>NC_061169.1:12910575-12928636 GCF_022113875.1 Hydra vulgaris
TTTACTATTTGTGGTGTTTGGCTTATATCTTTGCTTGTAAACACTCCTTTATTTATAACGTCAACAATCCGAACAAACGCAGATAAACTTATTTGTGCAGAAAAATGGCCGAATTTATCGTCTGAATTAATTTACTGGAATATCATGTTTGTTTTATCTTTTGTTATACCTTTGTTAATTATAATTGTGGCACATATTGTAATGATTTACGTCATGATGAAGGAAACCAACTCTGCTCACAGAGAACAAAATAAACGCGTAATAAGAATGCTGGTAGCATTAGTAATGATTTTTTCAATTTGCACAGGTTACCAACACATTTACTTTTATTTGTCAAATTTCTACAACAAATTTTCTTTAAATACATGGAACTTAATGTTTGCTTCGTCAAACTTTGTAGTGTCATTACAAGCTGCGCTAAATCCTGTAATCTACGGTACCTTACGTCATGACTTTAACAAAGCTTTTCTTTACATAATTTTAAAAGTGTTAGTTTTTTTCAAACTCCATAAGGAACTACCGCGAGATTTTTTTTCTACTAATTCAACAAATTCAGGAACAAACCTAAAAGATACGTTTCGGCGATCTACGTTTATCAGATTAGTTAAACGACAGGTTAAACGTCAAGAATCTATGTGTGATTTTCAACTAACTGAAGAATACTTGGACTCATCATGCAATAAAAAAACAAGCAAACTTGTAAACAACAATCCAACTGATAATATTTCAGAACATTTCAGAATGAATGCAACATATTTTCAAAACAACCAAAACTACACGCCTCTTTCAAAAATGAATAGTGTGAGTACTTTGTGCGTAGATATCGATAACACAAATAATTACCCATTGAACGGGTTTGATTCAACTTCTATAAAAATTGACAACAATAAACCAATAGATTGCTATCGATCCAAGAATCAAGAATTATTGCTGACACCAGAAATAGTTTTACTACGTTCATCTAAAGTGAAACATAGCAATGAGCTTAACACTTACACTTTAGAAGAAATGCTTCCAAATTTAATCAGCCGGTATCTTGAAGAGAGCAAAGAATCAATAGTTTAATAATGCATGTATACTGGGTTAAATTATATATTATATATTCATAAAGCATAGGAGCAACATAAGCAAGTTTAAGCTCTAATACAAATGTAAATAAAAATAGATTAAATTATATAATAAAAATTATAAGCATGTTTCAAATATCTTTTGATTTTTCAAATTAAAAATAACTATTTTCTACTAAACGCGTTATTTTTTTACACCAGTAATTAGTAAGTAGTACCTGCCTCCATGGTTGGATCCAGCATTTGTCATTGTTTGAGAAAGCTAACCTTAGATATGGAGCAAACTCCAAACTTTTATATGCTTATTCTTACGTCAAATAAGTATGTTTTGAAATAAATGGAGTCTGGGATCAAAAAAGCATCAAATTTTTCTTTGAGCTTTTATACATTAAAAAAAAAAAAAATTTTCCCTAAAATATTTTTAAAATGTATAAAAAAATCAAAGTAATCTTTTTCTCCTGGGAAATTTACAACTCGTAATTCTTGTAACTAATTTACAACTTTAATTGGAATTCTTTTAACTAATTTACAACTTTACTCGTAATTCTTTTAACTAATTTACAACTTTACTCGTAATTCTTTTAACTAATTTACAACTTTACTCGTAATTCTTTTAACTAATTTACAACTTTACTCGTAATTCTTTTAACTAATTTACAACTTTACTCGTAATTCTTTTAACTAATTTAGTCAATTATGTTTAATGATAGATTCTAAGCTTAAAATAATAAAAAATACATTTACTAAATAATAATGATGTTATAAATATAAATCAGTTGTTTTATATTAGATATATTATAAGAATTTATGTAAAATATTATTACGTATTTCTATGTAATTTTATTGTTTCAACTAGATACGATATTTTTCGATTATCCATTACTTGTTAACAAAAGTTGCTTTTTAAAACATCATCATAATAAAAAAAAATATGTATTTATTAACTGCTAAAAAAATGTTTTATGTTAAGTCACCTTTAGCTGCAATTAGCGTTTCAATTCTGCGCTTTATGCTTTCATGACTGTAATGTCTCTTGAGTTTGTGAATGATGGTTTGGCACAAGAATAATTTCAAAAGTTGCACAATATGTTTAGCAGATAACTGCACAACATGTATAGCAGGGAGTTGGGAAATGTGTTTGGCAGAAAGCTACATATTGTTTTGGCCAGCAGCTGCGCAATGTGTTTGACAGGGAGCTCCATATTCTGAACAACGATTCATAAAAAGTTTACAATTTTCTTTTTACGTAACTCTGCTCAAGTTGTAGTACTTATTGACTAATCAAATATAAACTATTTGGCCAGCGGCAAGCTAAGAGAGAGAAAACTAAAAGGTTTATATATATATATATATATATATATATATATATATATATATATATATATATATATATATATATATATATATATATATACTCCTGTTTCTTTGCTTATATTTGACGCAGCCATGTTAAAGCACATACCAACAATAAGATTTTCACATTTCCACGACATCAATAATTCATAAACTGCGTCTGCTGCAGACTGACCATAGCCAGAGGTCAATTTTGGCACTCCTAGGAGCTTGATACTGCCATCAACAAGGGACGAGATCAAAATAGCCAAGCGATCCACCTGATTAGTGTCATCACCAGTTAAATCAGACATCAATTTCCCATCCCAGTGTATTACTGGTTAGCAAGGAATGAAGTCATTCTTAATTTTTTGAGCAGTCTCACAACGTGAATGTTGACACTTCCGATGAACTGTGCTCTTTGATAGAGCTGCAGATGATATTGAACATCCTACTTCATTCACCATGGAAGTTAGAATCATGTTTGATGTTCGAATGCTAAGGTTCACCCTATCAAGAGCTGCAGCACTCTTAATTGCCAACACTCTTGATAAAGAGTGTTGGCAATTAAGAGTGTCCAGAAATAAAACATCAAGATGTACTTTGGAGATTACAAGATGTATGTTGCGGATTCTCTTAATGGGGGTAATACTTCGAAGCATGATATGTTTCTGAGATATATAATATTACGGTCATCTGTTACTAATACACTTGCTGTTTGGAAAAAGTTGCTTTTAATTCACCTCAACAGTTCGATGAAAACAGATGTGGAGTTTTTAAACTAATATTTGCAGGAGCTGTTACAAACAATGTGAACATATTGTATATCTAAAAGCTGTGGCATTATACCGTCGATACATTCGTGCTAGAATAAAATACAAGAAATGTGCGCTAACGTTGACAACGAAAATATATGTGATACTTTGTTTTGTGTTAAACCCTGTGGTGTTCGTTTAAAATGGTCACAATGCAATCAATATAATCTTTAGTATCATAATGCCTGCGGCCATTGTCAGTTTTTTTACACGACATTTTAATGAAGCCGATGCATTTAAACAAATGATATGTTTCCGGTTTATGTTGTTTAAAACTTTGTTTACTTTTGTAAAAAAAAAAATTAAAACAATTAATATTTTTATCACTTGTAAATTTGGTATATTAATTATATAAGTTCGTTTATTTATATATATAAAAAAGACATTTTTTATCTTTTTTTATTTTTTATTTATATTAACTTTATTTCGCTTAGTCAGCGTATTTTTTGAATTAATAGAAATAATTGTTCGTAGATTTGGCGGGTTTTTAGCGTTTGCAAGTATTATTTTTTATTCTTCTTTTTTATTCTTTTATCCTTCTAGATGTTTGAGAACATTCAAGTTTATCTTGAATTAACTTTGAAACTTAATAATTGTTTTGCAGACAAACATGGAAACATATATAAACTTAAGTGTTCTCAAAACAAGAAGAGATAACTTAAGAATCGATGGGTTACCGGAAAATGATAAAGAAACTTGGTCACAAACGGAAGAAAAAGTAAAAATATTTCTTGAAAAAAATCTAGGTTTGTTGGGAATCGACATTGAACGTGCACATCGTACTGGAATTAAAAAAGATAATCGTACAAGATCAATCGTGATGAAATTAAAAAGTTATAAAGATAAAATAAAAATATTGAAAGAAACGAATAGATTAAAAGGATCAAATATATATGTCAACGAAGATTTCTCTAAAATGACAGTTGATATTAGGAAAAACTTGTTTGCAGAAGTTAAAGAACAACGTCTAAAGGGAGAAAACCTGAGGTGAGGTATGACAAAATTATTCATTTAAAAAACGCGGTAAAATACTCAATCAATGTTCAAAATTAAAAGTAATGCAGTTTTATTTATTTAACTTTTTTTAATTTTTATTTTATTTTTTTCTTGTCTTTATAAATGGCGGAAACAATTAATTATAATTTTTTTAAAACATTTTCTGGTGAAAACGTACGTCACTTTTCAAAGAACATTGATCCTGACGTAAACATTCTTGACAATTATTCATTAGAAACTAACTATTTTAAAGTTCATGAGGTTACAAGTATTTTAAATAAATCACTACATTACATATCATTACTAAATATAAATATTAGAAGCATGAGCAAAAATTTTGAAAATCTAAAATTAATGCTAAATAATATAAGTATTAAATTCAGTATAATCTGTTTTACAGAAACCTGGTGTCAGAGTGAAGATATGAGTAACTCTAATTTGCATTTAACAGATTACAAGTCTGTTCACCAACCAAGAAAAAACGGTATTGGCGGAGGCGTATGCATATTTATTCACAACTCGTTGACGTATAAAAAAGTAGATAATCTAAGTGTGAATAACTCAAATTGCGAATCATTAACTATAGAGATAATAAACCAAAAAGAAAAAAATTCGTTTATAACAGTTTTATATCGACCACCTAATGGCAGTTACAATCAATTTGAAAATGACTTAAGGCGAATATTAACTCAAACCTCTAAAAAACATCTATACTTACTCGGAGACTTTAATTTAAACTTGATAAACTTAAACACTGATAACCACGTCAAAAATTTCATAAATACTCTTTCTCAATTTAGTGCTTACCCCATGATTAACAAACCGACGCGTGTAACTCGAAAAACATCATTTATCATTGACAATATTATCACTCATAATTATGGTAACTCGACAATCAACAGTGGTTTAATCAAAACGGATATCAGTGACCATTTCCCTGTTTTTTAACTACAAGTACTAAATGCTGTATAAATAAAAAACCCATAACAGTATACATAAGGCATGTAAACAAAGGCTCGATTGCGATTTTTAGACAGCTTTTGCGTGAAATCAATTGGGAGTTATTGAATGATTGCAATGACACATGTAGCGCATACGATTTCTTTATCCGCGTCTTTACAAGGCAATATGAAAAGGCTTTTCCTAAAGTTCAGAAAACTATAAAATCCAAAAGTGTGCATAGCCCGTGGATGACTAAAGGTCTTTTAAGATCATCAAAAAAAAAAAAAAGCTTTACGAAAAATATTTAAAAAACAAAAACTATGAAAACGAAACTAAATATAAAAAATACAAA
The DNA here is from genome assembly GCF_022113875.1 of Hydra vulgaris. Lineage (NCBI taxonomy): Eukaryota > Metazoa > Cnidaria > Hydrozoa > Anthoathecata > Hydridae > Hydra > Hydra vulgaris. The sequence goes on from NC_061169.1 coordinate 12,916,080, forward strand.
AACTATTTTGAAAAAATAAAAAAGCAATCAAAAAAAAACTTCTATTCTGGACTACTTCAGAAATCATTTGGAAACGCTAAAAAAACTTGGACTATAATAAAAGAAATAACAGGGAAAACAAAAATTACATCTAGCAACTTCCCTAATCGACTGAAAACTGATAAAGGTGAAATTTTTAATAAAAAAACAATTGCTGAGAGACTGAATAATTTTTTTATAAATGTTGGGAAAAACTTAGCCAAAGAAATCTCTCCAAGTAGCAAAACATTCCAGTCTTTTTTGAAAAAATCAGATTTTATTATGGATAATTCGGAACTTTCCATTGAAGAACTTCGTTCAGCTTTTGACATGCTTCAGAAAAATAAAAGTGCAGGTCTTGATGAAATTAATACAAATGTTTTGAAAAGTGTCTTTGATATTATCGAATTGCCTCTTTTCATTATTTTTAAACTTTCATTAAAAAACGGGGACTTTCCTGATCAATTAAAACTTGCTAAAATAATTCCAATTTATAAAAACGGTGACGATTCTTTAGAATCAAACTACAGACCCATCTCAATTCTTTCCTGTTTTTCAAAGGTACTTGAACGTATTATGTATAATAGAATATATAACTTCATCGATAAAAACAATATTTTATATCCTAAACAGTTTGGATTTCGGAGAAATCATTGCACTGAGCATGCTGTGATGGATTTGGCTAGCAATATTTTGAAAGGATTTGATGGTAATAATTATACACTTGGAGTTTTTGTTGATTTGTCGAAGGCGTTCGACACTGTCGACCACGAAATCCTTCTCTATAAATTAAAAAATTATGGAATTCAAAATACTAATATAAAATGGCTCGAGTCTTATTTACAAAATCGTAAACAATGTGTGACGTATGATTTAACTTATACGCAGTTAGAAGTTATTAGTTGTGGTGTCCCTCAGGGCTCAATACTTGGTCCTCTGTTGTTTCTCTTATATATTAATGACATCCACTTATCCTCTAAAATCCTTAATTTTGTTCTTTTTGCTGATGATACTAATATTTTCTTTTCGGGGTCTAATTTAAAATTTGTTTTTTCTACTGTAAACACAGAGCTAATTAATCTCAATGAATGGTTTAAAGCCAATAAACTGTCCGTAAACATTGATAAAACTAAATACATTCTGTTCATAAAACCTTCGAAAACTGATAACATACCCCTGAAACTTCCTGATTTATTTATAAACAACATTAAAGTAAAAAGAGTTCATTCAATGAAAATCCTAGGTATAATATTTGACGATCATTTAAACTGGAAAAATCATATCCAATTTGTGGAAAACAACGTTTCAAAAGCTCTTGGGATCCTTTTCAAAACGAAGCACCTTTTGAATATAGTGTCCTTAAAAAGCTTGTATTTTTCATTTATTCATGGTCACATTAGTTATTGCAATATAGCGTGGGCAAGTAATTATTTATCCTCTTTAAAAAAAATTAATACCAAACAAAAACAAGCGAGCCGGTTAATTTTGAATGCAGGTAGATATGCATGCGCCGAGCCTTTACTTAAAAAAATTAATGTTTTAAATATTTATAAACTAAACATCTATCAAAATCTGTTATTTATGTTTAAAATTTATAACAACATGCTTCCAACATATTTTCAGCCTCATTTCACCTTAATTAATCACAAATACTCTACAAGATATTCCATTAGCAATTTTCTCATACCTACAACATCCCTTAGAAAAACAGACTTCTCAATAACATGTCGAGGACCACGTTTGTGGAACTATTTCCTGAATAGAGACATGAAAAACATGACTTCAATTAAACTATTTAAAAGAGCCGTTAAACTATACTTATTAGATTTAAATAATAAAAACATTCTTTTGTATTTTTAAAAAAACATTTATATATTGATTTGTTAACACGTATATATGCTTGTGGCCTATGTATATTTTGTGAACTGTGATGTGTTGTATTATGTACAAAACTTGCAATATTTATAAAACTTATACAACGTATATTTTAAGAAGTTAATACGTAAAACTTTATTGATATTTTCACGAACTTAGGAGCAGGGTGATAAGACACATTGTCTTCTGCTTGCTCCTGTCAGAATATAAATATTTAATTTTTAATTTTTACAAAAAACATTGTAAAATGATTGTTTATTGACGAAATATATATATATATATAATAATATATTAAAAAATCTGGGCGGTTTTTCGCAACTAAATATTATTTGCGTGGTCAATTATCGAGTGCGATCGCACCCGCTTCCTGACCAAGTCTGAATAAGACATGTGTAGAATCTACACTTTAGGATTTTTTTAACGATACCAAAAACATTCCCATATGTTGAATACCAACTTCATAAACCTTTCACAGAAATCAATGCATTTACACCAATATTAAAAACTATTTATACCAACAGTAAAAATTTTAAGGACCTTGCTTGACCACTACATATTTAAGTTTTAAAAAATTTTGCATGTTATATCAGGGACTATAAAGAAACTTTAGGATGGTGAGACTTAACATTTTCAGACAAAAAATTTTTTACCTAATGTTTTTGGATAGCCCAATATATATATATATATATATATATATATATATATATATATATATATATATATATATATATATATATATATATATATATATATATATATATATATATATATATATATATATATATATATATATATATATATATATATATATATATATATATATATATATATATATATATATATATATATATATATATATATATATATAGGGGAGACCGGGGCTAGTTGGCAGCAGGGGTAAGTTGACGAATTACGTTTATCTGCAAAGTCTTTCATCAAAAAGTGCCAATAATTTCAGGAAACCTTCTTAGTTGACCATTTTATCTTTCACTGTAGCATTGTGGGGATTTGCGCATGCGCATAAAAGACATTGTGATTTATGTGTTTTTTCCACATTTTTGTAATTTTAACAACTTCTTTATTTTTTCAATTTTTAAAAGCAATTTCATCAAGTACACGAAAACTTGATTTGAGTTATATCTTGCATGGTTCAGTAAAATCTGTCCAACCATTATTTTTTGTTTGTATACATTTTTCAGGGATCGGTAGGGGAGTTTGTGATCAAATAGCTGTCGGGGTTAGTTGGCAAAATTTTGGCGGGGCAAGTTGGCCGTTTATATTAACTAAACCCGGTTGCGATTGGACATAAATTTTAACTTTTTCTATAACTTTTGATTTATTTCTTTAAAAATCAAGTACAGCGCTAAATATAAGTAATGTAACGGATGTTGACTTTACAATATCTGAGAATGACATGTTAAATGCTGGTTGCTCAAAAGATATAGAACCACGTCAAGATATTTCATATTCAAGCAGTAAGGATGTACACAGTGCATCTACAGAGTCAACTGTAGTTCTATCGCCTGAAGATTTAAGACCATTCAAAAAAGCTGAACCAAGAAAAAGAGTTAGGGCTAATAAAAGAAGTAGAACCACATCAATTTTAACAGATTCACCAAATGTTTTAAAAGTAGAGAAAGAATCAGCTAAAAAGAAAAAGTTAGCAATTGAAGAGAGAAAACAAGCAAAAAAGTTAAATGAAGATAATATTAAGATGAGTAAAAAATCAAATAGTAAAGGAAGTTTACACTTAATGGAGAAAAGTTTGAATTGTCCAAATAGCTCTGTTGAAGAGGAGTGTTTTTGTTTGGTTTGTGTTGGAATGTTTTCTAAAAGTAAACCAGAGGAAGTTTGGGTTTAATGCACCCAATGTCACCTTTGGGCTCAAGAGTCATGTATAATTGGAAAATCTTTGTTTTTCATTTGCAATAATTGCTGCTAGCCGATTTGAAACTCTATTAGTTAAAAATATTCATGTAATAAAACAATATAAGTTTTAATTCTTATTGTATAACCATAAATTGGACTGTTTTGTTTTGTCACTGTATTTTTTAATTATATTTACTTTCTATTGCTTAAAATGTTACAATGACTTGATCCAAAAGTTTGATGATATTGATAAAAGTATATTTCAGCTATGATTCCTTTAAAAAAAGGAGCGGGGGGTTAAAATATTATTGGAATACACTTAAATAGGACCTTTAACTTTAGCTTTTATTATTGCGAGTCAACTTACCCCTTGAGTATAAGCAACTTACCCCAAGTGTGGGTAAGTTGGCGCAATTTTTTTTTTTTTTGAGGGCCCAGAAAGGCCCCAAAATATTTTTTTTGTAAATGAATGCAACTACACTTTTATATTTTCAAAAAAATGTTCCGATAGGACTACAAAGCTCATAGAGTAATAACCGAGTCAATTAACCCCGGTCTCCTTTACCCTATTTTTACATTATATTACCATCAAATAGCAGTAGAAATTTATTCAAAACGGCTTAATATACTCTTTTAGTACACTTCAATATTTTCACATGCAATATTAGGATTCAGAGCTACTAACAGCAGTTAAGGATTAAAATGGTAAAAATGTTTATTAAAAATCGAGTAGTAGTTTTTTAAAAATGCTTACTGTTCGGATCAGCAATGCAGCATTATAATCTTTGTATTCAGGATGGTTATTGCTTTGATTATACCTTAGCCAACGTTTATAAAAGTCTTAATGAGCAGCTTTGACAGTTTGATGAGTAGCTTTAACAGTTTGATGAGCAGCTTTGACAGTTTGATGAGCAGCTTTGACAGTTTGATGAGCAGCTTTGACAGTTTATTCACTATAGGGCACCAAGGGGGATCTTTTGCGACTGATGAAATTTTTGATGTGGTAGAAGACGGTGTGAATTTCGGGTGTTACACTTGCACCAGTTATCATAAAGTAACACCTTTTGAAATTTTCAATTATTTCAGCAAAATCCAGCCGAACAATAAATCAAAAGCAAGCTTTTACAACTAAATTGAAACTTTTAAATGCTTTAATTATGTGAAGAATGTTGGATACCGAGTTTGTATTAGCAAGTTGCTGGAGCACATCCACATTTTTATGAAGCTTCCTGCATTTATTTCCTTCGAACTGGCTCTCATGATACGGGCTTGGTTGAATGTGGAGGGTAGGCGACTTAACAGCTTCTATACGAGCAGTTTTAAGTATCTTGAAAAGATGATTGACAACTCCATTAAGGAAAATTCAATTCCATCGGTGAGATTATGTCCAAAATCAGAAAATTGTCAGGTTCACTGATGATTGGTTTTCGAATGACATTGCCAAACAACTTTGCTGAATTGTTTTTGTTTTTTTACACACACATACAGCCAAATGTTTAAAAAAAAAAAATTAGAAATATCAGAAAAAAATTTATTGCAAAATTTGTGTTTTAATAACATATAAAAGCATTGGGTTTTAAAACTTCATTTAGTTTTATTAAAAATTTTATTTTAATTTTTCACTCTTTTTAGTATTTTACACTAAATTTAAATTTACTTAATAAATTTAAAATATTTACTTAGTTGATAAATTTTTATGAGTAACTTACATTAATTTCACCAGTTTTGAACCATTTTTATCTTTAAATCATCAGAATATAATCCGTAATAATGAAATTTTATTAGTGCGGAAAATCTAAAAAATGTATTAAAAGTGAATTCATGTTCAAAACTGTCCCAACAGCATTATTAGTAAACAATGATATTTTCCAATCAAGGAAAGCTCAGTTTTGAATATTTTCTGCGAAATTGTCAAGGTTATGACTAGTTCTATCTTATAAAAATCAAAAAACTTGTTACTTGCTAAAAACGCGGTTAGGGAAATCTTACAACTTTATACCAAAATTTACGATTTGTCGTCAAAAAAACAACGCAATCATATAGATCGCCCAATATGTATCAAATTTCAGGAAAGACAAGTGACAGTTATAAGGGTACATATTATTTTTACAAAATGTTAACTATATTAAATTTAAATTCATTAACGCTTTACAAATTCACAATTTTTTCAAAGCAGTCCCTGTTCTAAGCTGCCCCCATTCTCTCCGATTGAAATTTAAACGATAATTTTATTTATGAAGTGTTTATAAATAGATTTTTCCAAGTATGCATAATGGTCATAATGGTCACAATGGTCATAAAAATACTTTAAACATCTCGTGTAAGTCTCAAATAGTGATTCTGTGGTTCGGGCAATTAAACTAAGTAGCATATTTTAAAAACTGCTAATCAGAACTTTAGAAAAAATAGCGCACATCAAGTTCAAATGTATATTGCTCTAATAAAACTATAAAATATGGTATAACTTGTCTTTTTCAAATTTTATGGTCATTTAAAAATGACTTTTCTACAAATAATTTAAGTTTTCTTCTGCAAACTTTAGGAACTATGATTCGAAGTTAAAAAAGAAAAAAAATCAGCTAGGAGTATTAAACAAAGTACAGGCAATATTTTATTTTATTATACTTTCACAGTTTTCAAAAAGAACACATTAAATAAGTTAAATAACACTTTGAGGCTAAAAACTATAATAATGGACTTTGAGCAACTTAAAATAATGGACTTTGAGCAACTTAAAATAATGGACTTTGAGCAACTTAAAATAATGGACTTTGAGCAACTTAAAATAATGGACTTTGAGCAACTTAAAATAATGGACTTTGAGCAACTTAAAATAACGGACTTTGAGCAACTTAAAATGCGCACAAAATAAAATATTAAAATATCATGTATTGTTCAAAGTCATCCCGAATCAGCTGTTCATTCTCACCCCATTTAGGAAAAACGGATAAGGTCATATAAAACCAGAAAGTTAAGGTATTTACTGCATAGTGATTATCAGGCCTAGGAATATTATAGGAAGCTGAAAAGTATAATGTTCTGTTACAAAAAAAACGGTAGCGATTAGGTATATATATATATATATAAAAAATATATATATCTATATATATATATATATATATATATATATATATATATATATATATATATATATATATATATATATATATATATATATATAATAGTATGTATATATATATATGTATATATATATATATATATATATATATATATATATATATATATATATATATATATATATATATATATATATGATAATGTTTTATTGTACCAAATTATGATACAAAGTCACTTGTTTGTTTGTTTGTTTGAGAGTGATCAATATTAAGTAAATTGTTTCCTAAATAGATCAGTATTATTATATAAAGAGTTTTGATTATTTGAAAAAATACAACTTTGTGATGGAACTTAAAGTTTCATGCCCTTCGGCAATCATCAGCCATTTTTATTCTTTAAATTAAGAAAAAACCGTTACAAAATACAAAATACAGAAATTAACAGAAAAAAACCATAACAAAGCAATGGAATGAATATTTCTTAATAAAAATTAAAAAAATGATTCTTTTTTAATAAAGATTCAAAACATACAAAAAATCGAATACAAAAATAAAAAATCAAATAAATAAAGAAGGTAAACGGATATTAAAAAATCACGACGTTTTCAATAAAATCGACATAAATACACCTTCAAATTGTTTTATAAAACTAAAAGATCATAAAGAAAACTTTACAAATAATCCAACTCGCATCAGTAATAAACGCCTTACAAATAATCCAAACCACGTCAGTAATAAACGCCTTTATAAATTCCTTATTTTTGATATTGTTAATTTTTACCCTTCGATATCTGAAAAACTTCTTAACAACGCTGACCCTAACCATAAAACATTAATATACCATGCAAGAAAATCATTATTATTTAACGATGATCAAGTTTGGATTAAAAAATCAAGCGGTTTATTCGATGTTTCAATGGGAGCATTTGATGGTGCTGAAGTTTGTGATCTTGTGGGAATTTATATTTTGTTTCAAATTGCACAGTTTTATGATAAAAATGATTTTGGATTGTACCGTAATGATAGCTTAGCAGTTTTTAAAAAAATGAGTGGTCCCCAAATAGAAAAAAACAAAAAACGTTTTGTTGAAATATTCAAAAAAAACGAACTCACTATATCAATACAGTGCAACTTGAAAATTATAAATTATCTTGACGTCACATTAAATCTCAACGACAATACTTTTCAACCATATTTGAAGCCAGGTAATTCTTTAAACTATATTCATGCTAATTCAAACCACCCGCCTAATATTTTAAAACAGCTTCCGCATTCAATTGAGTTAAGATTGTTTGCAAATTCATCAAGCGAAGAAATCTTCCGAAGATCTACTCCTATGTACAATGACGCACTATTAAGACCCGGTTTTAATCACAAATTTTCATATCACCCTAATTTAAATTTACCACATACAAAAAACCGTAAACAAAACACCATATGGTTCAACCTTCTTTTCAGCAAAAATGTTAGCACTAATGTAGGAAAAAGCTTTTTAACCTTAATCAACAAACACTTCTTAAAAAATCACAGACTCCACAAAATTTTTAACAAAAACACGATAAAAATAAGTTATAGCTGTATGCCGAATATGAAATCTTTTTTAAATGCACACAATCAACAAATTATGAACAACAACAAAATTCCACCTAAAAATAACTGCAATTGCATTAATAAAAATACCTGCCCTTTACAAAACCAATGCTTAACAAAAAAACATTGTATACCAAGCCAATATAAGTTCTAATAATCCTACTAACACTCCTAACAACAAATCCTACATCGGTATAAGTGAAACACCATTCAAAATTAGATATGCCAACCATATAAAATCATTTAACATTCTAAAATACAAAAATTACACTGAACTATCAAAAGAATTTTTGAAATTAAAAGATGCTAACTTAATCCCAGTTGTTAAATGGAAAATAATTAAGCAGTGCAATGCTTGCAACCCAACCACGAAGTCCTGCAAACTATGCACATACGAAAAATATGAAATTCTATTTTCCAAAAATAAAAATCTACTAAACAAAAAAAGTGAAATGGTATCCAAGTGCAGGCATCGAAACAAGTTCCTTCTCGCCCTATTCGACACAGGTGATTGAGCAATTTTCAAATTAATTAAAAAATTGTTTGTTTTGACGTCAAAACTCATTCCATTGCTTTGTTATGAGTTTTTTCTGTTAATTTCTGTATTTTGTATTTTGTACGGTTATTTTCTTAATTCAAAGAACAAAATATGGCTGATGATTGCCGAAGGGAATGAAACTTTAAGTCCCATCACAAAGTTATATTTTTTCAAATAATCAAAACTCTTTATATATATATATATATATATATATATATATATATATATATATATATATATATATATATATATATATATGTATATATATATATATATATATATATATATATATATATATATATATATATATAAATATATATATATATATATATATATATATAATATTTATATATTATATATATATATAATATAGATATATATATATATATATATATATATATATATATATATATATATATATATATATATATATAATTTGTGTGTGTGTGTGTACCGGATATGATATCCGGCCGTATATGTCGGCTTTATCATCCGTTATACGGATATATAATATATCGGGCCGGATATACCTTATATTACTTTGTAGTTTTTTTTTAAAGTCTTCAACTAAAAATTTGATGATAAACTTGTTTTTAAATAATGTTAAAAACTGCTATTACTGCACTAAAATGTTTTTAATGTACTCTGTTGTAATTACAAGCATATCTGTATCTTTAATTTAAACTCTCCTATGCTCAAAGGGGCAGAACAAAGTTAGCATTTTTTCAAGAAATCTTTTGATGAACACATTTACATCAAAACTTTTGGGGGTGGAGAATTGATTATCTCTGTGAAAATTTAATTTTGAGCACTCTAAATCAAAATTGTTTACCGGCACGCTGCTAAATAGACGCTAACATCATTTTTTAAGTCTTATGTATGACATAATTAAACTTTCTGCAAACTCAAAACTTTAGTATATTTATGCTTGTATAGAATGAGAATGTTTTGTATCAAAAACAATGGTAGTTAGAGACTGGGAATAAAAGTAACCTGAAAAATTTATCTTGACCACCTCCACCAAATGCGATGGAAATTACTTGATAAATATTTCATTACACTATCTTATACTTAAGTTAAATTTATTGAGGCTTTAAATTGATTATTTAAAGCCTCAATAAATTTAACTTAAGTATAATATATTTAATTAATATTCGAAAGTTATGAAGATGTTTAATTTATTATGGGGAGAGAAAAAACTTGACACGGTCATAAATTTTCAAATAAAAATTTATATTTAGCTTAACTAAAGTAGCGTATGCTACTTTAGTCTGTGTGAACTAAAGTAGCGTATGCTGTTTAGTCTCTGCTATCCACCCGGTTTCTACAGGCCTGTGTGACTAAAGTAGCGTATGCTACTTTAGTCACACAGGCCCGTAGAAACCGGGTGGACAGCAGAGGCATTCGACTCCCCCCCCCCCCTCCTGCCTCAATATTTTTTCAAATGAATAATTTTGAAGAAATTGGCTGAAAAAATTACTTAAAATAAAAAAAGGTCCTCAAAACTATTTATGGTAGTACTGCCCCACCCCCAATGTAATTATTTTGTTCCTACGGTCCTGTTACAACTATAGTTAAATTCTTCTATTTTATAGATTCCTAGAATTCCAACAAAGAGACGCCATTTTAAATCGTTCGCTTGAGTTCTGTAGCCGTATTCACGTCTTTCCCTTAAACCCTGCGTTAAGCTAACGGCTGGTTAAAATTTAACGGCAGTTTTTAACACCGGCGTTAAAAAAAATTCGTATTCTCGTGTCCTCCGTTCAGTTAAAATAAAGTTAACGGAAGATAGTTAACGGTAAAATCTAACTCTGCTATACCCTACAGTTAAAACCGAAAACGGAGAAACTTTCTATAATATTAAAAATGGTATCCGAACAAAATAATATGTTGAATTTTTCTTATCAATAACAGCTGAATAAACTGTTTATTATTTGTTTAAACAAGTTTAGTTTTAGGCTAAATAAGTTATATTATGTACTATATAATATTTATATAATTAAATCTTTAATTATTAAATCGCTAATGTATTTTAATTAGATATTATATTTTAAAATACATGTTGACAACATGTATACAACATTGCTGTATTATCACGTGAAATACTGAAATCGCTACATTTTATTTATATTGTTTTTAATGCACGTACTATAAAATGCAATATATATATATATATATATATATATATATATATATATATATATATATATATATATATATATATATATATATATATATATATATATATATATATATATATATATATATATATATATATATATATATATATATATATATAATGTATAGATGTATAATGTCTAGCAGGAATGTGGAGTTGTAAAAAAAAAGTAATGACTCCAAATCCAGTTACTGAAATTTTTTAAGTACAACTCCAACTAAAATTACGCGATAAGTTAAAAGTTATTGTTTTTTTTTTACAATTTTATGAAATGTTCTTTGAGGTTTAGTATGAACATAAGGTTAATTGAATGTTTTGTACATGCATGTGCAATGCAGAGAAGTTTTACAATTGGAGTCAGAGTCGCAATTTTGTTGAGCGACTCAGACTCCACTTAAAATGTCGCAATTCTGCAACTCCGACTCCACAACCCTGGCGTCTAGTTATATATATGTATATTACATATATATATATATATATGTTACATATAAATATTTATATACGTTATATATATAATATATATATATATATATATATAATATATATATATATATATATATATATATATATATATATATATATATATATATATATATATATGTATAATATAATATATATATATATATATACATATGTATATATATATATATGTATATATATATATATATATATATATATATATATATATATATATATATATATATATATATATATATATTTATATATATATAATATATATATATGTATATATATATATATATATATATATACATTTAATATATGTATATAAATATATATACATATATATATATATACATATATTTATGCATTTAATATTTTGTTTATATATATATATTATATATTATATATATACATTTAATATATGTTTATAATATATATATATATATATATATAAATTTATACATTATATGTATATATATATATATATATATATATTATATATATATATATACATTTAATATATGTATATAAATATATTATATATATATATATTTATATACATATATTAAATGTATATATATATATATATATATATATATATATATATATATATATATATATATATATATATATATATATATTATAAATATATATATATATATATATGTATATATAAATAAGTATATATATATATATAGTATATATATATATATATATATATATATATATATATATATATATATATATATATATATATTATATATATATATATATATATATATATATATATATATATATAAAGAAACAATTTTCAATTGTTTCGTTATGATTTGTTATTGTTTAAAAAAAAAAAAATATGTTAATGTAGCTGATTTGAATATCTCAAAAGCAAAACAGTATGGAGAACAATTAACCATAATAATAATTTTAGCAATTGTTCGACAGAAAA
>NC_061169.1:12929636-12984636 GCF_022113875.1 Hydra vulgaris
TATTACTTGTTTTAATTTTTTAATCTTCAAGTTTAATGAAAAATTAGTTTATCAGTATTCTAAGAACATAAAAATTGGGAAAGAATCCGAATTAGAGACAAATGGACATAAAATTTATTCTTAAGCAAAAGAAAAATTAAATAAAAATTTATTTCATAAGTTCATATTATTATATAAAAATAATTACAAAATAATCAACAATAAATTGAAATTAAATCACTTAAAAATTAAACATTCTTCGTTCTTTTTTTTTAAATAACTTTCCTTTAATAAAAGTATTTTTTCTTTTATAGATGCATTTCTTTTTTCCAAGTCGACTAACTCTTTTTTAGAAATGAAATAATCTCTTTCAGCTTGTAACTTTAAAACTTCTTCCTTAAGTTTTAACTTCTCCTCTGAAATGCAACTCTCTTAACTTCTCCTCTGAAATGTAATTAAAAGTTAAATGATGGAGACATGGATGAAAATCCAATCGAAAATGATGAAAATGATAATGAAGATATAGTAGCTGAAAACAATTTCCAATTTCGTGATGATTTTGCTTTGCGACATTTTTGAACATATTTTATCTAAATAAATTTACTAATTTTCAAATTCTTTTTTTATAATAATAAATGGTTTATTAATTTTGTATTTGTTGTTAATTTGTGATAGAGCGATAGAGTTGTATAGAGTAACTCCATTTCATAGCTTTATGTAGCTCCAATTTAATTTTTTTGATGGTGTTTATATATTTTTTAACTGTAAAAATATAAAAAGTTTAATTTAAAAATATAAAAAATTAGTACTTAGTATAAGTCTAAAAAGGTTATTAGTCCTTAGTACAAGTCCTAAAACGGCTTATTACTTTAACTTGTTTAAATTAAGTTTAAAAAATTACGCATCAAACATTTAAAAAAATCACGCTGTGATGTACCTTCTAGACCATATTATGTGCCAGTTGGCATCGTAAAATTTGGATGCTATGTAAAAAACAGCACGAAAGTTAGCTAACGAAGCGGGCTAACGGAAGAAATTTAACTGACAAAGTTAACGGAGCGGTTAATAAACGGTGACTTAACGGAAGGACAAGAATACCTTTTTTCTCCATCCGTTTCGTAACGGCCCGTTAACAATTTTTTTCTTAACCGTCACTTGAACTCTTCGTTTATTTAACGGAGAGACGTGAATACGGCTGCAGAGAAACTGGATAAACTCAAACATAAGTAAAATTTAAGAATGTCGGTTACGGCAACAGTTAAGGGGCATCACTAGGGGAAAATTTAGTAAAAAATATTTTTGAAGCACAGTATGATAGTTGAATGGGAAAAACTTGAATTAGCTATGTTCTGAAAACAAATTAGCATACTGAAAGCTCTAATAAATGCATTTTAATTCTCCAATCTTTTCATAGCAAAAAAATAAAGTACATTTGATCTTTGAATATAAATTAGTGTAGTATTACTAAACTAATTAAATTGTGCCAAATAATGCTGTTTAATAATATTTTTTAATAATTGTGTAATAATGGTGTTTACCTCTTACCGTCTGACCTCTGTCTGTTTATTAATACTGTTTTTAATTTTGTATTGCAAGTATTAAAAAATGTTAAATATACTAGTTATAAAATTAAAGTAGTATAAACTAATAATAACTGCTTTACTTATTTCTACAATAGTTAATAATTGAAAATAATAAAGGCTGTTATTGTCAAATTTCATGGGGAAAGAAAATTGTTTTTGCTTGTAATATTGCTGACATTTTAACTAATGGTAAGCATATTTTGTATTGCAATGGTTCACATTTCTTTTTTCCATTTAATGTATTGATAACAATTTTTTTATTTTATAATTGTGATAATTATTTTTTATCTATAAAATTTTAGTGTGATTCACTACATGAATTCTTATGCCAAAGCCTATATGGTCCATACGTTATCTTTTATAAAACAGAATATGATGTAAGGAGTTGAAGAGGTGTCGAAATGGATGTTCAGCCCTTGATCAGTACATATAGTGGTTGTTTTGATGGTTGTTTACTATTTGCTACACTCTAAAAACAGTCCGTTAAAAAAAGTAACGGATTGCGCTTTTTTGTTAAATTAACGGATTAATTACTAAAAACCAGAAAATTAACGGAGTAAAATTAACTATTTACGGATTCTTTGAAATTTCGTTAATTCAACGGATTAATATTCTAATCGGTCAAAAAAAAAAATTCAGTATATTATATCTTTTTATTTTGAAAGTGATAAAGTTTTGAATGCGTTTTTCTCACATTTACATTTACATCGTAGATAAAAGTTGGTTGCAGTAAGTGTAATATGCCATTTTTTAAAAAGCTTTACATTTAGTAGACAAAGCAAATGGATAAATATAATTTAAATTACGCTATGTTATTTCGAAGGTTATTTAACTTATTTTAAATTTTCTATATAAAGCTTTATACAGAAAATTTAACAATAAGGTTTATTTTATTTTAAATTAAAAGCCATTAGTATTACTAAATAATATATAATAACATATATGGTAACTTAATACATATAATATATGGTAAGTTACTACATGTCTAAATCTAGAAAATTATGCGGCGGACTTGTATACGACGCACCCCCTTAAGTTTAAAACACGTTTTATCGAAAATGCTATTTTACTGACCAAGTAAAATTAATTAATTAAATTATTTAAAGTGTAATTACCTCAATTGATCATAAGTGATGAATAGAATTAAATGTAAATGCTTTGACTAATAAATAGGGATTAACACAACGAAATATACATTTATTATTTAAACGTAAAAATTGGGACTGTTTTGGTCACGATTATTAATATTTCATAGGGGGTGCGTCGTGTACAAGTCCGCCAATTATGCAAAAATATATGCAATCCATATAGTCTATATTATAGAAATAAAAGTTCAACTAATCCTTTACTAGTAGTAAAGGGTTAGTTGAACAATTATTTCTATAATATAGACTAAATGGATTATTTATAGTCTTGTTTAACTTTATATTTTAGACATGTAGTAACATACCATATTAGTTTAAATCAGTTGTAAAATTAAAAATGTTAACATCTTCGATAGGTATATTTATTTAGATTATTTACAGCTAAGTTTACATGGCTAGTTAATATGCTTTTATAAATTGCAATTTTTATTAATTTTCAAATTAAACATGTGGCATCCAATATCATAAACTAAGATAATACTGGTGTGTTTATGTTATTTTAGAATTTTTTGTTTTAGACACATGACATTTGTTATCCCACTGTAAGTTAAAACTAGTTGTAAAATTAAAAAATTTATATTGGAACTTCCCCAGCCGGCACAATGACGTTGAAATAACGTTGAAACAACGTCGCAAACCGACCATATGCCACGTTGAAACAACGTTGAAATTTGGTTGAATTGGAAATAAAATCCGACGTCGAAAACTACGACGTTGAAACAACGTCGATGATTACGTCGTTTCAACGTTGATCTAACGTCTTATCGACTACATATCAACCATATTTCAACTTTGAATAGGTGATATATTCGATTGATACGTAGTTGATAAGACGTTAAAACAACGTTGAAACAACGTAAATTCAACGTTGATTTTTGTTTTTTATTTTGGTTAAATCCAATTAACTAAAAAATTTTCTCAACTTTAATTGCAATAAATTAACACAATAAAAAAGCAATAATTTGCGCAGAGGATATTATATTTCACGTAAATTAATCAGATACAACTAAATTGCTTCAAGACTTTATATACAATGCAAATAAAATAAAATGTTTGAAAAAAAAAAAGTTTTAATTATCAGTATTATATTTATCAATTTATCAATAATAACTATTATCAATAGTTCCAGAACAACTAGGAAAAAGTATGAATGTTATACATCGGGTTAATCGCCTTTTACGCGCCGACCACCACCATTTGATCTGTCGAGTGCGTATTTTAATAAATTCATTATTCCTTTGCTTATTTCGGCAACTGTAGCAGTCACTTTAATTGACAAAACTCTCTCTATAAAAAAGGTATTGTCTGAGTAATTTTCATCAAATACATCAAAAAGTTAAAAGTAAAATAGCATTAAAAAAACGAACAGTGATTTTTCAAAAATATATAATTTTACACTTAACTTACAAGTAAATACCTAATGTTTGTTCCTTTAAATTTCTCTTTACCTTTACCGTCAGCCATATTAAAATTTGATTATAAACCATTGGTCAATAACCTACATTATACATTGTTATTAATATCATAGTAACAAAAATTGATATACATGTCTTTTACAAAATACAAATTATTCTTAATAAAAAATAGCACAAAGGTTTCTTACCAAAGGTTTCTCACCCAACGCAAAAGGTTTCTTACCAAACCGTAATGCAAGTAAGAAAAAGAATTCATACAGGGGAAGAGTTTGGTCCAAGGAGACCACCTTCTAAACGCAAGAAAACACCAAGAGCGGACAGTATAATCAGAAATATCTGCCTGGAAAAGAGAAAAAAAGCCACTAAGCTTATCCATGAAGCTGTAATTTTTGTGTCAGACCAGACTATTTGTAGAAGGCTAAAAGAAGAGGGATTGATGTCCAGCCAAAAATGTCAAAAATTGACAAAAAAATTTAAAAATAATGTCAAAAATCTTAAATTTATGCAAGATGGTGCAACTTGCCACACAATAAAAACTGTTTTGGCTTAGTTGATGTATTGCTATAGCCAGACAACTCGCATGATCTTAACCCCATAGAAGATATTTGGGAAATAGTAAAGCAAGAGATTGGAAAAAAAAAATCTTACTAATAAGCAAGATCTTATGGAAGAGATTATCAAGATCTAGCATAATAACCCAGAGTTGACAGAAACTATAAAAAATAAATTGCAAGCATGCCACAATGCAATGAAGCAGTTATTGCAAATAAAAGTGTTTTTGCAAAATATTTATACTTTGTATATACAGTTGTGTGACAATTTATTATGGCCACCTATGAGTTTTAATCATTTTGAAATTTAATCTCATTTTTTTCATTTGAAGAGTAAAAATTCATTATTGAAAGTTAATCTTCTGTTTAAAATAAAGTTTTAACTTATAAAATCAATGCTTTTTTTTTGCTACTGGCAACACTGTCACTTTTGACACCCATTTTGTATGATGTCGTCTTAATTATAATCTTTTTGCTGTACACTTGTTAAGTTTTATTTCCAAAGTTTTGAATTCTTTTATTAGGTTATCGTCATATTACTCATTTAAATCAGTAAAAATTTCTTGAATATTTCTTTTTATTTTAAATTAAAAATAGTTGTATTTAGTTTGATATTTTTAAAGTTATGAGTACCAAAGCAAATTCTTAACTGTTATGTGATACTGATATGTGATATCTTATTTTAGTTATGAGGGAAAAAAAAAACTTGTCACAAAAAATTGCTGAAATCAGGGCACTTTTAATAAATACTGATCATTCTCAATGAAAAATAGCCAGAAAATATGGTATTTCGCGGGTATCTGTACAAAATATACACAAAAAAATGCTAATATGGAGAACTTGATGCCAAAGAGGGTTGGTAAATGTGGAAAGAAGAGAATCCTAACACCTTGCAGGAAATGAATACTTACCAAGATTGTTCTAGAAAATAGACGGGCCACCAACAACAAAATAAATAATAAGCTGGGCCAATCTGGAGTCAAAATGTTGAAGAGAACGGTCCAACATTGCCTACACAATCTTGGTTACATTTCATGACGTCCAGCTAAGAAGCCTAAACTGACACCAAAAATTGTACAAAAAATGCTTGAGTGGACAAAAAAGTATAAGAATTTAACATATGATTGGTAATTAATAAAAATAATTTAGATGAATTTAAAATATCCACTTTCTTACACCAAACTTTAAATATTCATTCAATATTCACTTAACAATCCTTGTATAATATTTGAAGGTATGCTTTAGCGGCGAGAGTACTTTTAAGTTTTAAAAAGAAAAAAAGGGAAAAAATACTTATTGGACTGCATCATGCAAACTGTTAAACACCCCACCTCTGTGATAATCTGATCAATGAAATGTGTAAAAGAAATAGGAAGGTTCTATATTGCAAAATGAAAAATGTTACAGTTACAATATAAAAATGCTGGAACAAAGATTGTTGTCACAATTGGCAGAATAGTTTAGTCCAGGTGAAAAAAAAGCCTTCATGCAGGACAGGGCATGACCATGTCGCACAGCTAAATCAGTTAAAAAATATCTATCAGAACAAAATATTCCATTACTTGATTGGTCAGGAAACTCTTCTGACCTAAATCCTATAGAAAATGTTTGGGCGCTCCTAAAGAAGCAAACATCTGAAAAAATTATTACAAATAAAGTGTATTTAATAGAAAGAATTATTCAACATTGGAACTATAATAAAGAATTGAAGGAAATGGCTCAAAAATGCATTAAAAGTATGCCAAAAAGGGTTCCTGCAATTATAGAGGCAAAGGAGGAATCACCAAATATTGATCTTGAATATATTTGCAGTTATATTTGAATAATAAAATTTGTTTAATTTGAATAATAAAATTTATTTAATAATATTTTAATAATAAAATAATAAACAATACGTTAAATGTTTTTATTTGTCAAAAAAATACCCATTTCTTAAATGAAAGTTACTTTGAGTACATAAATCACAAAAAAATACCAAAAATAATAGACTTTGAAACTTGATAATTTTGAAAATTGTGGGTGGCCATAATAAATTGTCACACGACTGTATTTTATATAATTTATCATAATAATCAATAAATATTCAAAATGTTCATCTTTATTTATTTGTTTTTATCAAGTACAACTTTATAAACAAAAGAAAAAACTTTAAATTGCACTATCAATATTATATATATATATATATATATATATATATATATATATATATATATATATATATATATATATATATATATATATATACATATATATATATATATATATATATATATATATATATATATACATACATATATATATATATATATATATATATATATATATATATATATATATAAAATATATATATATATATATATGTATGTATATATATATACATATATATATATATATATATATATATATGTATATATACATATACACACATGTATGTATATATACATACATTTATATGTATGTACATATATATGTTTGTATATATAGAGTAAAAAAAAAGGTTAAGTATGCGTTACAAATCAACCTTTGCACTTTAAGGTTGTTCTTTAGCTCAAGGAAATACAAAAGTAAGAGAAAACAGTTACAAAAAAAATTATAATCAGACATAAAAAAAAAAGATTCATTTTATGTCTGATTAGAATTCGTCAAACTTTTAAAAATATATGCTACACAGATTTTTAACACAAGTTTAAAACAAACTATAAAAAAGATTCAAAAGATTTTTTATTTAAAACTACTTTTAACAAACCTTTGCATCACATGCATTTGTATTTGTCTTAATGGTTTTACCTCCAATTTTAGAAAGTTTGTTAACCTAAAGGATTAAGAAAATAATTACACCACATTATTTTTATAGTACATTTATAAAAAGTTACAAGTAGATTAACTTAGGCAAAGTTAATAATAAATACTTAATCAAAAAACAATAAAAAAAACTGCAAAAAGTCATGGTTTGAAACAACCTATCAGTTCTGACCTCACCCAAGAATCATTTAAACTGTTATACATAAGAATTTCAGGACTATTTGTCATGATATAACTTTAATTACTGGAAAGAGTTTTTACTAACATCTCTTTCTAACAATAAAGATATATCAAAAAGACAAAAGAACCAAACATTAATTAATTTCTAAAAGTGTTGAAACACAAGAACAAAAAATTTATAAAATAAAACATTATTCATAAATTAAATAAAATGTATTAATTTAGCAACCAAAGAAATGTGTAAATCACTGAAGCATAGAAAAAAATGTTCAGAATCTTTTCTTCCTAAATCAACTTGCAGACAGACAATTAATAACTTGAGCTACAGTATGTGGAGTATGCATAAAAAATGTTTTCTGTTTCTTTTTTTGCGTTACAGGAGTAGGTATTTGCTTACTATTCTGTTGGTTATTATGTTTTCTCTTGCATAAGCATGGTAGTGGCTCCTATAATAATTAATATCAAAATATAACTAATAATACTTGAATTAAGTATCTTTTGAAATAGTTACTGTTTTCTGAACCTGATTCTATCTGAGTATCACTTATAGAGGCAAATTCAAATTTATTACATAACTCATGATCTAAGAATATTCATTCAATTTAAAAATGTTTTAAATACATTATGTAATAAAGAATATATAATAAAGAATATATCTAAACACTGAAAACAACATATACAGAATGAAAGCATGTTAAAAAAACAAGGAAAAAAAGTAATGACTTAAGGTTTATATTAAAAAAAAATTACATTATCTCCATGACATTAAATTTTGAGCAGCTTAAATCTGTATTAGTTTTATGCGGTTTATGCATTTCATTGAAACAATTTATTACATTTAAAGATGATGAGCAGCACAAAAAATTATCAATCGAATTTTCTCTCTTTATTTCTCTGTATTTTCTATACAAACAGCTTGAATGAACATATTGCATGCCCTACTATACTTTTTCAACTGGAAAAGTATAGTAGAAATTATAATAGAAAAAATACTTATATATTAAAAATTTGTTCATGTAAAATAGCTAACAGAAAAATACAACTATAAACTGCACGTTATGATACATTATACAGTTGCTAAAATTTGCTAAATTTTTATGTTGATCTTTCTACCAATATTATGGACTAAAGAAGCATTCAGAAATTCTTTTTTATACAACTTTACAAGAAAAATCTTTAAAAATTTAATAAAAATTTTTTAATATAAAAAATATTTAAACTCTTTAAATCACATGGATTGGTAAAAAAGCTTGATAAATCATTATTTTGTAAAACATCATCCATTATATATATTTATATTATGTATGTATATATACATATATAGTGTATGTATATATTATATATGCATATTATATACATGTATATACATATATATATATATATATATATATATATATATATATATATATATATATATATATATATATATATATACATATATATATATATATATATATATATATATATATATATATATATATATATATATATATATATATATATATATATATATACATATATATAATATGCATATATAATATATATATATATATATATATATATATATATATATATATATATATATATATATATATATATATATATATATATATATATATATATTATATAAATAAGAAAAACATATATAATATAATATATATAATATTTTATATTTATATAATATATCAAGTAGTCTCTACTTGTAATCCACACTCATGAAATAATACGGTCATAAAGAAATATCCATTTAATATTTACCTAACTAACTGCATCACAAGTTAAGCCATGTATTATTGTTAAATTGTCAAATTCAAAACCTTATAAAAAGGCAACAGATGACCTAATTTATTAGCATGTGTGACTTTACTTGTTTTTATTGGGCTAATATATAACTTGTTAAGTCTTTACTTGTTATTTGTTATGTTAATAAAAAAATTTTAAGTCACGCATGCGTATTTTAGTTATCATATTGCAATTACGAACGATCGAACTCGTAATATAGACGTTGAATTAACGTGGAATCAACGTCGATTTTATTTGATTGTTTTAAACAAATTTTTCAACGTTGATACAACGTTGATTTTTGGTTATACGACGTCGCGACTAAAAATCAACTGTAAATCAACGTCGAAATAGCGTCGTGTGCCCACTGGGTCTTTTTCTTTTAACATTCATGTTTATTTATACTATCTTAGAATTTGCTGCTTTAGAGGCATGGCATTTAGTGTCACATTGTAGGTTTAAATTGGTTGTAGAATTTATATTGTAACTTGCATATTTATTTAGTTGAGTTTAATCTAAGTTTATATCTGATGTGTTTGTATTATTTTAGAATTTACTGTTTTAGACATGTGGCATGTGGTATCCCACTGTAAGTTTGAATTAGTATATTTAAAAAAAAATTATATTTTAACTTGCATTTCTTTTGACATTCATGTTTATATAATTAGATTACAACTAAGTTTGTGTATCGCTTGTTTATATTATTTCAGAATTTGCTATTTTAGACACTTGGTATAAGCTGTCATACTGTAAGTTTAAATTGGTTGTAAAACTTATATTTTAACTTGCATTTCTATTGGCGTGCATATTTATTTAGTTGAGTTTCAACTATTAATAATAATAATAATAATAAGTTTATATCTGGCGTGTTTATACTATTTTAAAATTTACTGTTTTAGACACGTGGCATGTGGTATCCCACAGTAAGTTTAAATTAGTAAATTTAAAAAAACTGTATTTTAACTTGCATTTCTTTTGGCATGCATATGTTTTTAGTTTAGTTAAGACTAAGTTTATATCACACTTTTTTAACTATTATTCTACTATATTCTATATTCACTATTATTTTAGAATTAGCAATTTAAACATGTGACAAGTGGTATGATACTGTAAGTTTAAATAAGTTGTAAAATTAATTTTTTCATATAGTTACTTGCGTTTTTTTTGGTCTGCATATTTAATCTTGTTTTGATTTATCATAGTTTTTAAAAGGTTAGAGACTTTATTTTTTGCTCCTGATAGGTATTGATCTATGTGAAATGTATAGAGTCTTTCAATTATCAGATAATGTCAAGGTAATCTTATACTTTTTTTTCAATTTACATTTTAATAAAGGTATAATTTACTTGTTCCATTTAACTTTATCTTTAAAAAACGATAATTAAAATAACAAAATTTAGAATAGAAATTTATATATAATGAATTACCAAAAACATTTTCTATAGTGCTATCAGTAACATTTATTTTGGTTCTATACTAGGTATGTTATTAAGTTTCCATCTTTTCCTTATTTTATTTTATATTAATCTTTAGGGATTTGACAGCATGGTGTCCGATTTAAAGTGCGAACCTGTGTACGAGTAACAACAGTATTCAAAACCAAAACCTATTTACACCAACCAAACCAAAACTAGCGACCAAAAACTATCTTGGCATTGGTTTATTTTAAACATCTATTATATATATGTGTGTTTTTTATATAAATGTACTAGATTTAGTATAGTGTATTAAAAAAATTTTTTAAGTATATTTATTGTAATTTAAAATATATTGGATTAAATATTATAAATATTTGATTAGTTTTCAATTTTTGGTTTAAACGTTTTAATGTAGAATATCGAAATAAAATAATGCAATTAAATAAAAATGCAAACATTAACAAATATAAGGATTATTTGGTTATGAGGTCACAATGCTGGCCTCTCTAACTTAAGATTTTAGTGATTTTAACGAAATAATCACTAAAATAACTTATTAACACATTTATTTCATAGGAATAACAACCGCGAAAAATTTCCTGCCTAGTGTAATAACTCCTTAATTTTAACGGATTATTCGTTGCACTAACGAAATAAATCCGTAAATTCAACGGACTATTCCTGACGGACTTCAATTCGTTAAAATTTTAATTCGTTAACTTAACGGATTTCCCGTTGGTGCAATAGCGACAGATACAATTCGTTGTATATAACGGATTTTTTCTTAGAGTGTAGATTTGATTCTTGTTTTTGGCGGCTTCCGGGATGTTAGCAAGATATTTGAGGCTTTTTGCAAATGGCTTTATTATCTAAAAAATGTATTTTTCTTCTACAATTTTTTCAAAGCAATTCAAATTACTTTTGAATTTATAAATGTTAATAAGTTATTTTATTCAATTATTTTGTAAACAATTTATTCAATTATTTTGTAAATAATTTATTCAATTATTTCGTAAATAATTTTCATGATTATTATAGATAATATAATATAAATATATTAGGATATGAAACTGCATAATTTTTATTTTCTTATTACAACTTTTATTGACAAAAAAATGTTTTTTTGTTAAGTACTTTCTGCGAATAGTCATGCAGAATTATGCGTTTCTTTAAAAGATAATTTTCATTTTACATAACGGGTAATTACCCGTTATGTTAGACTTTCAACATAACGGTAACATAACGGGTAATTACCCGTTATGTTAGGTTGGAGTTTTCCTCGCACATAACGGTAAATTAGCGTTATGTAACCGTTATGTTTAAGGCATGTTTGCTATGACTAAACATAACGCTAAAACCGTTATGTTATTTTCATACATGTAAAGTATTAAACATAACAGCAATTACCCGTAATGTGCGGGGAAAACTCCCGCTATGTTTTTTAAAAATATAACGGGTATTTTATTTAACGGGAATAACAAAAACAATTTTAAGATACTAAAGTACTATTTGAAGCTTGAGGTAAATGTGGGTCTTCTGATTGATTCTTTGTCATTCAACCTTTTTTACCTGGTGTTTTAGCTGACTAACTTTATTTCAATTTTTTTTTTTCTTCTCTTTTCTGTGCATTTTCTACTTTTTGAGTAGTAGTGGCAACCTTTGCTCTCTTAATTTCTTTGCAGCTTGTTCATCTAATTTTTATTTTTTTGATGCTTGCTTAGCTTCGTCGTTAGCTATGGCATCCGCCGAAGTAAAAATAAAAAATAACAAAAAAAGTTTTTGTAAAGGAGTGCTTTCTAAAATTTTTATTATCTGCTTCACAATAATTTACCATAAAATTATCCAAAACAACTGCCTAAATTAGACATAAAACTTACCCTTTAATTATAAAATAATCTTTTTTTATTTTCATCCCTAAAAGCGGGAACGATGTTCCAAAAAGTTACGTTTTTGTCTAAAAAACACATAAATCCTAATATCTCCTATACACATGCGGGAATCCTTACAATACTGATTCATAAAGAAAGTTGGTTTTGCATGTGTCATTAGACAGAGTTTTAATAATAATTTATAAAGATATAACACCAAGTTTTGTTAACTTTAAAAGCAAATGATTAAATTCGGTATCACTGATTTATAATAATATATAATGCAAACATATGGTATAAAATAAAACATAATAGTATAAAATTTTTATTGTTTAACTTTTTTTATTTTGAACAATAAAAACAGTATAATGTCTAACAAAGTAAATGTATATATCATATGAACAAACATTTTAATTTAAAATGTTCATTTTATTTATACATATATGTTATAAAAAAAATCTAGCAAAAATTGTTAGGTATTCTTTAACATATTTAAAAAATCTAATTATTATTGCAAAGAAAAAATCAATTGAAAACGATTAAATCATTCAATAACAAAGTTCAAATTGTTCATGTTTATTTAATTTTGTTTGTGTTTTACTATTTAACTTTTATACACATCCCAGAACCCTTTGCGAAACCAATTGCACGATTTTAATGCAAGTTTTGTCGAGTCAGACATCGTTGGCTTTTTTTGCAGAACGAGAAATCGATTCACTTTTTTTAAATACAATCCTGAGATATTCTGTTAAAGTCTGCCATTGTTTTGGACTT
This sequence comes from Hydra vulgaris, assembly GCF_022113875.1. Classification (NCBI taxonomy): domain Eukaryota; kingdom Metazoa; phylum Cnidaria; class Hydrozoa; order Anthoathecata; family Hydridae; genus Hydra; species Hydra vulgaris. The sequence continues at coordinate 12,943,134 of NC_061169.1, forward strand.
GCGGTCCTTTAGAACATTTAGTAGCTGTTAAAAAGTTTATTTATATATGGAAATCTAATTAAATCTAACCTGTGGAAAAAAATCTGACAAATTTCGTTAAAATTATATGACTTTTTCGTTTTCAGCCTCGTTATCAGCCGTATTAATTTAAGGACCAGTCTACCTAAGTGCAAAACAGAAAGGTGAACACGAGCACCTTTTTAAAAAATACCATGAGTGACGACTGGGACGAAACACCAACTTCAGATGTAAATATGTTTTTCAATTTATAAACGTTTATGTGATTATTCGATATTATAAAATAATTTGTTTTTGAAAAATTAAATAAAAATTTTATTTTTAAATAAAGTGTGGAGTTTTTTTTAAAAAAATTAAAAGTTCTATCTTTTATAAAGTTAAAACTATACCTGCCGCATGGTTATTAATTTAATGCCCAAAAAGTTTAACTTTTCTCAAAATTTGTAATTTTGATTTGTACTAAATAATTTATATTTAAATTTAATCGTGATTAGGTATAACAACTTGTTTTTGTTAAAGTTGTATATAAGCACAATGATAACGATAGCTCTATAAACACAAATATTTTTTAACAGTTGTTGCATAATGTACATTGGTTTTATTTGAATATAAATGTATTAGCTAACGACATCTTTATATCATAATGATTTTGAAACATTTAATTAATTCAAAAACAAAAATTTCTTTAACTATAAAATATACATTATATATATATATATATATATATATATATATATATATATATATATATATATATATATATATATATATCATTACCCATCTTTTTTATGCTGATGTTACCTTAAAATAACAAAAACTCAAAAAAAAAAAATAAAACAACAAAAATACAAAGTTAAGTTAAGAAATATCCATATATTTAAACTTCGAGCAGCGGAAGAAAGACCGGATACTAAAGGCAAATAAAATAAATTACAAAGAAGCACTAAAAGAAAAAACTATAAAGAACCAGATAGTAGAATATTCTCCAAAGGCATAGCTGTCTAGCTGTCATCGAAAGAAAATTTACTACCACTTATACCTTCACCCAAAGGTCTTCAGATCTAATTATGATTTGAATCGTGATATAATTTTTAGCATTACCAAGTCAAAAATAATATTCTTAAAAAGTTATGAACCTCCCAGGTAAAAAGCCCTTGTTTCACAGTATTCAGCATCATTATTTAATACACTACACAATATAAATACCTGTTACATTTGATCTTAAACAATATGCACATTTACAAAGAGATTCTAAAACAAATATGTTATTTTATATATATCAGCCCTTGGAATTAGCGTCAGCATTTGGCAATGCCAACCTAAGTGCCAACCTTAAAGTGTTTGAGGTCAACAAAAAATTGCCGCACTCATTTCTATGTCTAATGGTTAGACCTTTGTATTATTTTTTTTTTGTCAAGCTAATGCTGGCCCCTAAAAGATTGAGGTTGGCAAATTATTCCCAACCTCTTTTTTTCCTAATTCGAAAGGTTATATATATATATATATATATATATATATATATATATATATATATATATATATATATATATATATATATATATATATATATATATGCTATAGCACATATACAGGAAAAAAAAATTGTTTTAGGCTGCTTAACTCTAATGAATAGTTTTCTAACTTTAGATAATATAATTTCTTAACTGTAGATGAATAGTTTTCTAACTGTAGATGAATAGTTCCTAAGGTCAACATTTTACACTTTACATTTTACAAGTCTTTTTTTATTTTTAATTTTACCTCTTTTTTTTTTATTAACTGTTTAAATAGTGGTTGCTTATTTAGGTTAATACTGTTGTAGTGTGTTTTGCAAACTTTAAGTATTAAATTACTAACTTTAAACCAGACAGACTTTTCATTAAAAAAAAATTCATTGCTAGATAGTAGCTGTTTAGAGTTGTATGTTATGTAACTCTTGCAAGAGAGCTATTTCAATATTTCATCAATTATGTCAAGGTAGTGTTATGACTTTTTGGTGCCCCTAGTTGCCCCTTTAAAAATAGATAAACTTTGGTTTAAAAGTAACTAAAAAGTTATTTGTATTTTTTGAAAAAAGTAACTCGCTATGTTACTTTGGATTAGTCTTAATGACTATTTGTGGTTGTTCCTATGCTAAGCCAACAATATCTTCAGATATAAGAACATTGTATAGAAAATATAGCATGAAAACTCAAATAAAGAAATATGACACTTGATTACATGGTGAGTCTCATCATTAAAAATATTTCTCAGAAAGTATTTCAAGAGATTGCCTATAAAAAGAGCACAGACATCTGAAAAGCACTAAAATTTTATTTCAATTTCAGAAAGAATGGTTTTAAATAAAAATATATTACTTTAATTTTATATACAAAAAACAACATTTTTAACATAAATATTCAAGGTCAATTATGTATGACAATTATAATTTTTTTAAAAAGGTTTTAAATTATAAAAAATTTTATAAAAAGTTTAAAATATTTTTCAAATTCACCCAGGTTAAATACTCTAGAGAAATTTTTTGTATACATATACAAAGTAAAAGACAGTATAGATACAATAGTACTTCATATAATTTTGTACAAAAATGATGGGGAAAAAAAAAGACATTCGTTTGTTGTACTAATATTACTTAGTTTAATAAAAAAGCACTAACTATTTAAATAGCAATATGCAAGAAAATTAAGGAAATATTTTTTATTTATTTATACATCTATTACATGTTATGTTTAATGCTGAATTTTTGTTGCAAACAGGTTGCATGGAATCAAACAGCTTTTTTTTATGTTTTCCCTTTTGGTCTCAGCAGACATAATAAATGCCAATGATCTAAGAAAATTCATGACTGCCATGAGTTACTTAAGAGCTAGCTAATGCCTTGGATTTTAGCACATCGTATTGTCCAAGCAAAGTTTTTACTCCACCTTGAAGGAAATTTTTCCACCAAGTATCATGCTTAGCGGAAAACTTATTTTTTCTGATACTAATCATGTTCCAAGAGTTCAATACCTTACTAGTTGCAAAGTTAGGAAGAAATTTTTGGATATTGCATTTTTTCCAATTGACCAGATCAAAATATACCTAATATATGGAAATAATAGCTTTATCTGTTTCATGCATGTATTTTTATTGTCAAATCTAATAAATTTAAGTCATCTTAAACTGATCACAAGTCTTACTGTTCTATGCTCATTTTATGTAAAATGTGTTTCTCTACTGCAATATAAACATTCACTTTAGTTACATAGTTTTAGTCATCAGTTGCAATATACAGATCTTCCTTATTTCAGAATCAAGTTCTTCAACCAGTTGACTTAGTTCAGCAGGCATTAATATGTAATAAGAAAATTGCAGTTAAGTAAATTATCAGATGGAGCTAACTTATATACTTATTGACAGAATATGACACTAAACCCCTTGTACTTTAATAAGAGTGATAAACTTGATCCAACTTCCCAACCATTCATAATGATTTACTGTATAAATTTTTAATAAATAGTTTATATTAATAGTTTAAAAATAAACCGTTGTTATTAATTTTAAATAGCTTATAAAAGGTGCTTTATTTAACATATATCATATATCCAAACCTTGGATGACTTTTGCTATCATTAGTGTTGCACTGAGTTGAATTATTATTTGGCTTGTTTCTATAGGGATATAGCTAAAGCTCAAATTAATGCAAAATAATCTAATCGCAAAAAAAAAAAAAAAAAAAAAAAATTCTTACACTTCTTCTTCCAACCCAACCCCCCAACCTCCTAGAGTTATTTTTTTTTATATAATACATCTCATATTTAAGTTTTAACTTATAGTTTTCTCCTTTGGCGGAGTTTGAGTAATTTACATCTAAAGTTTTAGCTTAAGTTGTAGTTATTGTGTAATGAGCAAGTTGTGATGTACTGAGCAAGTAAAGTATTTAATACTATTGCAATATTACTTTTGGTAATTGTTTTTACTTAACATGATATTTTTAAAGTAAAAGTAAAAACACAAAATTATTTGAACCACTTTAGTTGTAGAAAACTATTTAATTCTTTCATGCTGACGATAAACATGTGTTATCTTTAAAAAGTATTGAGTTATTGTTGTAAAAAGCTGTAAAACAACAATAAAACAAATTGTAAAGTTTTAACAATATACAGAGCTTGTGTTGATATCAACATTGTGGCTAGCGCAATGGTACCGTTGCTTTAATCTTAAAGTCCTGTAGTAAAGTTTGATTAGTTTATTGTAAGTCACGGCTGCGAATATTATTAGTTGATTTTGAATGTTTTATTTGTACAAATTTTAAAAAAGTTGCAATTTTAACATTAAGCGTTTAGTATTGTGGTATCTCCTTGGTTCATCATCCGCTGTGATCTGAGATTGAGTTCTTTACTTCAAAAAATTTCTTTTAACTATTTTTTATTGAAAATTGTTATATCTGTTGAATATTAAAAGTTACATTCATTTTTATTTTTTTACATTCATTGACTGATATAGGGATAGGCACAGAGAGTGCACATACATCAACTGATTCACGGATAGGTGCAGTGAGTGTACATATATCGAATGATTTAGGGATAGGATAAGTGAGGCGTACATACATTGATTAAGGGTTTAGGTTTTGGCATGCATTCTTTAAATAAAAGAAAGAAAAAAATCAGAATCCAATCAGAAATCACTACCGTGACTTTGAGAAAAAAATTAAAGCAACGGTACGGTTGCGCTAAACACATGGTTAAAATTTAATTATAAATAATTCTTTCATTCAAATGGTTTTTTAAGTTAATGTTTTTATTCAGTTTTTTCGTTCAAATTGTTTTGTAATAAAAAGTTAGAAAAAATTTTGTTTAATAAATCGATTTATATTTCATTTAAGTATATGCTTAAATTATTTTTTTGGAAAAAAATTTCCTTGAACAGAAGTAAAATTATTTATTTTTATTTAAATTTTTTATTTTTATTTAAATTTTAAAAAAATGTTTACAAATAAATGTTTACAATTTAAATAAAATATTCTTCCTCCCTTGCACTATGTTCTAAATCTGATATTGTTAATGTAGCTAGAATCTAGCTACATTAACCATATCTAAGATATACGTTTAACTTTCAAGAATAACCTTCGCATTGTTACTGAGTATTATGGACGCCACTGTGATTAAAATTATTGAACATTAAAATCTTTTGAAATTTTTCCTTTTTTTCCCTTTTTTTTTTTTCAATTTTTAATCGCAAAAATATTTAAATAAGAGAGTTTTAGAAGACTTTTTTAGATGAATTATTTTGCTCAAATAAATTTCTTTTTTAAAAAAACTCCTAAAAACAACTTTATAGAAATGTTTAATCTTGATATCTTTTTAAATATAAATTAAATATTAAAAAATGGTATAGCATTTTTCATATTCGTTTGACATTTCTTGTTAAAGTAATTTTTAGTTATAACATTATGTGTTAAACATAAAAGATATAAATAAAAACATATGTATGGCTAACTTTTGCGAGTCTTTGAGTATATTAAGTAAATTAATATAGTTATTAAGTTAATAAGTGAGTAACTGTTGTAAGTTACTGTAGTAACTTAACTGGTTGTTTTGATTTAGTTTATTAGTAAATTTATTGTGAAGCAAAAAAGTTACTGGTTTCTATTAGCATTCATTAACTATTAGAAAATTTATTTTATAAAAACGAGCTTAATCTATATTCTAATATAATTAAAGTAGTTAAATTAATAATATGAAATTGTTAAAAATAATAAAAAAACTTGAAAAACAAAAAAAGCTAAATTAGATAAAAATAAGTTAACTAAAATTGCGAAAATTTTTTTTTTAAGTATAAACTAATCGCAAAGGTTTGAAAAGTAATTGCGATATGCTTCGAGCTCTGATAGTATTCAGGTTCTTCCATATTTTTAGCAGCATGTCATTAATTTTTACAAAAATGCATCACTGTAATATTAAACGATTTCTCTCACCCACAAACTACCAAAATAGTTATTATTGGTATACTTGTAAGCTTATAATTCTTTTTTAAAATAGAGTAAAGCGTATTTACATGTGTAGTAAATATTTTTTTTTCTCTAGGTGGGAGGATTTGGTTCAGGAGCTGGTAAGTTATCAAATATTAATTATCGAATTATAAATTAGTTATTACAAAAATAGAATAGTTTCTGTATATATTATAATTTTTTTTTTTTTTTTAAATTAGACTTTTATAAATTTTTTTATAAGACTTTTATTAGAAAAGGCGAAGCTTTAAATATATATTTATAACTAATGATTAAAAAATCTTAGGGAAATCATTAAGAACGTTTTGAAAAGATATTATTGGTTAATGGAAAATATAATCTTTTGGAACATTTTAATAATACCGTGGGGCTGACTTCAAATAATCACATTTAAGCATATTTGACAACCATATTTTTTGATACCCAAAATTCACAAAATCTCTCAAAGGCAATTTAAAAGAAATTTAAAAGATGTACTTTAGGGAGAAAAAAAACTTATCTTGGGGGCTTGGTTCTTTGTGTGTTGTTTTTTTTTATGATTTTTTTTTTTTTTTTTTTTTTTTATGAGAATTTTTTTGTTTTGTCAAATCTAGATTTTAAATTATGTTGACATAATATTTTTTATGGCAAAAGCTAAATGGCTAGATTAACGAAGATATTTTTTAATTAATATAAGTTTGCTTCACAATTTTCCTCAGAAAAATTAATTGTTAAGCTAATAAAAAGATGGGATCGCAGGTCATATGACCAGGCAATCACATTTTGCTTTGACAATTTGACTGCGACTGAATGAAATTATACCTTTAATGAAATCAATTACATTAAAACTTCTAAACTAAATGTTTTTATATTAGCGAAACTTTAATTAAAAAAATAAAGTAAAAGTTTACTGATAATGATTTTTTTTTTTAAGTATAATTGACAGTTGTATATAGTTTTTTTTACTTTATACAGCTATATAATTTTTTAAATTTATATTAATAAATATATATTTAATTTATATTATGCAAATATATATTCAAATAAGCGTTTTTTATAATAAATGTTATTAAAAAAAGAAGAATTAATTTTGTTTTTATAAACAATGACTTTCTACGACAGCAAAAGTCGTTTAAAGAAAAAAAAGAGTACAAATGTCAAAATAAAGAATGAAATAGTTTTTTAATGTGTAGGGGAAGTGGGAGCATAACTGCCCCCGTAATGTTTGGATTAATGTTATATGAAAGTAAAAACAAAATGTATTTTTTTTAACAGTTTGTTTTAATAACCACCTCATTAAACTTTATATTAATGCAATTAAGATAAGAATTAAACAGTTTTTGAAAATGTTATTACTCAAAAATTACACTTAGTGAAAAAAATGGTTTTGCTCTCATTGTGAGGCACAACCGCACCCTCACAGAAATTGTTGGGGGTATACTTTTTTTGGTACATTTTCTTTACAATTGTCACAGCTTTTTCAATTTAGAGAATGTGATCACGGCCGTTTGCTCAAGTTATATTATATGCTATACTGAAAAATTGTTTTAAATTTAATAACTACATAAGAAATTAAAGTTAACTTAAATAGAAAACAATAATAATAGTTAGAATAATTTGTGTTGTTTTTATTTTTGTTTTTTCTTAGTGGTTATTGTTATCGGGAACAAAATTCACTAAGTCAAAGCAACAAAAAAAAAATGGTTTTAGGCATTAAAAAGGATGACTTTCCTATATTTTATGTGTTTTTTCTTTTAAAGAGGAAAGAGAAAATATGTATCGTCATCTGTTTGTAAAATATATTTGTATAATTATAACGTAACAAGTTTATATCAAGAGTTAAATTATACGATCGCATTAGCAAACTCTGGTAAAATATTAGGTCTTTAAAATTTTAGTTCATGCAAAGCTGTGTACTTTGTTTAAAAGGAGCAAATTATTAAAAGTTTGCTAGCAAGAAAGTTACAAAAAAAAAAAAAAAAAACAATAAACTTACGACTACAAAAGTAATAACACTTTAGTTACTAACTGCATTATAAAAGTAATAAAACTATAATAGTGCTATTACATTTATAAAGCACTTATTACTTTTAAAGTTCACTCTTTGTTCAAACAACATTAATTCCAAACATTTGTTAAAGTAGAAAAGCATCTAGAAAAAATAAAGCGGATATTCAAATATTATTAAAAATTTCAGGAACTTTCACATATCGCTTAAACATGTTACTTTATAAAAAGTATAGCATTATGAAAAACATTACGTAAAAACGTGCGTTAATTTTAAAATCAACCAATAAAATTTTTTTATTGGTTAATTTTAAAATTATTGCGCGTTTTTATGGTCCATTAGTAACGTTTTTCATAATGCTAAACTTTTAATACGATACATTTTTATAAAGTTGTTTGTCACAATTTTATAAGTTACTTTAGTTTTAATATTATTTGAACATCCACTTTATTCTTCTAGATATTTTTCTACTTCAATTAAAATTTGGGAATACTAATGTTGCTTGAACAAAGAATGAATTTTAAAAGTTATAAGTGCGTTATAAAAGTGTTAACACTATTATAGTGTTATTACTTTTGTAATGCAGTTAGTGACTAGAGTGTTATTACTTTTGTAATCGTAAGTTTATTGTTTTATTTTTTATTTTTTCGCTAACAAATTTAAGTTAATTCTCCCCTTAAAAACAAGAAACACATTTTTGTATAAACTAACATTTTGAATACTAGATATTTTCCAGATTTTGCGTTTTGCATTCGCTTTATTCAATCCTTGTTATTACATTAAAATTGTAAAAATAAATTTTACAAACACATTGCAATTAGTATTTTTGCTCTCCTCCTAAAAAAAAAATCAAGAAAAGGAAAATCATTCTTTTTATTGTAGACTTCAAACTGTTTTTTTTTTTTTTGTTTTGTTTTGTTTTTTTGCTTCGCCTTATCTAATTTTATTGCTAAATGTAACTCTAAAGAAACAAAAATAAAGACAGTACACAAATTATTTAAATTATTAATTTGTTTTATTTTATTCTATTTCAATCTCTTTTCATTTTGTTAGTTAAGTTTTTGAGCATTATTATAAAACTTGCAAACAGCCGTGTTTATGTTTTCTAAAATATTATAATTGCGTGTGGTCATACGAGATGAAAAATCACACGCCTTACCTGGGAAGGCTTGATATATATATATATATTGTGTTTTTGATTTAGTTAGGTTTCTTTTATTTTCTCTTTCATTAAGATTTTTTTTAGCGCATTTTTAAATATTGAAAACATGTCAAAAACCGTGGTCAAATTACCAAAACAAAGTATTTTTAGCATGTTCTTATAATTGTGTGCAATCGCACGTCTTCCTGTGAAACGTTGAAGTTGGAGTTGCAGGCATAATTAAGGTTTGTTTAAGGCAAGAACTTGAGCTGTGTGGTGATTTTGTAACTGCTGATGCTGTTATTAAAATTTTGACAAATTCGTAATTTTGATTTGGCAATGTTGTTATGCTTTAATGGAAAGAACCCAGTGTATTTAAGAATAGCAATAATTTGAGTACGATTGTAAGCTTTGTTGCTTCTATACAACCGTGCAAGGAGGCGTGGGAAAAATTTTTTGGGCTAATTGCTAAAACCACTTTCCGCATAAAATTTTCTTCATATATCACGCCAAACATTTTTGACATGGCAAAATACACCAACATCAAGAGGCAGAATCTGAGATGAATGGGTGGAAATGTAAATTAGTGTTGTATTGTTTTCTATACACTTTAAGGCTACACCTATTGACATGTGTGAGCTGTTGTCATCCAAAAGGTAAATATGTTGGCCACCAATTTTTTGAATGTGAGGAATAAACATTTGAGCCATTGCAAAAATTGATTACTTTCCATTCAACCAAATAGGGATGTTGTGTAAAGTGTGTTTGGTGGGCTTCCTTTAATCCAATCATCATAGTCGATTTTTTTATTTGTAAACAGCAAAAGGCGGTTAAAGGAATCCGTAAGCATTAACACAATTATCAACAGTGTAGTTTATTTTTTCATTATTTCCAGGTAATACTAGTATATGCTTAGCACTTCTTCTGGTAATTACTTTTGCATCACCTTTGTTACCATTGAAACTAGTTTTCCACAAATGCATAACTTTACTAAAACCTATTTTTGCTAAATTAAAATGTTTTTTCAAAACATCAAAATAACAGGCAATAATTTCTGGTGTGCATGACCCTGCTCTCAAAGATGCAATGTTTGTAGCATCTGAAGAATGTGAATCAAGGTTAACCTAATAGCTTGTTAAACCAAGGCTCAATTGTATTGCCACTACAACTACTAAAGTCTTATTTGATTTTTGGTTGGATAATATTGATTTTGGTATGTGGTAGAACTGAGCTGCGGCTCTTAAGCTCAACTCGCCATTTTCAATCTTATCCAATGCGCTTTTTATTGTCTTTTCTGTGTAAGACTTGTCATTTGTTTTATTTTTTGTCATTTTAAGTTGAGTAAATTTAAATTAGTTACAGATCTATAGAGATTTTTGAAATATAAGAAATGATGCACTCTTGTTGTTACTTAGTGTAGTTTTGCACTTTAATTTTAATATTATTAAAAGTACAAAATTTTGAAAAAATAATAAAATAAATTAAATTTAACATAAAAAAATTCAATTAGAGTAAAAAATAATCATCAGATTAACCTATTGAATTTTAATTGATTATAAGGGGGATTAATTGTGTCAGGTTTATAGTGAAAAGTAAAGAAAATCTTGTTTCAGTAATAAGTTTTTAGAGTAAGATTTTGAAAATCTAAAACAATTTTTGGAATTAAAAAATTTCCAACAAAATAGCTTCCTTTGTTTTTAAATTGCCTTTTAAAATCTTTCATGCTAAAAACCTAATTTCCAAAAAAAAGTTTGATTTTTAGGGTTAGATTTTTTTTTTGAACAATCTTATTAAAACAATCATTTTAATAATTTTTATTTTTTGAAATTTTATATTCCACGCACTAAAAATTAAAAACTTTTTTAAAATATACAAATATCTTTATTTTTAGTGAAGGTATTTAGTTTTCCTGATAAGTGTCCGCTTTTGCGCACTTTCCGGTTTGTGATACTTATACTCAATTGATTTTACTGCTTTTTTGTTTTGTTTTTATAGGCGGATCAAGCAGTTTTGGTAAAAGTTTTAATAGTGGAGGAGGATTTGGATCAAGTAGTGCAGGCGGATTTGGTGACACCTCTGTAGGTGGTTTTGGATCTTCAGGTGGTTTTGGTGGCAGCAGTTTTAATGGAGGTGGTGGTGGAAGGGCTTGTCATAAATGTGGAAAAGAAGGGCATATGTCAAGGGAGTGTCCTGATGGTGGGGGTGGTGGAGGAGGTAGGGCATGTTTCAAATGTAAACAAGAGGGTCATATGTCTAGAGATTGCCCACAAGGAGGAAGTGGTGGCGGTAGAGCTTGTCATAAATGTGGAAAAGAGGGTCATATGTCAAGAGAGTGTCCTGATGGTGGAGGAGGAGGTAGGGCATGTTTCAAATGTAAACAAGAGGGTCATATGTCAAAAGATTGTCCTCAAGGTGGTGGAGGTGGTGGTAGTAGGACTTGTCATAAATGTGGAAAAGAAGGACATATGTCAAGGGAGTGTCCTGATGGCAGCGGAGGTGGTGGTGGTTTTGGTGAGAAAAGTGGTGGTTTTGGTGGAGGTGGTGGTGGTTTTGGTGAAAAAAGTGGTGGTTTTGGTGGTGGTGGCGGCTTTGGTGCGAGTGGTGGTGGCGGCTTTGGTGCAAGTGGTGGTGGCTTTGGTGCAGGTGGTGGTGGCTTTGGAACAATTTCAACTGACAGTAATAGTTTTGAGGGAAATGGTGGGGGGTTTGGAGATGATGCTGCTGGTGGAGGAGGTTTTGGTGCATCTGAAAAGCGAGATGATGGTTGTAGAATATGTAAACAGTCCGGACATTTTGCAAAAGATTGTCCTGATAAGAAGCCTAGAGATGATACATGTAGGCGATGCGGTGAATCTGGTCATTTTGCTAAAGACTGTGAAGCTCCTCAAGATCCTAATAAACCACAAGCTGTCACTTATGTACCTCCTGAACCTTCTGAAGATGAACAGGATTTATATAGAACAATTGCACAGGGAATTAATTTTAATAAATATGACAATATTCCTGTTGAAGTTACAGGACCAGGTATAATTCCTAGTGCTATTAGAGAGTTTGCAGAAGCAAACATTGATAGAACTATTTTAGAAAATGTTGAAAAAGCACACTATATAAAGCCCACACCAGTCCAAAAATATGCTATACCGATAATTACAGGAAATCGAGATCTTATGTCATGTGCTCAAACTGGATCAGGCAAAACAGTATGTTGTTTTTTTTTTTAACTATATATTTCAATATTATTTTTAATTTTTTTTTTTTCTTTTTTGGAAAACCTTGTATTTATTTTAATTTTTATTATTATTTTAAGTGGTCTGAAAATAACCATTATTTTAAGCAAATCAATACTTTAAAAAAGTGTTAAAAAAAAAAATTATATAAATTTTCTTTTTTCTCAACAATATATTGTTATATTGGTGAGACCTCTCTCCTGAGAACTTTCTCTTGTCATTTAAAGACAAATTATTGAATAGTTAACATTAAGTTATTTGAAATATTAGTAAAACAACTTTATAAATATGATGGTGTCATGGTTTATATTTTTGTTTTGTTAGGCATTCTGCTGTAGAGGTCATTCAAATATACCATCATTAGAGACATTGCTATATTTTTGATACAACATGTTGTTAAGCAAAATCTTTGAACTCTAATTTCAAATGCTGAAATAGTTTACCTTAATGTTTTAAAACAATGAAAATAAAAAAAACAAAAATTACAAAAATCACAGAAAGACAATAGAAAATCAGTGAAAGTGATTACCAAAGCATTGAAGAAAGCTGGGCAAACTTTAAACTCTGGTTTAAAGTTTGCCCAGCTTTCTTCAATGCTTTGGTAATCACTTTCACTGATTTTCTATTGTCTTTCTGTGACAGTTGTTTGAATATTTAATCATTCCAATAAATTTTAATAAGTCTGTTGATGGAACCCAGCACTTGCCGTCATCTCTAGAAGGCCAACAATATGACCTTGAAAAGTAAAATGCAGAAATCTAACTTGAAAGTCTTTATTTTTAACATCAGTATTCTCAACTAGTCCGATCCATGAATTATTATCAGTATATCAAACATACAAATACTCCAATGCCTATATTAAACAACCATTTTTTAATAATTTCATCAGTTTGAAAATTAAAAACAAACAAATATTCTAATTGTTCAGAAACAACTTTTGTTCCGATTTTTGTGTTACTTAGGGGTCGTCCATAAAGTACGAACACTCATAGGGGGAGCAGGTCTTCAAAAAGCTAATGGGGGTGGGAGGGTTTAATTTAAAAGTACGTACTTCGATTTTCTAATTTTACACAATTAACCAGCTAGTCAATAGAAAAGTATTATGTTTGACTTACTATGTAATAAAAACTTATAATAATAAACTAATAATTCCTGTGATTTCATTTTAGCAAAAATAAAGCATTGCAGATGCTGTATGTTATATGATTTGTTGTTTGATGAAAGCTAGCAAAGTAAGTTTTTTTACAGTACCATCAATACCATCACAGTGTGATGGTTTTAATAGGATTTACCATGACTTCTTGCAGAGAAAGACCATGCACATTTCAAAGCAAAATCTTGTTCACCGTTGCATATATTTATGAAGTGATTGCAGTTTTTGTATAACCAACACCCTTTTGAAAAGTAATGAACAGTTTCCATTTAAAGCGAAATTTGCTTTTAATATGTTCAGTTGATAACTTTTGATAACAGTTGATAACTGTTGATCACCTGATATACCGTATCTACATCATGCAGTAAATCATCTGAGATAAAACATTGAATCACATTTAAAGACATTTACTATATAATAAACTTTGCCTGGATGCAATGCTTGAATTTTGTTCCAGTGAAAACTTTGTACTTCGTCTTGTACAACATAACTTTCTAATAAATTACAAAAGACAATAACTTCAGTACTACTTAACTTATTTCTTATTTTCTTTAAAAGAGCACCTTGGCTTTTTTCAATGATAATATAAATAAAAGTAAGTTTTTGTAACTTATTATTAAAGTTTTAATGAAGGTACTTATGATTTTTGTTAGACTTACTAGCTCAGATCAGTCTTTTATTTTTTGTAATCTATACAATAATCATCTTCATCAATATCTTTTTGAGAATACAACTTGTTTTCAAGATTATGTCTTAATATAGAATCTTTTGGACACAAAGTGCAATTAGGTATCGTGCAATTTTTGTTAGCCCTACTACAAACAAGCATGTTAATAATTTCATGATAATCCTTATATAATTTAACTGCACTAATCATTAACTTCACATTTCGATGGTGCACACACACTGTATGCTTATCAGATACTCTTACTGTAATGCTCCATTTTGGGCAATGTGAGCAAAATTTAAAAAAACAACTCTTTATATCATGATTACTAATTTTAAACTTAGTATAGAGTTTATTTAGATTTGAGACAATCAATTGCTTTTGCATATGAGATCTTCAAGCTATACTCAAATCTTTTTTACCAGACATTTGCCTGCTATTTTCATCATTACAATAAAATTCAATTTTTATCTACAGCCTCTAGAGATTTCCTTGCTAGTTTTTACATGTAGGGTGGCCACTGGTCATGGAAATGTCATGGAATTCCTAAATTTTCATTGAAAGTCATTGAAAATTCATGGAACTTTTTAAAATTATTTTTATTTTTTCTACTTGTGATATTTTTAGGATGCAAAAATACTAGTATGTCTAGTCTGAGTCCTTTTTGAAAAAGATATTTTTGCAGTGTAAGTTATCAGAGAAGTAAAAGAAAAATTGTTTTTTTTTAAACATGATTTCAGAACTTTTTACCAATTAGTTTTTGGTTAGCATGTTTTATAATGACCAAGTTGCAAATGCTTAGTGCATTGCAAGTGCTGAATATTTTAATCTGGTGATTTATCATAAAGTTTAAGAAGAGTCATGGAATTTTATTTTCAAATTTAAGTGGCCACCCTGTCATGTCATACTTGCAATATAAAATAAGATATAGTTGTCTGGATAATTCAGAAAAAAAATAAATGAAAAAACAATTAATTTTGCCTAGGATATAAATGTTCAAAGGTTAAGTGACAGAATTTAGGCAATTTTATGGTTTTTAATTTTTTTTCTTTAGGCTGCTTTTCTAATCCCTGTGTTGAATACTTTAATGCAGTTTCGTTCAGAACTTACTAGTTCTCTCTCAGAAGTGCAAGCTCCACTTGCACTAGTTATTGCTCCTACACGTGAGTTAGCTGTTCAAATACAAAAAGAAGCACGGAAATTTGCACAAAATACTTCCATTAAACCTGTTGTTATATATGGTGGTGTGCAAGTTGCTTATCATCTTCGTCAAGTTCAGCAAGGTTGCCATTTGCTTGTTGGTACACCGGGTAGATTAAAAGATTTTCTCGGAAAGCGTAAGGTAATTTAATTTATTTAGCATGTGTATTAATATTTTAATATGTTATTTATGGTATTTCAATGTATATTCATATGTGTAGTTCAAATAAGGAGGTTTTTTATTGAAATTATTTAATTAATTTTCTGTAGCTAATATGGTACATTGTTACATACTTTGTTTTTGTTTTATATAATCCAGGTAGGGACAATATTTTTTTCTTTTTGTCTTGTACAATCCAGGTAAGGGCAATGTCATATGAAACATCCAACTTTATTAGAAAATACAACCTAAACTATCAGCTAATTTTCAAACCACTCAAAGCTTTTATTAAATGATGATTATCACTAAATTTTTATCTACTTTTGACTGATTATAAAGATATTATAACTTTAGTTTGAACCAAAGAAATACCTCCAATTTTAATAACTATTTCTGCCTTTGTTACTTTTTTGTTGGCAAGAAAATTGAAAACATGTGCCTTTACATATTTTGGAGTTAAGAATCCAATAAAACAACTCCATACATTTAAAAATATCAAAATCTAATTTTTTAATTTTAGAAGTCCTAAATAGTTTAGTTGTCAATAGTTCAAAAAATAACTTAAATTTATAAAATATAAATTTCATTTTTATCAAACTAAAAACTTTAAAGAAATCAGAAGATGAATAAAGATAAATTAACCTGGAAAATAAAAATTATATAAAAAAGAAACTCAAGAAACAAAAATTATATAAAAATTAAAAAGTTTTTAAAAGTTAACAAATTAAAATTTACGAGTTATAGTATAGTAATATAATAACTATAATAAAATGTTATTCGCTGATTCTTTTTCGCTGATATATTTACCCTAATCTTATTGTTGAGACATTGATTACTGATTAAATTCAACAATTGTACCCAATAGACATCTCTTGGTGGGAGTTTTAAGTTGGGCTATCAGGGTGCTTAATTTGAATAATCTTTGTAATAATACCTATCTCTGTAAACAGGTCCGCCCAACAAAAGTAATCATACATGTGCCGCAATCATTTATATTTAGATCAATCACAGCATCTGTCATTGCTACTTTGAATCTGTCTACACATTGTGAGCATTAACTTTTCCTTTTAAAACTAATATCGAAATTTAAAATAGATATGTAATGTTCCATGGAATAGTTTTTCATATTTGAAATTATTACTTTAGTTTTTGTTTGTTTTTTTCAGCTTTTTATTTTGTTTAGTAATTTTATCAAATATTTTTGGCAAATTTTGTTTTGGCAATACAAAGCTCAAGCATATAAACTGTTAATAGTTGATTTTGCAATGATCTTTGTAAACTTTTACTATCCATTCATTTTTTTATTTTTTATTTTTTTTTTTACTTTTATATATATGTGTGTGTGTGTGTATATATATATATATATATATATATATATATATATATATATATATATATATATATATATATATATATATATATATATATATATATATATATATATATATATATATTGACATTAAATCGTTGTATGAAAGATATCATTGAATAGCATTTATAAGTAATTTTGAGATGGTGAGTAGAAACATACACAGTTAGTATCACTGTACGGTACAAAACTTTCAAAATCCTATATTAAAATAAAGGTATTTAAAAATTATTAAAAAGTTCATCATGGTTGCAATGCAATAAACTTTTTTGATGTCGGCTACCTGTAACTTTGAAATTATTTTCAGGCATTCTGGGATATTAATTTTAATTCTAGGATTTTATTCTTGATAAACATGAATAGATAATAAATTGACCATCTAAAATCAAAGCTGAAAAGAAGTTCGGTATTTTTTTGGCCTATTTTTCATCAAGTATTGCCAGAATCCTATTCAACTTTCACAGCATGTTATACAAGATGTTCAAAAACTTGAAAATTGATAAAGATCATCGGTTATTATTTATTGGTAAGATGACCGCAAAAAGTTAAAAGTTTTGATCTTAAAAGTGATTTTGATCACCAAAGTTTTATTTACTTCATAAAAACTTGCTACTTCTATTTTTGTGTAGTCTTAAGCTAATTTTCTTTATTTTTACAAATTGTTGATGCTTTGCAACTCCATGAAATTTAGTACCTAAAATAAGATAAATGAAAAATGTGACAAATAATTGTATTTTTTTTTTAATGTTTAATTTTTAAATTAGTACAACTTTCATTATTTACCATTTATTTATCTCACCACTCGTCGTCTATGAAAATTTACTAAAAAAGTTGACAATAAAACATTTTTTTTGTATTTAAAACAATTTTTTTAATCAAAACTTTCTTTACCATTTAAAATTTTCCAGTAACTAATATTTATATTTAAAAAAATTTATTTATTGTTACAAAATTTATGTTTAAGCATAAATTTTAAGTTCAATTAAGGCTGCTCTGCAACTAAAATAATGGTAGAAAGATTTCTATAAAAAATGTTGTTGAGCTACATCTCCATTTTTATATTCAACTCGTCATTTATTATATTTTAATTGTCATATATTTTATTTGTTCAAGTTAAAATAAATATATGTTAAATTAAGATAAGGTTTTATAAAAGGATTGCATAGCCATGTTTTTACATAGACTTATGATCAGCTGATTTTAAAAATCTAGATTTTTTTCAAGTTATACAATAATCTGTTTTTATTTCATTTTTTAAAGTGTTTTAAATTTTATACTGGATATTCAAATGCATATGAAAGAATTTTAAATATTTTATTTATTTTAATTAATCTTCATTGTTATTATCTTTTAACTCTTGTTTTGAATTGTAGATTTCATTGGCTAATTTGAAATATTTAATTTTGGATGAAGCTGATCGCATGTTGGACATGGGGTTTTTGCCAGAAATTAAAGCTATCATAAATGATTTTGATATGCCTCCAAAAGAGGATAGACACACTTTAATGTTTAGTGCAACCTTTCCCACAGAAATACAAAATTTAGCAGCTGAGTTTCTTAATAATTATGTTTATTTAACAATTGGGAAAGTTGGTGGAACTCATTCTGATATTACTCAATGTATTATGGAAGTTGAAGAATCTGCAAAAAGAGATAAATTAATTGAAATCTTAGATACTGAAGGAACAAATCGCAATTTGGTTTTCGTGCAAACTAAACGTTTAGCAGATTTCTTAGCTAGTTATCTTTGCCAAAATGGATTCCACACTACAAGCATTCATGGGTATGATGGTTAATGTTGAAATATTTCTCAAAATTTAATTTGATTATTTAGGACTACAATTGTTTTCAAAATTTTAAATTGTTATTTGCTTTTTTTCAAAGTTGTTTGTTGCATAATTGTATTAAATAAAATAATTGTATATGGTATTATGTCCAAATTCTAAATAATATTCATTCTATATGCTATCTAGAATGTGGTTCACACAAGATATACATATATACACTATAAACTGCTTCGTAGTTAGTTTTTTATATTAAATTTTTATAGAAAAAAATGATTTAAGTGATATTTTTAGTTATGTTTAAAAAAATTTGTCATTTATTATATTTTATAATATTGATAATATAAAATTTTTTAAAGAGCAAATCAAAAAAATTTAGTAAAACTCTTTTGATTTGTACAGTATTGAAACTATTGGAGCTATTAAGTGAATTGAAACTATTGCTTTAATTTAAAGTTAGCTAAAACTATTAAGTTATCTAACTGATACCTAAAATAAATAAATATTAGCTTAAACGAAATATATTTGTTTTTTTCCTTTTCCTTCATGCATATTTATTAGTTTTTTGTTTTTTTTCATTTAACGTCCATTTTTTAAATTCAGTGATCGTTTGCAACAACAGCGTGAAGAAGCTTTGGCAGAGTTTAAAGCTGGTACACAACATGTCTTGATTGCAACTGCAGTGGCAGCGCGCGGATTAGATATAGCTGATGTTAAGCAAGTGATTAATTACGATCTTCCCGATGAAATTGAAGAATACATTCATAGAATCGGACGAACAGGTCGTATTGGTAATAAAGGAAAAGCTATATCTTTTTTTACTCGTGGAAAAGATGAAGGCTTAGCAAGAGCACTAGTCAAAACTCTAGCAGACGTATGTTTTTGTTTTTGAGAATTAAAAAATAATTTGTTTATTATTTGAAAACGTTTTTAAATCTTGATTTTTTATAGGCGGAACAAGAAGTTCCCAGCTGGCTGGAAGAAGCTGCTGAAAGCGCTTTAGGTACCGGTTATGGTCCGAAAGGCGGAAGGTTTGCGTCGAAAGACTCGAGATTTGTAAGTTATGAAGTTGATGTCGATAAATTGCCATTTGTTTAATTTTTAAAAATATTTCTTCATGATTTAATTTTAATATAAAGTAAAGAATTTTTTTATTTAAGACATTTATACTCTAATGTGTTTTCAGAACAACGCCGAACTAAATGGTGGCTCATACAACGCTGCTGATTCAAATGACGGTTGGCAAAAAAATAATGATAACGGTGGTGGTGGTGGTGATGATGCATGGGAATAATGTAATTATGGTGTAGTCCAAGTATTCTCGACCAGCCGCTATCAAAAAGTAGTGCGACAACAGTCTTACTTTTTATAGAAAAGTTATTCTTAATTGCGTTTTTAGACCAATAAGATATTAGGTGTTTCCCAGCTGATGCTTTTTTTCGATCACCTAAATAATCGCATGATTCTTACGGAATAAAAGATATTTTAAAAAACCAGGTGTTTAAAAAACACCGTGTTGCGTTTATTTTTTTAAAGAGACTTGTAAAGTTTTTTAAAAAAAATTATTTGATATTGTACGAATTTTTTTTTTAAAAAAAAATGAAATTAAAGGAAAACCTCAAATAAGTAAGTGCGTTTAAAAATGCCATTGATCTGTACTGTAATTGGTATTATAATCGTTCAATTTGCATTTTATCAAGTTTTAAAATTGTGATAAGACCGTAATAGATTAGGCGACTAATTTCCTATATTGCAAATAGGGTTACTTTAATGGAACCTTCCTCACAAGTGTGGAAGTCACAAGTCATGGATTTTATCAAATTACAAGTCATGGAATTTTATCAAATTAAGAGAAAAATGCAGACAAAAATTACTGGTAAATTTTCAATTTATAATTAAGTTATCAAAAAAAACAAAAAGGTTTTATGTCAATCAATAAAATGCTGTATGGTCTTATCAACATTTATACGAATTAAAATCACTTCACAATCATTTCAAAAATGTACGCAATATAATTATATATCAGAAAAAAAATTTGAAAGCTAGTAAGCATGGGGGTTTTAAGATGTTGACATTAAACCGTCAAGTTTAAATGAGACTTTAAAAAATAATTCCAACAATAAATATTAATATTTTTTTAATCACTTGTTAATTATTTTACTAAGTTTAAAAAAAAGGTACAAGGTCATTAATACATTTTGAATGACTAGAATTTCTTTTTTTGCTCAGTGTAGGCCACGGAGCTTTAATAAACAGGAGACGGTGTCACATGATTTTTTTGAAGCCAGTTTTAAAAAACGGACGCTATCTTGGTTTACTCAAAACATTTCACGGAACTTAAAATTTTACCGAAGAATTTAATAAAACATTGCACTAAATGATTGAATTATTTGATAGTTTATGTTTGGCAGCTTCTACAATCTAATAAAAAATTATTTGCTAACTGATTGTCTTCTTCAGTTTATTGCAATAACTTTCCGAATACTGAAATAGACCTTCAGATAGCTGTATTTCAACACGATAATAGAAAATATTGTATTTCAGATAGTATGAAAGATTCTTGAGAAAATAAAACCAAATGTTTGTGAGTTATTACCTATATTTAAACAAATAATATATGTGTGTGTGTGTATATATATATATATATATATATATATATATATATATATATATATATATATATATATATATATATATACACATATATAAGCATAATTATAATAAACTTATATATATATATATAATAAAAATAAACTATTAATGAATATTTATTATAATGAAGATTAATGTTAAAGTGGAACTAATTATCTAATAACACTTCAATACGACATGGCACCACGCACCGTTAGTGAGATATTTGTATATCTGAACTCAGATTTGAACACATTCGAATGCAACTTTTTGAAGAATTTAGAAGAAATATGTTCGCACCCAAAAGATATTATAATACACAATTTAAACTCAATGAAAGAAAATGTAATAAGAAGTCTCCGTGAACGTTTGTTTTTTGAAGTTTTGGATAGCTTCAGTAGTGAACAATTCAGAGAGATTAACGTAACGTTAGACTCAGAAAATCCAATGGAAAAAAATCTTCGTAAACGGTACAAAACAACCAAATGTTTAGAAGATATATTTATCTTCTCGATAACTCTATGCGAAAATCAGTTGCACAAAGAAATTTCAAAGACATTAATCTCTTGCAAGAATATAGAAACTGCGCACTTAGACGATAAATTTCTGACTTCATCATTAAAAGATTTATTACAAATTTCAAAATCAATCCAAAACGAAAATATAGAAATAAAAGTGGAATTAGGTTTGTTAAAAGAAAAAATAAGTATACAAAATGAGCTTATTCAAGACCTAAAAAAAAACCTAAAATCCGATTATTATGCCCAATGCGAAAATAAGCTTTTTAATTACCACACACTAAACGAAAATAAAAATTCTAATGTCACCGCAAATGCTGCAAAAGGTAATTTTCAACAACCTTGTGGCAAAACGAATGCAAGCATTTATACAGAAAGCCAACCGCATAATATCAAAACATATGCAAAGGTTGCGGCTCAAAAACAACAGACCTCAGACAAAACTAACCAATTTAAAGAAAAACCTTCAAATATTGATGATAATCCGAATAGTTTTAATTTAGTTGGAAAAAATAATAAACCTGTCCGCCAAACAAATATTCTACCCTTAGAAAAAAAACATAAGTTATTGGAGCCTATATTTGGAACGAAAACTCCGGGAAATGAGACTATTGCTGGTAGTCGAATAATTCGTAGATTTGAAGTTTTTATAGGTGGTGTTAGCAATCGAATCAACGAAGAACATATGAAATTGTATATGGAAACTGAATTAGGTGTTACGCCTATATCAATTACTTTAAACAGAGAAAACGAATTCAACAGATCGTATAGAGTCTCCGTAAGTAATTCAGAAAAAGATAAAATTTTCAACCCTTCATTATGGGATAATAATATCATCATTAAACCATTCCGTAAAAAGCGCATATATTCTAACGTGGATCATCTGGTATCCAACGGGGGAATAACAAATATTAATTGAAAATGGATCCAAGCACCATAAGAGAAGAAAACAAATCTTCAACAACTTTCGATATATGTACTTTCAACTGTCAGGGACTTAAGTCAAACATTGATTTTACAAAGTCACTTATACAATCCTATGATATAACTTTCTTATGTGAACATTGGATATCTAAACTTGAATACTCCGTAATAAGGGATATATCTAATAACACACACTCCATTTATTTCCATCAGTCTAATAAACATGAAAAAGGCCGACCGTTTGGCGGAAATGCGTTTTTTGTACGAAAAAATAAATTCCAAAATATAAGGGTAATTTACGAGGACGACCATATTTTAGCAATAAATTTCGAAAAAAACAATCTTAATATTATAGTTATTGGTTTATACCTCTCCTCATCGCGGAATAACCTCTCGTCTCTGGAAGAATATAAAGGTCAACTAGATACTGTTAAAGGTCTAATTGATAGTTACGAAGGTAACGGCAATATAATATTAGCAGGTGACTTCCAATCCTTTCCTCACCAAATGTATGATTTATTTGAAAGATCAAATTCTAAAAGAAATAGTTATTCTGTGCACTTATCGGAATTTTTAAAAACAAATCAATTAGAACTAGTTGATGTAACTAAAGGTTCTGGCCCTAATTATACATATCGACACCAGACACTACCGAATTCGTCATATATTGATCACTTCGCCGTATCAAAATATACAAGTTTTATAAATCTTAAATGCATTGTTCATCCTGAATGCTCAAATAATTTGAGCGACCACCTACCACTATCAATATCAGTTGAAGTTAAGTACACCGAATGCAATACCATTGAACTAGCAGAAGGTACTAATATACCTAGCTACGCTTGGAACGATTCTAACTTTATAAATTCTTACAATGTTCATTTAACCAATCGCTTTAACAATCTTAATTTTACTAACGATTATGAATACGACCTTCTCCAAATCTATAAAAAAATTACTGACAGCGCTCAAATAGCTTTTAAGGAGACTTTAAAAAATAAAAAGCAATGTTTGTATTCAAAATCTTGGTGGACACCTGAATTAAGTCGGTCTAAAACTATTCTTTCAATTCATTTTAAAAAATGGAGAGATTCTGGTTTTTCTAAAGAATTAAACTCGGTATCATTTAACCGTTACCAAATGGCTCGTAAAAACTTTCGTAAAGCCGTCAAGTCGGCTCAAAATAATAAAATTTGCGCACAATATATTAAAATTGAAAAGTTAAAAAATACTAAACCAAAAAACTTTTGGAATGCTTTTAGATGTTTAAACAAAGACATAAATTCTAGATTATTTACCATAAATAATAAAAAAGACAAAGAATCTATTACTTCAGAATTCGCAAACCACTTCGAAAGAGTACTGAATACTCCAAAAATAACTCATCGTAAAGAAAATCAGAGAATTCCCCCGTGTACAAAACATGATGATGTAACAATAACTGAAGAAAATATAATTGGGGCTATTTCAAATTTAAAATTAAAAAAATCTCCTGACTCTTTCGGTATCTCAGCAGAACATTTGAAATACGCAAAGTGCGATACTTTAACAAAATGGCTCATCAAATTTTTTAATTATTCTATTAATTATGGATCGACTCCAATATCAATGTCGACGTCAACTATTGTACCCCTTGTTAAATCGTACAAAAAGTCTTTAGATAGCCCAAGCAACTATCGTGGTATTAGTATTATACCAATTTTTACAAAGGTTCTAGAATACCTGATCTTAATTATATGTCCGGATATTAGAGATACTCACTCCCTACAATTTGGATTCAATGCTAACTCTTCAACGCTACATGCTGAATTTCTAATAAGCGAAACAATTAAACATTACAACAGCAACCATTCCCCTGTGTATCTATGTTCTTTAGATGCAGAAAAAGCTTTCGATAGCTGTAACTGGAATATCCTATTTGAAAAATTATATTTTGATAAGAAATTACCACTATGTATAGTTAACACTATCTCCTCGTTGTATAACAATAGTAGCGCAACAGTCTCATATCAAGGTTGTAAATCAAACTCTTTTCCTCTAAACCAAGGAGTAAGACAAGGATCAATTCTTTCGCCTCACCTCTATAATATTTACACTGAAAGTTTTCTCGAAACTATTAAAAATCAGGGTATTGTTGGCACATCTATAAACGGTAACTTTACTGGTGTGGTAGCCTATGCGGATGATATAATACTTTTAAGCTCTACCTTATCTGGTCTCAAAAAGCTTATAAAAACATGCAATATTTACAGTAATCTAAATTGTATTAAACTGAATGCCGAAAAGACTGAGTTCTTGATCTCAGGTAAAGCCCAAATACAAACTAATACAATAACAATTTCTGGTAATAAAAAAAATCTTCAGAATAAACTTAGACATCTGGGATTCACATGGGATACTAAACATTCAGTTTTTGCTTCACTCGGTTATTCAAATGTTGATGAAAAAATATCAAACTTTAGAGCTGTTGTTCAAACTCTTATTCAATCTGGAATCCGGTTTGCTCACCCCAGTTCTATTTCCTATATATATAAATCATTGGCAGTCCCCACCTTAACTTATGGTATGGAGCTATGTGAAAATAATCCTGGTCTGATGAAAAAGCTAGATATAATTGGAAGGAGTGCGCTAAAATCGTTTTTAAATGTTTCAAAACATAGTAAAAACTATATGAATTCGTTATTTAAAATCCAGGAAATTTCAAAAAGTGTTCAACAAAATAAGTTAAACTTGTTCCTTCGACTTCTTAATAACAAAACAACTGCAGACATTATCTATTCACAACTGCAACACCCGTTATTTCAACATTCGTTTGTTAGTGATATTCAGGAACTATGCCATCTTCAGATATTAAATTTTCAAAACCTAATTCAAAATAAAAAGAAGGTAAAAATACCACTTTCTAAAAGTAAAATTCCTTCCGAAGTTGAACGAAACTTGGAGTATGCAATAGAGTGCTGGAATGCAAAAGAGCAAAGAGGAGTTTTCAAGCAAATTCTGGAAGAAAACGTTTTTAAGCAAAGTCATCTGAAATAACTTTCTTATTTTTTTCTTTTTACCTTGTAAATTGGGTGTTAAATAAATAAAATAATAATAATAAATAAAATAAAGTAAATAAAATTTTTTATAAACATTAACTGTATTGTTTTTAGCTTTTTATGATTTACTCTGAGTGTAGACTATATAGTTAATTAACAAGATATAAACTGACATGCCATCTTGTTCTGCCTATGGATGTACTGCAAGAGATCGTGCTAATGGAATTACTTTTCATAGGTATGTTAAGCTGTATCATACAAAAAAATTCCACAAAGGAATAATATATACTATTACTCTGGTGATTTCGTTGTTTTATTAGTCAAATAATGCTTTTATAGATTTCCATCAAAAATCAAATATCCAGAATTAAGACAAAAATGGATAACTGCTTTACGTAGAAAAAACTTTACTGACCCGCGTAAATCAGCAGTTGTATGTTCAAAGCACTTTACAGAAGCTAATATGGATAGAACTAGTCTCTCGTGTGTGAGAGTTCGGTATGGTGCCATACCAAGCATTTTTGAAGCTTTTCCATGCTACTTAAAAAAAGCTAAACCAGTTCGTAAGGCTCCAAAATTGAGAACCTATGCAACCTCGGATTTTACGACTGCAAATGTTATAAATGATGATTTTTCTAATTCTTGCACTTCACTACCAATGACAGTCGAATTTCAAGCTGCTATTACAAGTGATGAAACTCCAAGAAAAGCAAACTTAAATCGAAAGTTATGCAAGGCAGAAAGATATTTAGCTTTTTCTAAAAAAAAAATAAAACTTTTACTACAAAAAAAAAGAAGGCTTGCTAAGAGAAATGTTAGCTTAAAAAATGTTATTGCTGATCTTGAACGAAATAATGTACTGGAAGGTGAGAGCCTTTATATATTGCAAAAGTCTGCTGGAGGGGTATGAGATTTGTTAAAAAGACAATTTTCAAAATGCTTAGGATAATCTACTCAGCAACAATTTTCACCAAAATTAAGAAGTTTTGCTTTAACCTTGCATTTCTATTCGCCTCATGCATATCGTTATGTGCGCAAAATGTTTAATACTTGTCTTCCGCATCCTAGAACAATTGAGAAGTGGTTTCACACTATTAATTGTAAGCCAGGTTTTACAGCAGAGTCTTTTACAGCTTTGCAACATAAAGTGTCTGAGATGGCTGCAAAAAATAAGAACCTTCTTTGCGCTTTAATAATGGATGAAGTTGCGATTAGACAACAAGTTGAGTGGGATGGCAAAAAGTACCAAGGGTACATAGATTATGGGACTGAAATTGATGATGATAGCTTGCCTTTAGCAAAAGAAGCACTAACATTTATGGTTGTTTCTATAAATGATTCATTTAAGCTTCCAATAACTTACTTTTTGATTGACGGGCTTACAGGGAAACAACGAGCTAATTTGGTTCGGCAGTGCCTTACCAAACTTCATAGTATTTGTGTGACTGTTGCATCCCTTACTTGTGATGGTTGTGCTTCAAACTTTTCAATGGCAAAATACCTAGAATGCAATACTGATTCAGCTGACTCTAATTTTAAAGCTTGGTTTCAACATCCAGAAACTAAAGAACAGGTTGTACTTTTTTTTGATCCTTGCCATATGCTTAAATTAGTACGTAATACACTAGGTGATAAAAAATCCTTGGTTGGTGGTGAAGGGCAATTTGTTAAGTGGGAATATATTGAAAAACTTCACCAACTTCAAGAAAATGAAGGTGTACATTTGGGGAACAAACTACGGTCAGCGCACCTGCAATGGTTTAAGAAGAAAATGAATGTAAAATTGGCTGCACAATTACTTAGCGAGAGTGTCGCATCATCATTAGAGTTTTGTCTAATTAGTGAAATACCAGGCTTCGAAAATTGCCAGCCAACAATAAAGTTTATTCATGTGTTTAATGGTCTATTTGATATTTTGACTTCCAGGAATTTATACAGTAAAGGCTTGAAGGCACCTCTACAAGAAAAAAACTTGCATGAAATAACCTGTTTCTTGCAGCAATCAAGGCAATATATTGTTGCTCTACAAGAATCATTAAATGGCAAACCTTTACTAAAGTCAAATCGTAAGACTGGCTTTTTGGGATTTTTAGCTGCCATTGACAATGTTTTACTTCTGTATCATTGGATAATTGTTAAACCTCAGTTTGGTATAAAATTTATGTGTTCTTTTAAATTTAGCCAAGATCATATAGAGCTGTTTTTTGGAAAAATAAGAAGTTTATTAGGTTGTAATAATAACCCTTCAGCAAAACAGTTTATTGGAGCATATAGAAAATTGCTTGTGCATAGTGATGTTCAAGATGTTGTTCGTGGAAATTGTTTGCCATTGCAAGTTGTACCTATTTTGACTGCTTCTAGTGGATACAAAGGAAACGAAAATATTGATGTTCCTTCTGTTAGTGTTTTGAATAGCTCTACTAGCAGAAATAGGATTATTGAACCACTAGAAAACTCTGTTATAGATCACGATTATTACTCAGTTCCTAATCCTAGTCATTTATCTTCATGTTCTCATAGTATTGTTGCTTATATTGCAGGATTTGTTGTGTTTAAACTGGGAAATTCGCTGCACTGTGAAACATGTATTTCAGCACTAAATACAAGTACCAAGTATGAGCAATACGCATTAATTAACTTGAAAACAAAAGGGGCTTTGATATTTCCTTCAAAGGATGTACTTGATATTTGCATTTTGTGTGAAAAGTTGTTTAGAATTAATGTAGAACACAATAGCAATGATTCATTATCCTTGTCAAATGTAAGCTGCCATGCAATTATGCAGTCAATATTGAAAACATATTTGCATGTAAACATATTTTCTTCACTAACTAATCATATGATGGAGTGCAGTCCGATGGAAAATCAACTTGTTTTGTTAATAAAAGATATTGCTGAAAAGTACTTGCAAGTCAGATACTGGTATGCAAGAAAACGTTATACCACTTGGATAAATAGTAAAAAAAATATACTGAGTCGACAGCAACACAAAAAGCTTGTTATTTTTACTGGTCAGTAAGATCACCTGTAAAGAAATTTATTTCACTTAAACTATGTGCATATCCATTTAATTATATATATATATATATATATATATATATATATATATATATATATATATATATATATATATATATATATATATATATATATATATATATATATATATATATATATATATGTATATATATATATATATATATATATATATATATATATATATATATATATATATATATATATATATATATATATATATATACACACAAGATTAAAGAAGAAATATTTAATATATTTATTTATGAAGAAATATTTAATATAGTTATGTTTACATTTGATTTTAAAAAACTCACAAACATTTGTTTTATTCCAAAAGATGTTAACACTGTGTAAAATACGAAATCTGCTAATAGTGCGTTGACTATCTGAATCTCTATTTCAGTATTCCAATATTTTGGAATGAACTGAACCCGATAATCAGTTAGCAAACAATTCCTCGTAGCATTATATAACCTAAGAATATAACTAGCAACTTACTCAATTATTTATATCAAAGTTTTCATTTCATTTTAGCAAAGTTTTATACTGAAAATATAAAGTTCCGCGCAATGTTTTGGGTTATCCAAGATGGCGGCTGTTTTTAAAAACTGGCTTCAGCGCGTTTTATATAAAGTATATACCAGGGTTGTCCAACGCGTGGCCCGCGGGCCACAAAGTGGCCCTCGTTGTCTTTTGCCATGGCCCGCGTTTTCAATTCTTAACTTATCAAAAACCATTCAAAACTTTTAACAAAATCAAGTGAATATTATATTTTTAAAACTATTTTTTCTGTAGCTCAGAATTAGGGCAGTTTTTTAATATAATTTTAAAAATCAGATTTTTTTTAAAATTGCAACACGGTTAAAACTACCGCCTTATTTTTTTTATAAAACCGGTTAAAACGGTATTGACTATTTGGTTAGCGGAACCATAGTTATATTGATTTTTTTTTAAATATGGCTTCTGCTAGTGCTAATAAAAGACGTAGAGCTGAAACTGAAAGTGGAAGAGGAGGTCGTATATTTAACCCATCTTGGACAAATGAATATTTTGTAATGGAGCAAAATAATTCAATTATGTGTCTCATTTGTTTTGAAAAAATTGCCGTGTGCAAAATGTATAATGTTAATAGACACTATACTACAAAACATGCAGCAACTTATGATAAATTCAAGGGCCAATTTCGTGTTGATAAGGTAGAACTGCTAAAAAAAAATTTTATCGGGCAACAATCAATAATGAAAAGTAAAGTAATTAGCTCATACAGTGCTACCAAAATAAGTTTTTTAATTGCAGAAAATATTGCAAAAAGTGGTCAACCTTTTTCTACTGGAGATTTAATAAAAAACTCTATAAAACAATTTTGTAATGAGGTATGCCCTGAAAAAATACAATTTGCTGAAGATCTCAGTCTTTCACACCAGACAATTGCAAGAAGGGTTGAAGATCTATCAAAGAATATTGAATTAGCATTGAAAGAAAAACTATGTAAGTGTGAAGCATATAGTCTGGCACTTGATGAATCAACAGATAGAAGTGATACGGCTCAGTTAACTATTTTTATTAGATTTATAACAAGTAATTTTGAAATAATTGAAGAACTGTTGGATTTCAGGCACATGAAAGGCACTACTAAAGGGGAAGATATTCTTTCTGTAGTCAAAAAAACAATGATAAAGTTTGATTTGCCAGAAACAAAACTCTCTGGTGTCACTACAGATGGAGCAAGTTCAATGAAAGGAAAAAATATTGGATTTGTGGCATTATTTAAGAAATCCATTAATCACAACATTCTTTCATATCACTGTATTATACATCAGGAACAGTTATGTGCAAAAGTATTAGAAATGAAAGAAGTCATGGAAATTGTTATCCAAACTGTTAATTTTATAAGAAGTCGTGGCCTTAATCACAGACAGTTCAAACAATTGCTTGAGGATTGTGGGAGTGAGGCAGAAGATGTAATTTATTTCTGCCAAGTTAGATGGCTTAGTCGAGCTGCAACTTTGAAAAGATTTTGGATATTAATACCTGAAATAATAAAGTTTCTAAAAATTAAAGATAAAGACACAAGCTTTCTTGAAAATAATGACTGGCTGAATGATTTGGCATTTTTAGTTGACATTACACAGATGTTAATGGAATTAAATATCAAGTTGCAGGGTAAAGATCAACTTATTAGTAAATTATATGAAAATGTAGAAACATTTGTTTTGAAATTGAAACTTCTCAAACAACAATTAAGTCAAAAATCACTTATCCATTTTAAAACATTGTCAGAAAGAAATACCAACACAGTTGACTATGAAAAATATTGTAATCTTATTTTAAAAGTAATTGATGAATTTGACACAAGATTTTGTGATTTTAAAGAAGTAAAGAATGAGTTAGACTTATTTTCACATCCATTTTCCATTAAAGTTGAGACAGTAAGAGATGAATTTCAAATGGAATTAATAGAACTACAAAACAATAAAGATTTGAAAGATGCTTACAAAGATGTTGAATTGTTAGAACTTTATAAAAAATACATGAACATTGAAGTTTATCCACAATTGTGCAAACACGCTATGAAATACTTTTCCCTTTTTGGAAGCACATACATCTGTGAACAATTTTTTTCAAGAATGAAACATGTTAAATCAGAGCAGAGACATAGGTTGAAAGATGAACACCTCACTGATACACTTCGGATTTCATCGTCCACTATAAAAGCTGACATTGATCAATTGTGTAAAAATAAACAATGCCAAGTTTCCCATTAAATACATTTTTTTTGACAATATTGAAATGGAATTAGTTGTTTTAAATTAGAAGTTTAAACAAAATAATTTTTCTTAATTTGTGGCCCTCGTGTTGTCATCAAAATAAAATAATGGCCCAGGCTGTAAAAAGGTTGGACAACCCTGGTATATACTACGGCGTCTCCTGTTTATTAAACCTCCTTGGTGTAGACTCTTCACTTAGACAGTGGCATGCTAATTTTTTTTTTTTTTTTAAACTATGGTTTTTGATCTTTTAAAGTTCTTTGCGCCATTTCTATCTAAATTCAGACGGGTACAACATCAGATCATTAAAAATACATGGACTGAAAACCTTTTGCCAATACTTTATACCATTCTGTTTAGGTAACCAAGCATCTTCTAAGATAAACGAATCAGTTTATTCATGTTGTCAGTTTAAAATTTATTTTAAAATTATTCATTGGAGTTTTTCTTGAGGGCTAAAGGCCTAATAAGGCCTATTGTAAAAAAAACGAGTAACCAATTCCATTTTTATTACAAGAACTTTTTCTAAATGGTAAATACTGCTTTAGCTCACATACTTTTACTTTTTTAATCAATAACAATAAATAAACTAGCGAGATCTAACGCCCCAATTTTTTTTTTTATTTTATTGTGATGTGGGATTTTTTTATCGGTCTGTCAAAAGACACTATAAACTTTCATGTATTATTATGTGAACACATTATTGTTTATGCTATTATCATTACTATTATTGTCATATGGTTTAACATTTTATTAGAAAGTAATGTTTTTAACCTCGTCCTATTTTATTTTTTTTTTAAGCAAAGAGTTTTGTCATATATTAAAATTTACTATGAAATAAATCGTGTTAATAAGAGAACTGGAGCAAGCAGAAGACATAAATTGTCTTATCATCAGGCCCCATCATAAAATTTACGCTAAAAAATTGTCAGTTAATATAAAAAATGAAGACTGCTAAGTACATAACAAGAATTTTTAATACGTTAGTTACAATATAACTAATAACATAATATAAATATTAGTGTTGAAATATAACGCATTATATCAAAGATTAACAACAATTTAAAAGTATCAAAATTTTTCAACAAAAAATTAAATTAGATTAAAATTGCAACAAAAGAGCAGTAGTGTCAATAACTATTTTTTTTAGATCATTTATATTATTTGTGTATTATTTTTAAAAGAGATTTTTTAAATCAAAGTCTTTTTGTAATAAAAGATTCTTAGATTCTTTTCTAAATTTTTCCAAAGAGATGTGTTGTACATTATTATTTTTTGTGATAAATTTTGAAAAATGTTTCCATAGAAACGGTCCGCGGTATTGGATTTTGTAAGAATTTAGTTTTGAATTAGTTTTTGGAACAACAAAGTTATTAATTGAAAATTTAGTAGAATACTTGTGCGAGATTTCACTAAAGTAAGACTGAAATACAATAGGAGAGTTCATGTTTAGTTTTAAGCATGAATTGTAGAACTTGGTGTATTTTAAGTTTAAACTTAATATTTAATCTTAAGGCTTAAATCTAATAAACTATCTTTAAACACAGAAAAACTAATTACATCTTATTCCATTCAAATCAAAAAAGAAAAAAACTACCGAATATATTGCCATTGCTAAGAATAAAAAACAAAAATATCGAAAGAACCACAACAACTAAATTCCTAGGTTTACTTATTGATCAAAATATTTCATGGAAATAGCCCATATTGACTATTTAAATACTAAAATAACCAAAAACATTAGCGTGCTATACAAAGCTAGACCAATGTTATCCCAATCTAAAACATCTTTATTTTTCATTTATACATACCTATTATACATATGGTAATATAGCATGAGCCAGTACCCATAAATCTAATTTAAAATCACTTTATCAACATCAAAAACATGCCATTAGAATTGTCTGTAAAAAAAAGTAAACTCTTTCATGCTGAACCTCTGTTTAAACTCCTAAATGCACTAAACATCTATAGAATTAACATTTACCAAAACTTACTCTTCATGCTAAAATTTAAACTCGGGCTTGTCCCACCACATTTCTTAAATGAATTTTTAAAAAGCAATAAAAATAGATATGACACTAGAGAAGTAGGAAACTTTAATGTACCGTTCAGAAAAACAAAACTGTCGCATTTCACAATTTCATATCGCGGTCCCTATCTCTATAATAAACTGATATCCAAAAAATGCCATTATTACAAAATTTGATAACATAAATTGTTTGAAAATCTCACTAAAAAAGTTTTAAATATCAGCAATTATTTGAACTTACATTAAACTAAAACTGAAAATAAAACCAAAATTATAATTGAAAACAAAATCCAAAAAAAATTCAATAATATATATTAATATAAAAAATCAATGTAAGTCAATAATAGTTATATTTATGCTTAATAATATATTTATGTGTATTATGTGTACTACAAACAGTATTTACCAACTTTTTTATTTCTACATTTTATTATATGTGAACCTAATATAAAATGAAGTATTTTGCGAAACTAGATACATTGTAAAACGAAAATACAAAAAATATTACAAGTACAAGTGGTTTCTTGATGACAAGACCATCTGGTCTTCTGCAAGTTTCCCGCGTTCTTTTAAAATTAATGATACCCTACAATCATATTTTTTTTATTCTATAAAATTGCAATCTATTTGTAGTATTATATATTTTAAAAACATTACAACTTTGTACCAATCATGTAGAATCACAACATTATAAAGATAAAAGAACAAAAAAAAAATTAAAAAAAAAAAAAAATAATAAGTTTATAGACACTTAGGGCACCGAGCTTCCTTAAAAGAGGTTCACATTGAAAAGTTCTGTGGGCACCAAATATAATCCTGCATGCATGTTTTTGCTTACTATGAAGTTTTTTCAACTTACCATAGTTAGTATTACCCCATACAATATTGCAGTAAGAGATAAAACTATGAATAAATGAAAAGTATATTTTTTTTAGAGAAGAGGTGCTAAGAAATGATTTAGTTTTATATAATATATAAATATTTCTTGATATTTTATTTTCTATATATTTTATATGTGGTTTCCATGACAAATTTTCATCTATTATTACTCCTAGAAAATTAATGATTGGTTCCCTTTTAAATAAATTTTTTATTGATTAGGAGATAAGGTAATTTTAGAGGAACATTATCACCTTTACTAGGTTTGGAAAATAAAATAAATTTAATCGATTGCTTGTAAACCAATCCTTTATTTTGAATAGTTCTTCATTAAATATATTAAAGAGAGCTTTTATATCTTTGTTGGAATAAAAAAGATTGGAGTCATCTGCAAACAATATAACATTTAAAATGTTTGATGTTAAGTATAAATTTATATACAATAAAAATAATAATTGCCCTAAGATTGAACCTTGGGGCACACCACATGTAGTATGTTTTTCTTTTTCTTTTTTATAATAAATAATACATTGTGACCTGTTCGCTAGGTAGTCTTCAAACTAAAGTAAATTTTTATTCTTTATTCCATAAAGTTCTTGTTTTTTTATAAGTTTCTTATGGTTAACAGTTTCAAAAGCTTTCGGCAGATCAATAAAAACTCCAAGAGTCATTATTGAATGCATCCGACACATGATTAACTAGTTCAATTATAGCGTGGTTTGTTGAATTATCTTTTTGAAATCCAAATTGTTTACTGTACAGCAAACTGTTTAACATCAAATAGTTGTAAAGTCTGTTGTACGTAATTTGTTCCAATAATTTTGAGAAGCTATTATGTAAATCAAATAGTGGTAAAGTCTGTTGTACGTAATTTGTTCCAATAATTTTGAGAAGCTATAGTTGTAAAGTCTGTTGTACTTAATTTGTTCCAATAATTTTGACCTATTTCCGTTTTAATTTTTAAAACGGAAATAGGTCTGTAGTTGTTAATAATAGTTTCGTCACCAGATTTAAAAATGGGAGTGATTATGGCAATTTTAAGTTTTTTCGGCACAACACCTAGCTTTAATGAAAGATCAAAAATATGAAATAATGACGGTTCAATGATATCGAAGACTGACTTAACAAAATTCAAACTAATTTTGTCAATGCCCTCACTTTTATTACTTTTAAGACTGTTGAAAGCATTCCTTATTTCGTTTAGATTTAAATTAGATTCTTCCATAATAGAATTACATGATTTAATGTAAGATTCAAACTTTGTAGTACTTGACGGAATTTTACTCGCCAAGTTCGGCCCTACTTCAAGAAAAAATGAGTTGAGTTCTTAAGCTGTTTTTTTTTTTATCGTAAATCATTTCCCCATCAATTAAAAGCTTTTGTGGGAGATTAGTTTTTTCACATTTATTTTTACCAATTATTTGTTTAATTATATTCCACGTTTTTTTGGTGTCGCCATTAGTTTTTTCCAACAACTTTGTATAGTAAATTTTTTTTTTGTTTTTTTCAAATAAGTTTTTATAGTTTTTGTAGTTTATTTCATTTTTATATGTTTTATGTCTTAAATATTTATCATAAAGTTCTTGTTTTTTTGACGATTTTATTAATTCCTTGGTCATCCAGGGGTTTAAAAGAGACTAGAATTTTATAACAATTTTTTAACACGAAACGCTACGTCATACTGTTTACAGAACTGCGCTAAAAATAACTCATATGCAGTATTGACTTCATGGGATTGTAAAAATACATTCAAATCGATATTTTTCGTTAAAAGAGTTCGAAAATACAATAAGGAGTTTTCATTGATCTGTCGTGTTAAGATTGTAGACATTATTTAGGGTTATGTTATCAGTAATTGGGAATATTGGAAAGTGATCAGTTAAATCAGTTTTAATTATGCCTGTTCCTAAACGGCAGTTTTGAAAATTGTTAGTAATTATATTATCAAGTAGTGACGATGAGGTCTTAGTTATTCTCGTTGACTTACTTATTGTTGGTATTAGGTTATATTCTATAAGAGTATCTAGAAAATGTTGAACATTTGTATTTGAAGCATAATTTAGTAGATTAGTTAAAATCACCAGCTAAGTAAACATGTTATCGTGTTATGCTAGTTTTGGTTAAAAAACTTTAAAAAGTTTTAAATTTTCTTAAATTACCAGCTGGTTGTCTATAAATGGAATTGATAACAATATTTTTTTGGTGGTTTTGTTTATAATTTCTATGCACAATGACTCACAATCAGTTTCATTAAAATTGAGGTCAGGACGTAGAATAAAGCTAATTGATTTGAGGACAAAAATACTTATACCACCCCAGCATAGTTAAAACGTAGTTGTTGAACTAATACATAATTACCTAACTCAAAGTTTGAATTTTTTTCGTTGGTTTTAAGCCAAGTTTCTATAATTTTAAATTCGTGGTTTAGTTGATGCAGTAAAAGTTTGAGATTTTCAAATTTTTTGTTAATACTTCGAATGTTTACATTTAAAATAGAAAATGTATTTTTGTTCTGACAGAGATATTGAGTAGATTCAGAAATTGAATAATACTCACTTTCTAAATTTTTTCCATTAAAATAGTTATCATCACTAGCATTCTCATCATTTAAATTAAGCGAAAAATTGGCCTCCATTTTTAAGAGAAAAATTAATATAATTAAACAAAGTAATATATAAAAAAAGTAAAAAAAAAAATGTAGAATATATAAATATGTTATAAAGAAAAATTGTTACTTTTGTTTGCAGCCCAATCCCGAATAACCAACTTATCGTAAGAATAATGTAATTTAGTTACATTTAATTTAGTAAAAACCACTGCATATGTTATGTCGCGACGTTGCTAATTTTTTAATGTTAAAAATAAACATGGATGGTACAGGAAAATTCGGTATAAATCCTCCATATATAAAGTTGTTCTGTTTAAATTTAGTTTCGATTTATGAAACATTCAAAATGCTAACTATTTAACCCTAGTTTTTTGCGGTTCACATAATTAGGTTACGAAATCAGACGATCAGGATACGAATGTAGAAGTTGATGTTGCACAAACAGATGCAAGATAAACAATCGGTAGACGGTATTCTAGTAAGATTTTTGATAATGCATAAAGCAGAGAAATCAGTAAAATATTTGCTTGTAATAAAGCTTATAAAATAAAGATAAAGCTTGATCATTTAACTTTTTTAAATTATCGAAACATAATTAAGTATAGTGCACAAACATTTTTTCTCTAAATCCCCACTATATAAAAACGTTTTATATAAGTTTATAACTTTATATATAGTTTTATAAAATAAAAGTATAGTATAAGTAGTATAGTATAAAAGTTTATAAATAAATTATAGTAGTTATAAAAATATAAAAAATAAGACCTGTAGCCGTTCACGTCTTTCCGTTAAACCCTGCGTTAAGCTAACGGCTGGGTTAAAATTTAACGGCAGTTTTAAACACCGGCGTTAAAAAAATTCGTATTCTCGTGTCCTCCGTTCACTTAAAATAAAGTTAACGGAAGATAGTTAACGGTAAAATCTAACTCTGCTATACCCTACAGTTAAAACCGAAAACGGAGAAATTTTCTAAAATATTAAAAATGGTATCCGAACAAAATAATATGTTGAATTTTTCTCACCAATAACAGCTGAATAAACTGTTTATTATTTGTTTAAACAAGTTTAGTTTTAGGCTAAATAAGTTATATTATGTACTATATAATATTTATATAATTAAATCTTTAATTATTAAATCGCTAATGTATTTTAATTAGACATTATATTTTAAAATACATGTTGACAACATGTATACAACATTGCTGTATTATCACGTGAAATACTGAAATCGCTACATTTTATTTATATTTTTTTTAATGCACGTACTATAAAATGCAATATATATATATGTATATATATGTATATATATATATATATATATATATATATATATATATATATATATATAGGTATGTGGATTGAAAATTTTAAATTGATCAAAGGTTAGATTGTTATATATCATTAGAAAGTGCTTCAATACAGTATTTCAAAGGTGAAAAAATTATTAAAATCGGACTATTGTACAAAAAGTTATGACGTTTTTAGTCGCAAATTTTTGATATATGGATTTGTTGAAGAAACTGTGGTCAAAATTTAATTTTTCTTTACTTAAATTGTTATAACTTTGTCAATTCTTGTCTAAATACCTATAACTTAGTATCAAAAGATAGGTGTAACTGTGGGCTACAAATTTATAACATCGTCCACCTATTAAGCGTTTCCTGGGGGCTAGAGGGGGTGCCGAACCACCACCTTTACCCTAAAAATAAGCATATTTCTTTCAATAAAAAGTGTTTTTTTTCAACTAACGGTTATTTTTTTTATACAAAAAATTGCTATAATTTTATTCCAGACCATCAATGATTGATGTTTATTAAAGTTGGTGGTGGATATGGTGGTGATGGTTTAACACACCCTAATTTCAAAAATATTTAATTCTCTAATTATAAATAAATAAATATTTCTATATTTAATAAAATAAGTGAAACTAGTATACAGTATAAAAAACATAAAAATTTTTTTTGCTACAAGAAATTCATTTATTGGTGGTGTGCTTATTGACTTGTGGGAGGCGCGTGTGCCCCCCCCCCCAACCTAAAAAAATAAATAAGTAAAATAAATAAATCTTTATAATAACAATTATAATTATTTTAAAATAAGTTAACAATTTAAAACCTGAATTAGGCTTTTTGCACCAAGTATAACCTACAAGCTAAAGATAAAGACCACAACTGAGGCTACTTTTGAAAAAAAAGTCTTTCCGCTGCTATTCGTAAATTTTGGTTAAGTTGAAAAGTTTGTTAAATAGGGTGGTAATGGTTACCCACAACCTACAATAAAAAGATGTTGAATTCTTAAAAATAATTGTATCTTTAACAAACAAAATAAATTAGTATATTTCATTTTTTGATATTTCATTAAATATATTTTATTTCATTACCAAATATATCAGTGTTGTATCCTATAAAAAAATGTAACAATCAATTTTATATTGTTCTGTATTAAAACATTTTAGATATCCTAAGTTTAAATAGTTGTCTTAGCTTTTAGTAAATAATTAAAATAGTCAATTTCATAAATGGAACACTATAGTAATCATTTGTAACAATAGACACCACGTGAAGATAAGCCAGAGCTGACTATCAAAATATTTTACAAGTCACAACACTTGTGCAAAGGTCATTCCAAGTCAAATACTTTTATTCTTCTCTAAAAGCATTTATAAAAAAAAGTAAAACAAAAACATATGGTTTAATACCAGGCATACCTGACTTGATATGACTACTTCTTCAAGTTATATTACTTACAATACCTTTATACAAGTTTCATCATATGCCGTATCTGTTTTGTAAGTTTTATCACTTGCAGTATCTATTTTTAAAGCTTCATTACAAGTAATATTATAAGTTGTTACATATTACACTTCAAAAAAAAAATCAACTCTCCTAGTCCAACATCAGCGAAAGCTGATATTTTTTCATGTTGTAGTCAACAGCTTCAGTATCAGTATTACCTTTATTCCAGTAAGAAATTGTGCAAACTTTGTCTTGTTTTGTTTTATCAAGTTTTTCTTCTCTACCATCATACATGACATACTTCAAATACTTACTATTGTACCATTCATGGCAAAGTTTTTGCCCAACAATTCTATCTGACATTACATCATCTTAGTCATGACGTTGTTTGATAGACAATGTATTTAAACACTTTATTTCATTGTAAAAGAGTTCAAGCAACTGTTATTTTAACTTTCTTTTGTCTTTTTCATCCATTTTTTGGCATTTGCATACATGTTTTTTTGAAATATCTGCTCATATACCATTATGCTTCATTTGATTTATCATCTCTTTTTATGGGTTTCTGAATAGATCACATAACTATATTTTTATGGGTTTCTGAATAGACCACATAACTACATTTTTATGGGTTTCTGAATCGACCACATAACTATATTTTTATGGGTTTCTGAATCGACCACATAACTACATTTTTATGGGTTTCTGAATCGACCACATAACTATATTTTCTCTAGATAATTGATCTAAACTTTCTAGGTAATTTAATTTGCATGAAACATAACAAACTGTTGCATTAGGTGATCTTTCTTCAGCCTCACTAAACATTCTCTTCACTATTTATATCGTGCTGCCTTGCACATGCTACTTCCTCCTTGAAAGTCTGGTTAATAGAAAGTGAGAAATATCTCTTACATTGATGAGTTATGACGTCTCCTACTGCAATAAGACAAGCAAAAGTCATATTGATAAAGTGTTCATCAATCAAACAAAACATTTTTTATTGGATCTAAAATATTTGGTTCAAGGTCATTTTAAAAAGTGAACCTGGATTTGATTTAGAATCTGCAATTTTTAGTAAAATATTTTTTAATACCAGGATTCCACTATAATGGTCAAAATATGCCTCCTCAACAGTCACACAAAATTTTGTCATCCAGGCTGGAAACTGGATGACAAAGTTTTATGTGACTTTGAGGAGGTGGTTTTCCAAATAATGCAAGCACACATTTTTGCTTTAGAGCTGTTTTGTTACAAAATACTGCTCTAAGAACTTTTTGTATAGTTCTGCATATAACTGTTTCAATGGTTAAAAAATGCTCAAACTCATTAAATGTTTTATAAAAATAAAACAAGTATGAAAATAAATATGAAGACGATTTCCTCGATACCTTGGAATGATACCTTGTGGTAGTTTTTGATCATCTAAAAACTAACGAATCTTTTTGAATCACCTTTGCCATGTTTAAACCTCAACTTGTTCATAGCAAAAACTATTTTAAATGCCATACAATCATACCCAGCCATGAGGTAGCAATTATATCAAGAGCGTGTAAATGGCAGTTTAGCTCATTCAAACTTTCCCCTTAAATGTCACACAGTTTGCTTATGGTAAGATGGTTAATTGCAACTTTGG
>NC_061169.1:12989636-13059636 GCF_022113875.1 Hydra vulgaris
TATTATATAAAAATAATTACAAAATAATCAACAATAAATTGAAATTAAATCACTTAAAAATTAAACATTCTTCGTTCTTTTTTTTAAAATAGCTTTCCTTTAATAAAAGTATTTTTTCTTTTATAGATGCATTTCTTTTTTCCAAGTCGACTAACTCTTTTTTAGAAATGAAATAATCTCTTTCAGCTTGTAACTTTAAAACTTCTTCCTTAAGTTTTAACTTCTCTAAAATGTAACTCTCCATATCTACAGTTGACAGGTGTAGACCCGGAGTTCTTTTTTTCTTTGTTTCTGAAGATTTTTCGTGATTACTAGAATGTTTGATTTGTCCTAAGTTATTTTTGCTGTCACTTTTTTCATCTGCAGTTACAGTGTTTGGAGTTGCACTATTTGTAGCATCAAACACAACTGGCATGGCAGAAATCTCTATATCGGATACGACCTAAATGTCATTTACACCTTCCAACCCTAAAAATATTAGAGAATTTTCTCCGTATATAGCTAATATTTTCTTGCTCATTCCTGATAAAATATTCGCTGGGCCTCCTCCAAATTATTCAATCAATGTCTAAGCGGTGTGTGACAACAAAGGAAAGTTCATTGATGTTGTTACAAAATGGCCTGGGAGCACACATGATGCAAGGATTTTAAGAGAGTCAAAACTTGGTAAGAAATTTATGGATGGAACTTTTAAAGGCTTACTTATTGGTGATTCCGGCTATCCGTGTTTTCGTTGGTTGCTGACGCCCAATTTAAATCCAACTACAGCATCTCAGCATAGATATAACATTTCTTTAAGAAAAACAAGAGTTATAATTGAACAAGTGTTTAGAAGGTGGAAAAGACGCTTTCATTTGCTTCATGGTGAAATTCGAATGACCCCTGAAAGAATCTGTACCTTAGTTGCTGCGTGCGCAGTATTGCACAATTTAGCAATACTGCAATAGCAATAGTTAAATGACGGAGACATGGATGAAAATCCAATCGAAAATGATGAAAATGATAATGAAGATATAGTAGCTGAAAACAATTTCCAATTTCGTGATGATTTTGCTTTGCGACATTTTTGAACATATTTTATCTAAATAAATTTACTCATTTTCAAATTCCTTTTTTATAATAATAAATGGTTTATTAGTTTTGTATTTATTGTTAATTTGTGATAGAGCGATAGAGTTGTATAGAGTAACTCCTTTTCATAGTTTTATGTAGCTCCAATTCAATTTTTTTGATGGTGTTTATATATTTTTTAACTGTAAAAATATAAAAAGTGTAATTTAAAAATATAAAAAATTAGTACTTAGTATAAGTCTAAAAAGGTTATTAGTCCTTTGTACAAGTTCTAAAACGGCTTATTACTTTAACTTGTTTAAATTAAGTTTAAAAAATTACGCATCAAACATTTAAAAAAATCACGCTGTGATGTACCATCTAAACAATATTATTTGCCAGTTGGCATCGTAACATTTGGATGCTATGTAAAAAACAGCACGAAAATTAGCTAACGAAGCGGGCTAACGGAAGAAATTTAACTGACAAAGTTAACGGAGCGGTTAATAAACGGTGACTTAACGGAAGGACAAGAATACTATTTTTCTCCATCCGTTTCGTAACGGCCCGTTAGCAATTTTTTTCTTAACCGTCACTTGAACTCTTCGTTTATTTAACGGAGAGACGTGAATACGGCTGCAGGTCTTTTATAACTGTATTTTATTTATAAATTTCATTTCTTATATAACCATATCTTACTTATAAATTTCATATATGGCTCTTATTGCTTATGTAAAGTTAAAAAGTTGTAACGTAATTTTAATTTATATTAGTTTAAAAACTTGAATAAATTGAAATTACGTTAACTAAATCAAAGAAGCAATTAGACAAGATCTAAAAGTTTTATATACGTTTGCTTAGACTAAATCTAAACGCTTTATATACGTTAATTAAACTAGATTTAAACGTAAATTAGATAAAATCTAAACGCTTTATATACGTATAATAATCCTGTAATAGTCGTATAAAATACATTTGAATATAGACGGTTTATGGACGTTTGTTCTAAACTTTAATCTGGATTTCATTCTAAACGGATAATCGACCAAATCTATACTTTTGTCGAAACGTTATTTTGACGTTTAATAGACGTATCCCGACGGGCATTTGTTTATTCAAGTTACGTTTTAAATGTGTTTTAAATGTCTTTTAAACGTCCTTTAAACATTAATGTTTAAAAGACGTTTAAAAGACATTTAAAATACATTTAGATCGTAACTTTTAAAAAAAAATGCCTGTCGGGATGTGTCTTTACTGGGTTTTGAACGTCTTTTTTTCTTCTGATTAAAATTTTATGGTTGAATTTAAAGTACAAAAATATTAATTTATTTATTGTTTAACAGAA
Source organism: Hydra vulgaris (assembly GCF_022113875.1). Classification (NCBI taxonomy): domain Eukaryota; kingdom Metazoa; phylum Cnidaria; class Hydrozoa; order Anthoathecata; family Hydridae; genus Hydra; species Hydra vulgaris. Next base: position 12,992,032 of record NC_061169.1, read on the forward strand.
ACTAAAAGATTTCAAGTGACTGTTCTATCTAACAGAAATTCACTTCAATACAGGCAGCACAAAACACAAACATATTCCAATAACAGAATTGTTTACAATTTGAGTTTATTTTTTTACAATTTGAAGTTAATTTTATACAACTTTGAGGTTGAGTTGATTAATTTTTTAATCAATGAAAACTAACAAAATTCAAGTTTTCTATTTAACAGAAATTTACTTCAATACTGGCAGAAAAAAACACAAATATATTCCAATAACAGAATTTTTTATAATTTGAGGTTAGGTTGTTGTGAACAGTTGATTTTACTTCTGAATTAGCCTAAATTTAACTCAAATATTTAGCTTTTTAAAAATAATAATTTAAGAATAAGTTGCTTATACAGAAGAGTTGAACAAATAAAAGTTGCTTGTATAGAGGTTGCTTATAAAAAATGTTGCTTATAAAGCGGTTTCTTTTTTCGAGCATTCACTGTATCATGTTTTGCAGGATTCCAAAAGCTTCTATTTCAATACCACCATCCTTCCAACATTAATAACCTATATTTATCATCAGATCTGCACATTAATAACCTATATTTATCATCAGATCTTATAAACTGTATTTCTTTTATAGATGACTTTATATATAATTATGTTTTCAAATATAATTTTTTTTCAAACAGTTAACGAAAAATTAAATAAAGTATATATAGTGGTTTATAAGTAACAATGCGGATTTGTTCCGGAGAGAGAACCCAAAAACCTTTTAAACTTGAAAAAAGTTATTTGATGCATAATAAAGAACAGAATCTTAGGTACATTTTAACTTAATTTTGGTTTAAAAATAGTTTATAGTTATTGTGTTGAACTTAAGAAAATTTTAATCGGTATAAGAAAATTTTAATCGGTTACTGATTTTCTTTAACATTGTGGATTTTTAGAGAGCGATGGTCTTCGTTTTAGTCGTAAAACAAAGACAATCACTCTCAAAAAAAAAAGTTTGTTTTCTTTACTTCAAGTTGCACTACACAGAACCAGATGGTATACCAAACTCTGTTTATGAAGTGTCAAAGTTTTTTATGAACGAAATAATGAACTCCAAAATAACGTAAAAGAATGTTTGAACATTTTTTGTATCTTATCCTAAAAGTTAGGGTCTAGAGACTCTTGGAAATCTTCAACAGCGTCATTAACAAAGATAAGCCGAGCATTCCATTTCTAATTCATTCGTCAGATCTGATTACTTATCCCAAGAATAAGGCAAAACTATTTGTTATCTTTAATCCTGTATTGTTTTTTGACTTCATTTAAAAATTTCCTAACAATCTTATATCTAAAGCTCTTTTTACTGACAACTTAACTTTATAGTCTTGTTTTGAAAATCTTTTCTATTTGATCGCTTAGAACAATTTGATCTCACTTTTTTAACAACTTGGTACTGTCAGTGGCTTGCGAATTTTAACTTCAACAAAAATCAGTTATTTACTCCAAACAACTATCGTAGTCATTACTCTAGACATTTCTATATTAATGAATGGCAACCCTCCTGCTGAATCCCTTTCCTTACATCTTCTTGGATTATAATTCACTTTTAACTTTGGCATTGCGCAATATGTTACGTTGACGATGATGAAACTTTTTTTTTTCTTTTTTATATTATCAAACAAGAAGTATTTACAATTTTATAAATTTACATTATCTCAGTTGATTTTAAATATCTTTTTTTATTACAATATATAAGCTTTACAGGTTTTTTTATAATATATAACTGGTTTGTTTTTGTTTTGTTTTTTTGTTTTGTTTTTAAATATACGTTTTACAACTCGTTTTATATAGACATATGCAGTGCCGTGGCAAGTGGGTCTGGGCCCCTTCCCCCCCCCCCAAAAAAAACCTAGCTTTTTGGGTTCTAATTTTTTATTTATTTTTTCTAAAAAAGGGGATAAAATTAAAAGATTACCCGAAAAGCAGGGTACCTGACATATTTTAACGTCACCGTTCATTAGGCTAAAAACAATTAAACTAACGTTTAAATTCAATTAAATCTATTTTATAATTGTTAAACTGATATGGAGTTTACTAGCAAAGAGTTTTTTTAAATACTGTTAATGCATTACACAGATAATACAAGTACGTCGCAAAGCATCTAAAAAAGGGTTTACTACGTGTTTTCATGCATGCAAACTCATTTATTATGCCTTCATAAATTAATTTCCTTGCAACCTCGATTTCAATTGACAGCGTTGCTAAAGAAGAAAAACGTTCATCGACCATTGTTGACCTATTTAAAGATACAAAGAAATATAGCTACATGTATCTATGTATAATGAAGCAAGATTATTTATACTAACCTATGAAAAGTTTTAATTAGTTTTAACTTACTAAAACTACGTTCTATACTTGCAACAGTAACTGATACAGTAAGAATGATTCGTAACGCAACAACTAAATTGTGATAAGTTTCTTGCAGCTCTTCTTTGAGGCATAATTTTCCTCGTTGTTAACTATGACATATCGTTTTAACTTCATATATAAATCCTCAAAATCTATATCACTAAGCTTCATTTTCAAACTTTTGCAATATATAGACAAAGAATTTTCATTACAGGCTTTGATAAGACTCTCAGATTGGTAAAGAAAGTCATTAAGATTTGTGACAATACTGATCTGTTCGAATTGCTTTTTTAATTATAAAAGTTTTATATAAAATGATTTACGATAATAAAAAAATAGCTAAAGAACTCAACTCATTTTTTCTTGAAGTAGGGCCGAACTTGGCGAGTAAAATTTCGTCAAGTACTACAAAGTTTGAATCTTACATTAAATCATGTAATTCTATTATGGAAGAATCTAATTTAAATCTAAACGAAATAAGGAATGCTTTCAACAGTCTTAAAAGTAATAAAAGTGAGGGCATTGACAAAATTAGTTTGAATTTTGTTAAGTCAGTCTTCGATATCATTGAACCGTCATTATTTCATATTTTTGATCTTTCATTAAAGCTAGGTGTTGTGCCGAAAAAACTTAAAATTGCCATAATCACTCCCATTTTTAAATCTGGTGACGAAACTAATATTAACAACTACAGACCTATTTCCGTTTTACGCTGCTTCTCAAAATTATTGGAACAAATTACGTACAACAGACTTTACAACTATTTGATGTTAAACAGTTTGCTGTACAGTAAACAATTTGGATTTCAAAAAGATAATTCAACAAACCACGCTATAATTGAACTAGTTAATCATGTGTCGGATGCATTCAAAAATGACTCTTGGAGTTTTTATTGATCTGCCGAAAGCTTTTGAAACTGTTAACCATAAGATACTTATAAAAAAACAAAAACTATATGGAATAAAGAATAAAAATTTACTTTAGTTTGAAGACTACCTAGTGAACAGGTCACAATGTATTATTTATAATAAAAAAGAAAAGAAAAACATACTACATGTGGTGTGCCCCAAGGTTCAATCTTAGGGCAATTATTATTTTTATTGTATATAAATGATTTATACTTAGCATCAAATCTTTTAAATGTTATATTGTTTGTAGATGACTCCAACCTTTTTTATTCCAACAACGATATAAAAGCTCTCTTTAATATATTTAATGAAGAACTATTTAAAATAAACGATTGGTTTACAAGAAATAGGCTAACTATGTTAAGTTAAAAAAGCTTCATAGTAAGCAAAAACATGCATGCAGGATTATATTTGGTGTCCACAGAACTTTTCAATATGAACCTCTTTTAAGGAAGCTCGGTGCCCTAAGTGTCTATAAACTTAATATATGCCAAGTTCTACAATTCATTTTTAAAACTAAACATGAACTCTCTCCTATTGTATTTCAGTCTTACTTTAGTGAAATCTCGCACAAGTATCCTACTAAATTTTCAATTAATAAATTTATTGTTCGAAAAACTTTTTCAAAACTAAATTCTTACAAAACCCAATACCGCGGACCGTTTCTATGGACACATTTTTTAAAATTTATCACAAAAAACACTAATATTTATATTATGTTATTAGTTATATTGTAACTAACGTATTTAAATTTCTTGTTATGTACTTAGCTACACTTCATTTTTTATATTAACTGACGATTTTTTAGTGTAAATTTTATGATGGGGCTTGATGATAAGACAATTTTTGTCTTCTGCTTGCTCCAATTCTCTTATTAACACGATTTATTTCATTGTAAATTTTAATATATGACAAAACTCTTTGCTTAAAAAAAAAAAAAAAGAAAAACGAAAATTATGCAATTGACATATCAATTAATGGCAAAACAAAATCTGCTTTATACTGATGTTCATTTGCCGAGTGTGATCAACACACTCGGCAAATGAACATCAATAAATAAATCAACATTTTTTTTTCGTAAACGTATTATTGGAAAAAACTTTTCAATGCCCGATACTTCTGCAATTTCTGATGCTTTAATACGTGCGTCGGAAAATCTATTTTTGAAATAAAATATCATACCAAATAATGATTGATAATAAGAAAGTCCATGTTTTAATATATTCCGTGAGCGATTGTAATTCACCTCCGTGCGTCAGAAACATCATCAGGCAACTCAGAAGGATCATCACGGAGAAAAATAGGCGAAATTGTTATGCCATCTGATGTAGACTCACATATCAACCTATCTGACTCTATTATTCAAATAATGACAATCAGAATTGTTTGTAATTTCTGTTAGTGTCGAAACACTTCCAGGCTATACTGATGGTTTTTACGCTTTTTTTACGCTTGCATAATTTAGGTAATATAGTGATTAAAAGACTAGATTTTTTTTTAATAGTAACAGTAGCTGTTTATATTTAAATATTTTTATTATAAAAAATTCAAAGTTTTTTTTTTAACTTTTGAAAAGGGCCCCTAAAAATGCTGGGTCGCCCCCATTCCTCATAATTGGGGGGTATGGGGGAGCCTAGCCACGGCTCTGGACATATGTTTACATTTTTTTATTATTTTTTTATTTTGCATTTTTTTTTTTGTGTTTATTTGATTTTACATTTTTTTGTGTTTTCTAATTTTATATTTATTTATATTTTTTTGTTGTTTTTTTGCTTTTTTTTAAATAATGAACGTTGTGTGGAAGGAAACCGTTAGGTAAGATAAAGATTTGCAACGGGTGGTAAAAAGAAATTTAGAGCTTTTGAAGAAAAAAGAATTTTATTTAAAAAAAAAAAATAACAAAATTACAGGACGGTAACACTAAAATTACTATTTGAACTCTATAGACAACACTAATATGTTAAAATAATATGTCATAAGATAAGGGCTGACATAAGTGATTTTCTAATCATATATAATAATAGAATTTGTAGTATAAAAGAAAACATCGGCAGAGAGGAGGAAATCTTTACTAAACATTGCAGATCTTGCTATGAGCTGATGTTTTATTTTTAGCTCATATGTTTAGTTTCAGATTTCCATTCTCTACTTGGCAAAAAATGTTCTTAATACAAAAATGTCGATAGAAAATGTCCGCAGTGTTTCTACGAACTAATTATATATTAAAGTAATAATATTTCTGATATTCCTGATTATTACCATGATTACTGCCATTGGGTCAATTTTTATGTCACTAAACATGTGGTGTTATCTACTGTTCCATATTGCACTCATTATGGTTTGAGTGAGTGACAACAGCAGCTGCGAGGTAGGGTTTTTTCCGATAAATTTGCTGTTTCAATCAAGAAAATTGAATTTATTGGAGAAAAATTGTTTTGGGATGTCAAGCAGTTATGTACATGTTTAAAATACTCCCATATTTCAACAGATCGAGGACAGTAGGCAAAGATATGAATGTTGTCCTCAATTTTACCACAAGTTTTGCATTTGTTATTTTTTACGATCTGTTGCCTTGTGCTTTTGGCGAGCAAGGCCGCAGAAGGTAAACTGTTGTGTAAAAATTGAAAGAGGATGTTTTGTGTCGGTCCGCATGCGTGGGAGGTGAAGTTTTTTTTCCAAATTTTAGTCCACGGCATTGTTGTTTTTGTTGAACCGTTCCAGAAAAGTTCTACTGGCACGACTGTCTTTTTGTTTTTTGCCACTTCTAAATAAAAATTTGTTGTTGTTTTTAGGGGGATGTTAAAAAGAGACCCGTTTTTGTCTAATATATCAATTGTTGTTTTATAGTACTGAGACGTTTTGTTGTCCCAGTGTTTTAGAAAATTGTTCTGTTTTAAAAAGTTCCAGCTTTGGTTTTGGTTCGTAAATTTTATAAGTGAACTTGCCAACCAGTACTTTGAAAAGTAGTAGTAATTATGAGTGTCATCCTCTCCGCATTCTTTCAGTTGAAAGAGTGTTTTGAAGCGAAGTGCTAGACTTTGCTCCTTCGGTGATAACATTCCGAGATCACCGTTTTTGACGGGTAAGAAAAACGTCTCTCTTTTGACCGGGTTGAAATCGGTCTTTTGCCACAGATTTTCGAAAATGGCACTGTGCAAACGTTCTATTAACCATTCAGGAATGGGCAGCACATTTGCCAGAAACCACACTTTTGACAATGCTAGCGTATTTATCAACATAGTCTTTCCCCTTGAGTTTTTTCTCTACTTTGTTTAGAGTTACTAGCCAGTTGAAATTGGTAGTATTACTCAGTCTGGTGTAAAAAGTAACACCCAATATTTTGAAACCGGTGTTATTGGTCCACTCTATGTTGTCCAATTCTGGGTACATTTTAGGATCAATACCCCCAAGAGCGAGACCCTTGGTTTTTGAGGCATTGATCACTAAACCACTTGAACTTTTTCAAACAATTTTACTTTTTCGAAAAAATAGCGAACTGATTTTACGTCCCTGGCAAAAAAATTCGAATCGTCTAAGTACTGCTGTACTTTAAGGGGTTTTGATGTTCCTGGTAGTGGGAAACCCTCTATTCTGCTGTCTGCTCTGATCACCAAAGCAAGAGCTTCAGCGACAAAAACAGCAAAAGAGAGAGAGGGTCGCCTTGTCTAAATCCCCTTTCCGTAAGGAAAGAGGCCGATATGAAACCACAATTCAGAACAGATGCCGAAACTTCTGAATATAGGGTGTCAATGAAGGATACCAAATTTTCCATGAGATTAAATTTTCGGAGAATTCGCAGCAGAAACGCACGATTGACTTTATCAAACGCCTTTTCTTGATCTATTGACAAAATAAAACGAGATAGATTTTTAAATTCCTCGTAATCTATTAGATCACGGACTAAGTGTAAATTTGAGAATATTGTTCTACCTGGAATTCCGCAAGTTTGATTTGGTTCTATAATTTTCCCCATTTTTTTTGCAAGTCTCAGGGCCTACGCTTTTGTGATTATTTTGTAATCTGTGCCGATTAAGGATATGGGCCTCCAATTTTTGCATTCAGTAAGATCTCCTTGTTTGGGAATCAGTGAAATTATTGATTTTTTCATAGAGTGACTAATATTTTTTTCTACAAAAAGTATTTCGCAGGCAAGTTTTTCAAAATCTTTTTCTAAAATGTGCCAAAAAGTTTTGTAAAATTCAGCTGGAAGTCCGTCGTAGCCCGGAGATTTTCCGTTTTCAAATTTAAAAAGGGCTTCTTTTAGCTCCACGCCGGTTAGGCGGGTATTTAAAATTTTGTTTTCATTATCACTTAAACGTTTAGTGAAGTGTGACAAGACATAGTTTTGGCTGTCTTTACATAATTTCGTTTTGGTGTAAATGTTTTTATAACAAGAAACGAGGGAGTTGAGTATTTCACCAGGTTCACTCGTCAATGTGCCGTCATTCTTGCGAATTTCGGTAATTGATTTGTTCTGCTGTTGAGTTTTTTCCAAATTATACAAAAATTTTGAAGGTTTTTCTCTTTCTTCGATTAGTTTTTGTTTCGTGCGAATAAACGCTCCGGGAAACTGGAACAAGAAAAGAGCATCGCGTTTTTCTTTGATGCTATCTTAATTCATGTTAGTGTTTTGTCGCTCCCGTTGGATTTCGTTTTCAATCCTTTTGATATGTTTTTTGTTTTTCACACTTTCCTGTATCGATATGTATTGTAATTCAGCCCTAACAAAAAGTTTGCAGTCGTCCCACCATTTTAAAAAAGACTCATAGGACCGTTTTTTTGTTTGCCAATCTTAAATTAAGAGTTCAATTTTTTACCTATGCACCTCTATTTCCGAAAGGGAACAATTCAATTTCCAGTATCTTGGTCCTCTCCTACTTTTACTAAAATTGACGGTTATTGTCACGAACTTGTGGTCGGAAAAGAGATTGGTGAGAATTTTAGCATATGTTGTTTTTTTGGCGACTTTATCAGGGCAGTAGATTCGATCGAGTCTACATTTTGCTTTCTGATTTCGCCATGTGAATTCTCTTTTGTTTGGGAGTTTTGAACGAAAAACATCAACTAGGTTATACTTACTTGGAATACCCCGAGTTCGTCAACGCCATAGGTGTGATATTTAGCGTTGTTTGTGCCTTCTGTGTCGAGAGGCAGGTTTTCGACCGTGTTGAAACCTCCGGCTAACAGGACGGGTAGACCTGTATCCTGCGAGAAGTCCCCAAGGTCGCCAAAAAATTGGCGCCTTTCTCTCGGCACATTGGGAGCGTAAATATTCAGCACCTGCATTTCGTGTTCGTCAATTTTTATCATGGCATTTTATATTCTTCCGTTCGTATCCTTGTTCGTTTAAAGATATATTGGATTTAGAGAGAATCGCCACCTCGCAACAGTTTTGACTTGGACTAGAGTTCCAAATAGACTCGCCAGTCCATTCGTCTCCCCACTGTTTCCAGTAGGAGGATGAGATTGAAGGAGGATGATGAAACTACCTCTAATATTAAGTAACAGTGCTATTGATTTATTTATTTTCTACTTTTTATTTTGCGCTTTTTTTGTAGTTGCGCTTTTTTGCAACTGTTTCACGCTATTTTTTTGTTCCCAATGTTTATTTTCAAAAATTAACATTCAATTTCAGTTAAAAGTAACAGAAAATGTTCAGGAAATAAAAAAAAAAACTGTATTTTGTTTTATTACATTGGTAATTAAAATTAACATTTAATGTGAAAATTCACCTTGTTATATTTCTATAAATTATTAAAACGAACTTTAAAAATCAAAATTGCAAATCATTTATTTATCACCTGAATCACTAAGTAAGGTTTTAAAAATTGTAAGGGACATTGACAATAAGTTGTCCCTGATCCGTCTATAAAAAAAGTCTTTAAGAATAAATCTAAACATGGAAACAATTTATTTACGAGTTTAGCTCTTATAATAAAAAACATATTGTTTCTCATATTAGTTGACCCAAATTTTATTCAGGACTGTTTTTCGCTTAGGATAAGAGAAAACAAGATGTTTTTTATAATATGAGCTAAACTCCTTTGTAAATTGTTTCCATGTTTGAATTCATTTTGATAGACTTTGGAACAAATCAGTGTTGCTGCGTTGAAGAAATAGTAATGGCATTTTATCAAATGCATAAAATAAATTCCAAGAACATTTTTTTTTTTGTATGGCAATATTTAGATACATGATTTATCAGTATGGAAAACATTTGACTAGACTAGACCCATTTGTTTAAAAATTGTTCTGTAAATTATTTCTTTCAAAATTTCCCAATCCTGACAAGTCTTGACAACTTGTAATTTTTGGTATCTCCCTCATGTTTTGGTATCTCCCTCGTGTTCCTTTCCAAATAAAGTTGTTCCTTTTTAATAATACATGGTTAGCTGATAACTTATTTATTTTATTTAAACTCCAGTATAATGTTTTTATGGATTTTTCAGTGAAGTAAAGCGTTTAACTAATTAAAATCAGGCTCCTGCATATCTATTTACAGATATGGACAAGTCTGTCTTCATACTAAAACTTAAACTATTCTTTTAAAATATTATTCAGACTAAATAATGCCTAGGTTTTTTAGCACCTTTTGAAGGCTTTGTTTAGCCAATTGAACTTTTAACCTTTTTACTGAAAACAAGATGTAGTAAGTTGTTACTATCTATTGACTCTAGGAATACTGCAAAAACCAAAAAAAAATTCACAAATTCTATTTCTTTAAGTAAAGAAAATTAAGTTAAAATAATATAGTTGATATGAAATGATGTAAAATTTGGAATTTGTCATTAATTCGGATAGTTATTTTTTCTATTTACTATTTATAGAAGAAAACTTCTTTAAATTTTAGAGAATAAATTAAGTTTTGTATTGGGGCATGCAAACACTTTAATGCAAAAGTTTTATATCCTGATCAATTATGTATTTATATAATGTCAAACAAACAAAATGATCTCGGAGTTTATTTTGAGCAATTGGTAGAAAGTCTTCATTATCCCCTCAACGCTGCAATCACTGATCTGTTACAAGTCTATTCTAATAAATCCGAACAAAGCAACAGTTTACATAGGAGTTTAGCTTTTGTAAAAATATGAAAATGAAAAACATTTTGTTTTTCTCTGCAATTTGACCAAAATTATAATACATTTTGTCACCTAGGTTAACGAGGTCATACATTTTGTCGCCTAGGTTAACAACGTATTGCTTATGTCCCTTACAATTTATAAAATTGTCCTGCACTCAGTGATTCAGGTGATAAATAAATGCTTTGCATTTTTATTTGTTAAATTGCAATTTCCAATTGTAATTATTACTTTCATATCTATCAGCAAAACAGTTCTCCAAAAAAAAGATGTCTGTCTGTTTACTACTGCTAGAAACCATTGTAAAAAGGTTTTGTATAACGCCAAAGCCCATTATTCTCAGGTCACGAAATCTCGTATTTATCTCAAAAATTAGGCTTAGGCTAAAAATTAGGTGAGTTTTTCTAGATCTTACCAAAGTTTATAATACATTAGACCATAAAATTCTTATAAAAAAAAATAGAAAAGTTTGTTATTAAAAACATATTTAGGCTGATTCAAAAATTATCTAAAAAGTAGGAAACAAAACATATTATATTAAGAAGGAAATGATATTTCCATAGGTTTATATCAAGTAAATTTGATATAAACTCTTATTACGTATGTATGTATGTATGTATGTATGTATGTATGTATGTATGTATGTATGTATGTATGTATGTATGTATGTATGTATATATATATATATATATATATATATATATATATATATATATATATATAAACACACACACACACATATATATATATATGTTTATATGTATGTATGTATGTATAAATGTATGTATGTATGTATGTATGTATGAATGTATGTATCTATGTATGTATGTATGTATGTATGTATGTATGTATGTATGAATGTATGTATGTATGTATGTATACGTGTATATGTGTGTATGTGTATATGTGTTTATGCTTGTATGCGTATGTGCATATTGATAAGCCTTTATACCAAAATAGATTGTACAGATTTATTATAAAAGTGTTTTTTTTTTTGTCAATAATTTTATTTTAGACGGAAAAAAAAAATGAAACTGCATTATAAGTATTTGTTAAAAAAGATCAACATTTATCTATATGATAAAGATCAATAGTATAAAACTAAAAAAAAAAAAAACATCCTATTTATTTATACTTTATTGTTAGCAAATAAGATCAAAGAGTATATTTGGCCTGAGTACAATAAAGATTTCATTGTTTGCCCTCACATAATATGTTCAAATTGTAGGAGAAACATATTTTTGCTGGGGAAGGGATCAAGTACTTATCTGTCAAACTGGATGAATAAAGTATCTCAAGTACAGGGTTTGTTATATTCAAATGATTAATACATAAATTAATAAAAATAAATTTTTTTATAAAGTATATGTTTCTGAATTAGGTTGACAAGCCAAGAATTAGACGCAGTACTGAACTTAGTGATATTGTTCAACCATCTCGTGGTAACTAGCTGTAAAATCTCCAAAAGAAAATATATGTAGTTGCTGCTTTTCTCTCCTTGTTAGAGGTTTACAAACAAGCTTTTCTCTCCTTGCAAGAGGTTACAAACAAGCTTTTCTCTCCTTGCAAGAGGTTTACAAATAAGTATTAAAATATTTGATTAGTAAATAAAAAGTTGTCAAATATTTATGTATACATAAATATTTAATTATAATTGTAAACAATATGTAAAATTATTCATAATTAGTTTTTTTTAATTATAATTTGTATAACTTCAATAAAAAAAATTTTTAAGCTTAGTAAGTTTATATAAATTTTATATTTAATTTTATTCTTCAGGAGGTCAGAACAATTGTAGTTCTGGTCAGGCTGTTTTAAACCTAATTAATTTGTCAGAAAACCTTGATTCCACATCATGTGAACAAGTTGCTTCAGGCATTATTAAAAACAAGATGAAGCGAGAAGGCATAGAGAGAGGCCAATTCTTTAAATTATCTACAGGCTGCTAAGTTTTTTATTTTCATTATAAAATTGTTAATAAAAGTTCTAAATAACCATATAGTCTATATTATATATTATAAAACTTAAAGGCACACAAAAATAGATATGAGTCATATAATTTAACAATTATATTTTGATTGCTATTTTTTTGAAATATTTGTGTTTTAACTTTAGTTATGGTAAAAAAATATATTTAATTTAGTTATACTTTATTTTTAAGGTGGTTATCCATTAACTTTAACTGTTGGAGCGAAAGATAATAAATCTTCCAGAAAGTCTTTCAATCAGATATCATTCCAAACAGTTATGGAATTAACTTCTATACTGGAATTAACAAAAAATCAAATAAAAAAAATGATATCAAGTCTGCGTAAGAATCTAGAGTGGTCTACTGTTGTTGAGAACAATGTAGTTAGCATGATGACATCATTGCAACAAGAGTCTAAATATAAAATAGAGCAAGGTGATTTTATTTGGAATGATGAAACTGTAACAAGAGATATAGTATTTATTCATGACACTTCTGAATTTATTCTTAGTATTTTAATGGAAAGAGGTTTAGATTCTCTTTCCAGTATGGTACGTGTATCCATTGATGGAGGTTGGAGGTCAAGGATTTCTTAAAGTAATTGTAAATGTCTTTGACAAGATAATAACAATGAGATACACATCAACAGTGGAGTTAAAAAGTGTTTTATACTTGCTATTGTTAAAGATATTTCTGAAGACCATGAAAATCTGCAGAAAATCTTGAGTAGATTAAATCTAGATGATGTTACACATCGCCTTGCATTTGATTTAAAATGTGTTAACAGCATTTTCGGTTTATCTTCTCATTCTGGTTAATATGCCTACTTATAGTGCGAAGGTGAATGTACCCTAGAAAGTGGTATTCCAAGAACGTTACGGTCTCTTGATCATTGGTACAAGTTATTTGTTGAAAATGGGGCAAAGCGATTGCTGATTGATTAGTCCTCGTCTTGTTTATTTTGATAAAAATCCTGAAGTTGAAATTAATCACTTAGTTTTACCACCAGAATTACATCTTCTTATGGGGATTGTGACACTACTTGGTAGACTACTTTTAGATCATTGGCCTCTGTTTACGAATTGGCTTAAAGAGCATTATATTTTACTTCGTGGTTATCATGGGATAGGCTTTGATTGCAATAATGCCACAAAACTATTAGAAAAAGTAGATATTTTAGAGATATTTTAGCATCTCAAACTAATTTGATACCTGTTGTTCATTGCCTCAAAAAGTTTTTGAAAGTTAAAGAGTGCACATTTGGACAAGAATTAGGCAGTAATGTTTCTTCAGTTTTTGAAGAGTTCAAAGTATTATTTTTTGACCTTCAGCAGTATGCAAAAATACATTTAAATGCAGAGCTGAATGTAACTTGGAAAGTACATATAGTGGTTTGTCATATTCTCCCATTTGTGAAATTTAACTATTGTTCTCTTGGGTCATACGCTGAACAGACTGGAGAGGCTGTTCACAGTGCCTTTAAACCAAGTTAGTCTCGATATAAACAAAGGATTGGGTATATAGATTAAACGATTAAAATCTGCCACTGCCACTTTTTGCATAGATAAGATGTAAATATTTCAATATATAAGTAGTTGTGTTAATATTTTTATTGCATTCATTGTTTTTTCCTTGTCATTTTTCCTTTGTATTATTACTATAAGGGACTTTAATGATTTAAGTTTAAAGTTATAGATTATATCATAATACTTTAAAGAGGATAATTAGGGATATTGATTTTTTAAAATAATAATAGAAGGGGTTACTTTTATAAGGGGTAAGTTTATCGCTTTAAGCTGGTAAATAGGGTTAAATAATTATTTTTTTTGGTACTTCTGATCTACTTTAGATTTATCCAATACACAAAAAATACACATTTTAGCAGCATTTATCTTAATACAAAAAAAATTAGAGGTGGGGAGAAGTTCAACCTGACGGTCTTTGATTATTTGACTATATATTTGATTTAGAGAAACGTGAAATTTATCTAAAAATCACAGACAAAAGCATCATTAGTCAGTGATTTGTAAGGCTTGTAATTTCGTCGCAATCTACTATAGAATATTTATGAACAAGTTGTTAACATATTTTTGTTACTTTAATTAAATGTGAATTTTCAGGAAAAAAAGAAAACAATGAAGAATAATGAAAGAAAAGATTGCTACCCCATGCCAAAGCCTCAGTCAATATAGCAGTACTCCGCTGTAAATCAGGCTATTTTTCAGTCAATGTATGTACTGAACCCCCCGGCAGAAGGCTATTACAGTAAGACATCACACTTCTTACCTAAACCAGCAGTATATGATACATATTTATATACATATTTACATAGCGCCGAAACCCTCCACACTGTCTCACAAAAAAAAAAAATTGTTCAAGTTTTTTTATTAAACTTATATACCAGTTCGTTGCTCCAGTTTAAGTTGTATCAAGATAATATTTGTTTTCAAAATAGAAAAAACTGTCAAACATGTAACAAGTTCTTTAAACAAATTCAAATAAAATGATGTTTAAAACCTTCAAGTCAAATGCTTAAAAAAGGACACGTAACAAGTTCTTTGTACAAATTCAATTAGAAATAATCTTTAACACCTTTAAGTCAAAACTTTTTTGTTAAATAAATCAATATACTTTTATTTGAATAAAATTAACCCCAGTGTGTGAAAGAGGAGGGGGTCTTTACTAGTGCAACGTACTGGTATATATATATAATGCTTTTTTTTTTTTTTTTTTTCTTGTCTTTTTTTTTAAAAACTATTTAATCGCATTATGATCAAGATTTTGTTCTAATAGACACAAAATACTCAAAATGGCAAGCTCACTGGTTCGTTCTTGTTCCATAGTTGAGTGCAAAAATACTCAAAATGGCAAGCTCACTGGTTCGTTCTTGTTCCATAGTTGAGCGCAAAAATACTCAAAATGGCGAGCTCACTGGTTCGTTCTTGTTCCATAGTTGAGCGCAAAAATAGCAAATTCACTGGTTTGTTTTTCTCCCATAGTTGAGCGCAAAAATAACAAGTTCACTGGTTCGTTCTTCTCTCAAAGTTAAGTGCAAAAATAGCAAGCTCACTGGTTCATTCTTCTCCCATATTTGAACGCAAAAGTTTTACTATAAGCATTAATTTATTGAATGATAAGTTAATGCTTTTTATTTTTTTTTTAATTCACCTCCTCAAGGCCGAGAAGCCCACTACAGACGAGGAGGCTACTTATTTGTGGTTATAACCCTCTCTCAACTCTATAACTCCGAAACACGAACTTTGACGAACAAGGCCGCTGCGTGGAGAAACGAGTTGAGCGCGGTACTACCAGGGACGTGGTGGGGATTGAACTCGCTTACCAAAAAAGAACGCTCACTTGAGGCCACTGTCACTGGAATTGAAACCAAAAAAAATGCAAATTAGCTACTAAATTTCAGAGTCTCTGCTTTGGAAATTTTTGATGTTCCAACAAAAAGAGAAAGTAAAAAAAGGGCATCTTAAAAAGCCGTGAAACGAGTAAGTCTATCAATCACAGAATTATGAGTGTGATAAAAAAAATCACCTCCTCAGCGAAATCATTGCGCTTTACTTTTGGTAGATTGTAAATACAAAACTAATTTTTGCAGTATCTGCAGCGAATTTGGCTTTTTCCATATTTGTTGGACACTCTTCCCAAACAGATTTAAGGTGTTTAATCATTATTTAAATACTTTTCACATTAATATCAATAGTTGCCATTCTTGCCTGATTGACCTAGTTTTCGCAATATATATATATATATATATATATATATATATATATATATATATATATATATATATATATATATATATATATATATATATATATATATATATATATATATATATATATATATATATATATATATATGTATATATATATATATATATATATATATATATATATATATATATATATATATATATATATATATATATGTATATTTTGTATATTTTGAAAATTTTTTCAGTTAAGTTAAATTTAAATATTATAGAACTAGTTAAAAGAAATATTAAAACCAAGTTTTGCTACTTTGCTAAAAATAAATAATTTAGTCTTTGTTATTTCCGCTATCTGACGTTGACGTATAAGCGAATTAAACCCAGTTTTTAAAACTTAGTTCAAATCGCTTACAATCTACTATTATTATTATTATTATTATTACTTTTATTATTATTATTATCATTACTTTTTTAATATTTGGTGCTTGAACTTTTTAATATATAACAACCCTTCACTACATAATGATATAGTGCAAACGTCTAATTCGGATTGATATAAGCAAGACTATAAAAGTTATAACCAAGGATTGATATAATCAAGATTGGTACAATCGAGACCAAAAATTATAAATATAACAAGTTCAAATATATAATGTAAAGTTTTACCAATCTTTGATATGCTTGTTTCATTGAAACAACTTTGACTCCAGTTTTCGGATGATGTATCAAGTAAATCCTGGTTTGTAATACCAACTTTGTTGCAATTGGGTGCAGCTAAAACATCAGCTGGAGTTATAGGATTAAGTTTTTCCAACATCGATGACGAATTGCCACTTTCTAAATTTTCTACTATTTCATGATTATCAAAATCATTGATTTCAGAAGGTATACTACTCCAAGTAGAAAAAAATTTATTTTATTTTATTGAGCAGTAAATACAATAGTTTACTTAATTATTAGGCATATTCATATACAAGTTGTTATTTTCATTTAATCGTTTTTTTTTTGTTTTTTTTATTCTTTTTTTTTTTTTCATTTAATCATTAATTTTTATTTAATCAGTTTTTAATATTTTTAAAGAGATTTTTCCATTCTTTTTTCGCTTAAAACATTTATATATATTTTGTTAACATTTATATATTTTTATTAACATTAATATATTTTCTTTTCCAAGTAACGCAAAAGTCTGAATTAATATTTCCTTTCTATACAAAAAATAAACTAGTATAAAAATATAAAAACTAAATTTACTTTTGTTATTTACTTATTTTTATAGATTTTATGACCCAAAAGATTAAAGCGAAATGTTTCAAAGTTTTACATTTTGTATTACTCTTCTTATGCTTGAAGTTAGTATAAGTATTATGGTTATCGTTCGTAATAAACATGTATTTAACTTTTTGTTATTTTTTGTGATAGGCTCATAAAAAGTTATCAAACAATAATGCTAGATATACCTTCAATAAAAATATTAAAATAAGAAGAAAATGCATTACCGTAAAGTTTGAGACTCTTTAGGTTCTCTAAACTGGTGCATTATTGGTTTCCGAAGCTTTGTACCTTTGTACCTTTGAACCTTTATAAATATTCATACCCAGACGTGGTTGCGTATACAATATCGCGGAGTCTAATTTGTTTGCACATATATACGTTCATTTATACATTATGCATAATTGCAGCAGAGTCTTCATTAATTAACTGACTAATCAAGTTGGTTATAACAAGAACTTTTAATTTTTCTATTTAATATTTTTTTATATACATTAAAGCAAATCAAATCAAATATATTCTGAACAAAGTTGTTTTATTAAGGATATTTACAAATAGTAATTAGTACTAATATAAAGTAAACACCTGACAGACTCATTAAAAATAAAGCCTTGAGTTATTGCAAAACTATTAGTCGTGAAGCAATAATACTTTCTCAGTATGTTTATGTTATTAAAATGATTCATTGCCTGCATGAATTTTCAGTTTGCAATTATAATAACTTGAAATAAATATTAAAATAAAAAGTTTATAAATTTGTTATCTGGTCACGTGACCGGGTCAAGATGACTTATTATGCATTTTTTGCCTTCAATTTTATAAAAATTTAAAACCTACCAATAACTCTAACTCAAGTAACACAAAATAAGCACAAGTTGCAAAAAACTACTTTTAAAATAGTTAAACTTGAAGGACACCAACCATTATGAGAAACCGAAACTGAGGAATTTTTTTTCAAGCGCAAAAAGTAAACTTGTGCGTGTAAAATTGCGTTAACAATGTTTAAAAAACCAATTGGTGTTTTAAAATATAAAATGCAAATACAGTTTTTTTTTTACTCAACTTTAAGATTTTTTGTTGAGTTGTTATATGAAAACCCACCTTGCCCCATTCGCCATGTTGCCCCGCTTTTCCCTAGATCCGTTGCACACAAAAACATGTGTGAATTTGAAAAAACCTGTTTATCACACACTCACAATTTAATTAGCGTTTTGGTTTTGGATCCTCCGTTGTGCTCAAAAGTTCATCTAAAAAAGAATCTCTTCATTTGATTATCCTGACAAAGGTAGACCATTGTTATACATTTTGCAACATTTCTAAGATCTTTAATTTTAAGAAGATTAAACCTCTTTAGAGTATTGCAAAATTGTTATCTAAACATTTGTTCACTAATATGCAGGGGCGCCGAGAGGGAGTGGTAAAACAGCTGTTCGTTCTGGACGGTAGATGTACAAAGGGCGCCAAATAAAAAGAAGGTTCTATGAAAAAAAGGTCATTCACAAATAAAATACTAGAATATTGAAAAATAGGGGCGCAAATCAGGGTTGCTGTCCCAGGCGGCGTGAGGCTCTCGGGACCCCTTGTAATCGCTCCTCCTCTCTTACCTTCGGGTTTAGCTTCGAAAAAAAATTGTGATCTAGGAAACAAATAAAATTAAATAGCCGCTCGGATTCTTAAAAAATCACCATTTTCGCCAAATGCAATATTTTAGGAGTTGTTCAACTTGTTTAAAACCAATACAATAAGCATGAGGTAACACAGAAAAAAAATTTTCTATATTCAAATAAAAGTATGAACAATATTCTCCAAAACACCCCAAAAGAATCAATCATGTAAGCTAATATGGCTTCAAATAGTTGTTCAGAAAGTAATATATCTAACAAAGTTGATCACTTTGATCATTTATATGAAAGTGATGAGTCTTCTGATGAAGATTTTTTTCAGGGTGCTCATATTAAAACTAAAATTATATCTGCGTGGAACAATGTAAAGTATGGTAAGAAATTGATTTAAAAAAAATCTCATGACTTTTGCGCTGAAGGTAATGTAAAGATTTAATTATTATGTTTAGGATTCAATGTTCCCTATAAACCTTCATTTGATAGCGATAGTCCTATTTGGTTGCTTGGAAGATGTTATTATGCTAAACAAGCAGGTATAATTTTGTTCTATGTTATTTTAATTGTTATAATGATGTCATATTTTTATGCTTCCAATTTTTCCTATTATTTTTATATAAAGTAATGTATTATGGGTTATATATACTCATTAAGTATGTCCCATGATGAATTAAAATTTTTATAAAGAGTACTTTTCTGTAATTTGTATAATTAGGTACGTGACATGAAATTTTTAAATTGATCAAACATTAGATTGTTATATATTGTTGGAAAGGTCTTCAATTCAGTATTTTAAAGGTGAAAAAATTATCAATTTTTTAAAATTGAACAATTCTACAAAAAGTTATGGAGTTTTGGGTACTGATTTTTTGATATATGGATTTCTTAAAAAAACTGTGATCAAATTTTAAGTTTTTTTAACTTAAAACGTCATAACTTTGTCAATTCTTATCAAAATACATACAACTTGGTATCAAAAAAAAGATCTTACAAAGGGCAATGTCTATATACAAAGTATGTATAAAGGGTGCTAGAGGGGCGTCTAAAAAACACTTTAATATGTTAAAAAATATTGATTTTTTTAAAGAATATTTTATTTGTATTTTTAAAAATATTCAACAGGGTACTATCAAATATAATTTAGATACTTTAGGTTAGTAGGCTAGAAGTTTTTTGAGTGCACCCTTTATAGCTGTAGCTGCACCCTTTAACCTAACTTCAAGGTCATTACTTTGTATTTTTATATCTAAATGCATACATTTTAACATCAAAAGAAAGAATTTCAGGAATAGACGCGGAAAGAGGCCACAAAAGAGTATTATTTTGAAGCTCTCCACCCATTACACCTAGGTATGGCGGGTGAAAACTCAAATATCTTTTTGTAAAAATAAATATTATTTATATGAAACACAAATTTTACATAAAAAAAACAAACTCATAACTGTATACAAAAACTTAATATACAAAAAGACTATATACAAATATTAACATAATCAATATATACATACACACTATACATACACCTGTTAATAGGTGTATATAGATTCACTAAAAAGTGAATCTGTATGCACTTATTAATAAGTATATGTATAGTTGTTGAAAACGTAACTATTCCTGATTTATCTGGCATCCCTTCTGCCACCAGGAGGTTTGTATTTAAAATGAGGCAGATCTTTACCTCCATTCTGGGCCCATATACGGAAAGCTCTTAGGCCCATATACGGAAAGCTCTATTTAGGCCCAGGGTGACTTCGGTGCCAAACCAAAAAATCACTCCTAAACAAACCTATATTTAAAAAAAAAAATTTCCTAAGTTTTTAAAAAATGAAAATAAAAAAAATAAGACAAAAGAGTTAAAGAATTACCAAGGAGGTCTTAGTTTCCACTCTGGGCGCCAGATGGCAGTGATGACATTAAAGAAGCTAGTAGGATTAAAATAAATTGAATAAAAAATCATAAAAAAGTACTTTATTGATCTGTAAAATTGTTTTATAAAACAAACAAATAAAGTAACAAATAAAATACCGGACTGCAGTAAATGTTCTCGAGCAGCTAAATTAATATAAAAGTGTAAATCTATTTCACCTCAATTAACAATTTATTGTTCAAATTAATGCAACATTTATTAAAACAATAAA
Organism: Hydra vulgaris; assembly: GCF_022113875.1. Lineage (NCBI taxonomy): Eukaryota > Metazoa > Cnidaria > Hydrozoa > Anthoathecata > Hydridae > Hydra > Hydra vulgaris. The sequence goes on from NC_061169.1 coordinate 13,013,114, forward strand.
AATCTTACCAAGAATTTCCTTTCTTTTAGCTGAAACTAAAAAATTTTAAAATTATTTTTGTTTAGGTATAAATTCAGTAAAAAACAAAAAGTTACAAAATGATTTAAATATGTTTACCAAGCTCCTCTCTTTTGCGAGCTAAAAATTACAAATTTTAAAGAAACATAGGCAATATTACAGCATTTAGTTAAAAACTAATTGGCTAATTCTAAAATTAAAATGAAATATTTTTACCAATCTGAAATAAAATAATTTTTTTTTGTGTGAGTTTTTTAAGATTTTGTATTTCTGCCCTTAAAGCTTTAATTATTTTGTTCTTTTCTTTTAACATTTTGTCTTAGAATACGTAATTGTTTTGGCATGCTTTTTAATTCAGCTTTTAATAGTTCTATCTTGCTCCGACAATTTTTATAAGCGTTAGCTAACCGAGAAGACAAGTAAGAAAACCTACCTTTTAGTTTTTGTTTTATAAGGCTTAATTTCTCTCTAAATATATGTTTAGTTATATCTCGTTCGCTATAACCTGCAGATGTTGAGGGTCCACTAGTTAAATCAGATAAAACATTCATATTGGCATATGAAACATCTGAGGAGCCTGATGATAATACAATGTTAGGCAAACTTGATATATGGCTTAAAAAAAGTTTATTGCAAAAGTCAACAAAACACTTACTGTCCTCAGGCCTGTTAAAATTTCTAGCCCGATTTAATGATTTATTTATGAGACTCCCAACCTGATTTTTACATGTTTCTATCTTAAAATGTTTAGTGACTTGTTGAGATGTTTTGAGAAATGAATCTTTATTTTTTGTAAATAAGAAAAAAATATATCCATTTCAACAAACTGTATTACACTCTGTAATAGAGTCAATTCCTATTAGTGACAATTCAAAATTAGCAGTTAAATACTTTTTGCATTCACCATAAAATACAAACTTTGTTTTTGGTCCCATGATAGCTAGAGAAAAAAAAATTAATTGTTATAAATAAAAAATAATATATTTAAATCATGGTAAATAAAAAGATATTACATTAACTACATTACAACTATTTAGTACAATTAAATAATCTATATCCAACATCATTATTGTTATTACTAGTACATTCTACCCCTCCTCACTGGAAGTGTACTGGATTATTGAAGTTAAAACAGTTATCTAATTGGAGTAGAGTATTAAGGTGCATAAGTATGCTTTTTTTTCGATGAAATTTGGCAGGTAGTAAGAACAAAGGTTTTTAAAGTTGACAGAATATATTAGAAAAATAAACCAGCATTTCTTTGATATATACTTGATGTCCAAACAACAACAAATTTTTACCTAATTGGAGTAGAGTATTAAGGTGCCTGAGTATGCTTTTTTTTCAATGAAGTTTGGCAAGTAGTAAGAAAAATGGTTTTTAAAGTTGAGAGAATATATTAGAAAAATGAACCAGCATTCTTTCGATATATACTTGATGTCCAAAAAACAAGCAAAACTCAAAGAAATTCATGCAAAATTAAAGTTCCATAATTCTATTATTCAAAAAATATCTATGTTGATACATATTTCTAAAAAATAACAGAGCAAAACAAGTTCATACCATGCAACTTTTCAACTAACTTGAAAAAGCGTGTCACAGAATTTGGCCGAAAAAACGACTCCGTAAAATCCGGATTTACGCGTATCTAGTACAATACCAATTATTTTTAGAAAAAAGCGTAGATATAGAGATATCAATATCTACCTAGAAGATATTGATATCTCTATATCTACGAAGAACCAAACATAAAAAAATATGCACAATATATAGAATAGAATAGAATAGAAAAGGTTCTGTGTTGCACGATTTCAAGATTGTCAATGTCCTTTTTCCAAAATGGACTCCAAACTGTTGCTCCATATTCCAAATGGGGACGTACTAACGATTTGTATAGTAATTTTGATGAAAATTCATCCAAATACTCAAAAGAGTTTTTAATCATGCCTAATTTTCTGTTTGCTTTACCTATAGCTGAATTAATATGATATTTCCACTCTAGATTATTTGAAATGAAAATCCCAAGATCATTTTCTATCATTGTTTCTGTTAAAACAGAGTTGTTCAATTTATATTTATATCTTGGATTCTTTTTGCCAATATACATGACTTTACATTTTGATTCATTAAATGTAATTAACCAATCTTCAGACCATTTAACTAACCTGTTAATATCCTCTTGTAATATTGTATTATCATCATAACAATGATTGATTGAAATAACTTTGGTATCGTCTGCATATAATTTAGTGTCTTTAATAATCCCTCTACATAAGTCATTAATGAAGATTACAAACAAAAGAGGTCCGAGTACTGAACCTTTTGGTACTCCACTAGTAACCATCTTCCAACTTGAAATATATTCCCCTACCACAACCCTCTGTGTTCGGTCTGACAAAAATGATTTACACCAATTTAACAATATATATATATATATATATATATATATGTATATATATATATATATATATATATATATATATATATATATTTGCTTTAAAATAAAATTTAAAAATATGTGTATATATAGATATATATATATATATATATATATATATATATATATATATATATATATATATGTATATATATATATATATATATATATATATATATATATATATATATATATATATATATATATATATATATACAGGGCTCGAAATAACGTACTTTTTTGTTCCGGACAGTTTGTCCGATAAATTGTTTGGTTTGTCGGACATGACCGATAAATTTCAACAAAAAATACTTTTACTATAAAACTAATATCCGATTTATTATTTACTACTGGTATGTGCGGTCATTAGTAGGGGTGCACCGATGCATCGGCCGATGCCAATTGTTTAAAAAAGTCAATTTTTTTTATTTTTTTGTTTCTATATTGTATAAAAAAATATAATAATTATATTTTTTTATAAAATATAGAAACACAAAATTAAAAAGACTCATTTTTCAAAACAATCGGCATCGGCCGATGGTTACAGACCGATGCAACAGTGCACCCTTAGTCATTAGTATTGCGGTGTTAATTAGATTATGAAAGTATAAAAAAAAAACGTGTTATACTTTTATGTTTAGACTTACAAGTTAAAAACTTGTGACTTTTTTGGAAAAAAACGACAACATTTCTAAAAGAATAAAAACAGTTTTTAATAAAATAATAATAATAAATAGTTGTGTTTGCTATCGCGCTAACCATTTTTACTTTAGAGTATTGGTATTAACTATCTCTATTTAACGCTATTTATTGTGCAAACGTAATGTCTATACATAAACGAACTTTTCTCGTCAGGAATATGTTTGATTATAAAAGCAAGACCAGTATTTTGTATTTATTTTAAAGCTTAAAGATTTTTACACAATTAAAATATGTTTTTCTTTTAATTGTCATCAAAAAGAGATTTCACAAGATCCTCCCCACTATCATTTTCACTGTCGCTAAGGGAAGTAATTGTTCTTTTTTTGTTTACCCGATCTTTATAAATTCCCGTTGGTTTTTGGTTTGGGCGTCTTCCTTTATCACTCCACCACAATTCAATTGCAGGAAGAAAATTGAATTCTTTCAGCAATGGACCATCTTCCAAAATGCGCAAAATATTTGAAACACAAGATTCTGTCAATGAGGTTCGATAATTTGATTTGACACTTTTCATCTTTGAAAACATTCTTTCCAGCTTAGCGTTAGAAATTGGCAAAGTAAACAATAGCTCAGCAACTGTTAAAATAGAGGTCCATGATTTACTTCTAGGTGATACAAATATGCGTCGCCAGGTAATTCGATATTGCGTTTCAACTGGGGATAAAAACTCTTGAGCATAACTTAGCATTTCTTTCCATTGAGTTAAGATGTCTGGAAAAACAACAGCAGCAGAGCGTAAAGGCTCTTGAAAGTGTTTGCATATATAATTTAAAGCTTCATCGGCAAAATCTAAATTTCGCGTTATGATTCCGCTTTCAGCTATAACCTCCCGAAGCCAGCCGTTGCAATTTAATACTTGGGATGCATACTTTAAAATAAGAGTACTTTCTTTTTCGTTTTCTACACGTTGTATAATGCAGTCCCTGACTACTGTTAAATACTCCACAGTTTTTGTTTTAAAAATTTTATACTCACGCTCAAAGTCTTTAAGTTCAATGTCATGATAATAATGTTTGCCGTTTTTTTTTTTTGATTTGTGAAAGAAAATATTTAACTCTAGGCAAATATTCGAGACTTTTTTTCTCAAATAATACCCATCTTTCCTTTGCTTTTGTAAGACAGTTTATTACTTGAACGTGATCAACTTGATCATCCTGAAAAGACATTGAAAGTATTGAGGGAATTTCGAGTAAATCGATAAAAAATGCAAATAGAAGTGGTATTTTTCCTTTTTTCCATTTTAGGAGATACCCTTTCATTTTAGCTTTGTCAGGAGCTAAAATCGATGGGTCTTCAGCTAATTGTTCAAGATGGGTAATGTATAAACCCCATTTGTCAAGGAAAGACTTCATGGCATTAACTTTATAAGAAATCCATCGTGTTCCAGGTGCTTTTTTAGGCTTGCAACTTTCATCAAGCATATCCATCCCGTCTTTTAAAACAGTATATAACTCGCGAAGCTGTCGGAGCTTTTTTGGTGCTTTTTGGTACAGGCAATAACTTCGTAATATAATTTCATCTACAAGATCGAATTCTGTATCTTTTAAAGCATCTGCAATTGCTAATTCTAAGCGGTGTGCAACACACCAAACAAACACAAGCCACGGACTTCTTTCGCGTAGAATGGTTTTCACACTACTTTGATCGCCTCTATTTAGTGCAGCCCCATCTGAAGTAAAACCAATGCATTTAATAGGTGTTAGCAAATTTACAAAGCATTCTTCTAAAACTTTTACAACACCTTGGGCTTTTCCAGATTCTAAATATTTTATATCTAAAAACGAAGTCCTGATTTCAACCGCATCCGACCCAACTGGCTGTGGATCAAAATATAATGCATACACCGCTTCATTTTCAATTACCGAACTGTCTGTTGAACCATCACACAATACACTATAAAATTTAGCATTTCTAAGGCTATCGTGTAACGAATTTTGCAGACTTCTTGCAATATAGTCAATAAATACAACGCATTGGCGATCTGAAATATAGGATTCGCCCATATTCACACCGAAAAGCTCAACTAATTTAACAATTGGAACAAACTTTGAAAGAGGTAACTGTTGTTTCGCTATAAAGTAAGAAAGTTGAAATTTTTTAAGGGTTTTTTCAAGGTCGTTTTTTTCCATTTTTTTCAAACCATCAGTGATTGTTGCGTTATTTTTACAGTGCAATAAAGGTTTAGATGCATTTTGAAAATTATTAGATTTTTTAAGAAAAAGAGTGTATGCTTTTAAGTGCGGTTGAGACTTACAATGATCAAGAATATTCGATTTTCTATAGTTTGCTGATCCAACTATGAATGTATTCGTATAGTATGGCATAGTTTTTATTGTATCATTAAACTCTGTACAAAACTTGCATTTTAAGTTTTTTACTCTTTCATTTGAATCAATGTCATAAAATAGCCATTCGCTAAGTGAATACTCAGCGAGCTCCGACTTCCAAGTTTCTACTGTCGATACTGATACTTTACGAGGATTTGCCGTGATCTTACTTGTTTCTTCTTTGGCATTTTTTTCATTTATAGACTTAGCTGCAGGCGACTGTTCTAAAAGTGGTTTAAACAAAGAAAATATAGTTTTTTGAATTTTATTTTTCGGTGGCTCAACTGTTGAACACTTTGAACATAAGGCAATTCTCTTAATTTCCTCACTATAAGATAAGTCGCCAGTTTTTCCCGGAGTTGCACAAATATTGCAAACAAAAACAGCGCATTTCATGCATGTATACTTTGTATTTCTTTCACGACAAACTGAGCAAACTGCTTCCATTTTTTTTTAATATTACGCCCTAAGTTGGAATAATGACAACACATTATCATAAATATTTTAAACTTATATATATTATATGTGAATAATTATATTAATAAAATACATAATTATACTCATATAATTATACATTTTATTAATATATTTATTGTTAAATTTATAAAATAAAAATTTCTGTTCACAAAATTGAATAAGATAAGAAATAAGTTTAATTAAAAGTAACAAATAGCTTTACCTTGAAAATTTCAAATTCAAAATTAAATCACAGTAAACAGAAAACTATTAAAAACGTAACATGTTGTATTAAATTTTATTTTTTACAAAATATTAATATTTACGGGGAAGATATTTTAAAAATGTAAAAGAAAAATGTAAAAAAAGTGTTGATGTTAACCCCTTTTTGGTTAAAAAATAAAATAAAAAAGAAAGTTTATATATAATATACTGAACATTTCAATAACTTTTAAATAACTAAAATAATTTTAAGAAAATTTCACAAAAAATATTAGTCGGACAAAATGACCGATTTATGATGATTTTTACCGGACCAATGTCGGACAATGTCCGATGTCCGGCGGCTATTTCGAGTCCTGTATATATATATATATATATATATATATATATATATATATATATATATATATATATATATATATATATATATATATATATATATATATATATAGAGCCTATTCTAGGAAAAAAATTTGGGCGGCGGTACCTCCCTTGTCCTGGCAATACAGTCAACGCTGTCAAAAATGGTCTAAAATAACCCCTGATATATATATGTGTGTGTATATATATAAATATGTGTGTGTATATATATAAATATGTGTGTGTGTATATATATATATATATATATATATATATATATATATATATATATATATATATATATATATATATATATATATATATATATATATATATATATATATATATATATATATATATATATATATATATATATATATATATATATATGCAGGGTTGCAAGGTTTAAACAATGGTTTAAACCAATTTAAAAAATTTTGGTTTAAACCAAACTAATGTTTTTTTAAAAAGATTTGAACTTAAAACAGGAAACTAAGACAGTTTTATACTCACAAATATAACTAATCTTCAATATAGATATATTTTTTTAAGTTCATGATTTTTTTTTTTTTTTTTAAATTTATCATTATGCTTCATCCAGGATACACTCTACCTAATAGAACTGAAATTGGAGGAGAAATATTAGATAGGGTTTACACAGAAGAAATTGAAAAATATAATGTATTGAATGGGAAAATTGTGGCCATGTCTTTAGATGGCTGGAGTAATGTACATAATGAACCTATAGTTTGTATCTTTGTAATTACAGATAAAATTAACATTTTAGTAGAATCTCATCCAATGTCGACATAATAGTTGTACCTTATAAATGATACAGTTAATCAGCCTAATCAACGTGACGATATAGGGAAAATTATTGGCTTTAAACTATTAATTGAAATGCTTTTAAATTAAAGTTTGAACTATTAATAATGATAATTCTAATTTAAAAATTATATTAGTTTTATGCTTTTATTTTCTCTGGTTTATCCTTTACTTATTTTATCATAACTTTTTAGTTATAGTTAGTTTATTTTTACTTTTTTCTTTAAATTAGTTTGATTTTTTCAGTGTATTTTTTAAAACATGCAAATTAATAATATTAAAAAGAAACTGTGGCCAAGTTGTAAAAAAAAATTGTATGCATGGTCATATAAGGCGTGTTACCACAGGCATCTTCTGAGAAGGCTTGTTTATATATGTAGATATAAGCATGTATAGATATATATAAAAGATATTATATATAGTTTTTTTTTAATTCTTTTTATATTTTTTATTTGTCATTTTAACTTATACAGAGTATGACTCAAAAAATGCTGTTCAAAATACACGGTACAAAATACATGGCATTGATTGTTTTTTTGAAGATTTTTCATCTTTAATATATCTCAGTTATCGTAAACATTTCTCACAGCTTGCTAATTCTAATCTGACATCAGATAGTGGTTGGGGTTGTATGTTACGTACTGGACAAATGTTGTTAGCTAATGCACTTCTTATTCATATGTTAAAAGAAGGTGAGACTTTTGTTTGTAAAATGTTCTATAGATTTTTATATATTTCTATATAAAAATCTATAGAACAATTTTAGTCATATTTCTTTTGATAGATTCGTACTAATACTAGATTGTGAATTTATTTAGTTTTTTCTGAAACTTAAAAATCTTATTATATAACTTTTTTTTAAACTTACTTGAAAATTTGTTTTTTTTAAAAAAACTCATTTTTATATGCTATATTGTATTTACATTATAATAAAAGTCTTTTTATTATAATGTAACTACCATATTGCATTTACAAATTTTAAAATTTTAAAATTATAGTTGTACAATTCATATGTATTTATAGTTTGTAATTATACATTTAATATTTATAAATATTCTTATTTATTAGTTATAATTGATAAGTAATTGTGATCACTATTGCTGTTTTTTGACTAAATCTAAAATATGCTTATTTTTTAATATTATTAAATAATTTATTTTGATTTATTGTTGAATTATGACATCATTAAAATAAGTTTGTAATAAAAGGTTTTTTTGACATTGTTCTACACAAAATTTTATTGAAATATATTTTTAGTAAGAGCAGGAGAAACTTGTAAACTGTAGCCCTTGAAATAAAGCGCTGGGTATAAAGCATTTTAGGTACGCAAAGAGCGATTTTGCGTTAAGCTACACAGTTTACATTACATTAAAAAATTTTAAGTTTAGTATTAGGGCAATTCCATGTGAAAGCATCCAATTTTTTCACAAAATGTAACCCTAAGTCTCAGAGTTTGCTGATTTTTCACCACTTAATCATCTTATTCCAAACGGTTTCAAAGATATGACTCCTCAAACTTTGCCTTGAACCAACAAAAATCCGCCATTTTGAAAAATGTTTTTGGTCATTGTTTCTGTTCTGTGTGCAATGGAAAGCTGAAAATATGTACACTTTCATATTTTGAGGCAAGATATCCAATAAAACAAAATATTTAAAAATAAACATAACACCTGTAATTTTGACCATTATCGCAATTTTATTGGGGCGAATTTAATTACCAAAATGCCGATGTAGCTTGATTTTTTTTTTTTAAATGTTGGTCTTTTCTAAAACAGAAAAAAATGGTTAAAGTTAAGTTTTTTCCTTTCAATTTGTTAAATTGAAAGAAAAAAAAGGTGGTATTCTTAAGTGCATAATACACAGCAGTTGATGTTTAATACTTTTCAAAAAAGTTTTTCCACCCACCCTGAGCTTATTAAGACCTCCTCCCCCATTTATTTAATTTTATTCAGGGATGCAGAATCCCAAAAATAACTCCGGTTTGAATGTCACAAAAAGTTTTCTTCCTAGCTTTTAGTATCCAGGAGCTCTAAAAATATAAAAAAAGCTTATGGAATATTAATGAAAAAAAAAGCACAGATCATAAGTCAACCAATATATTTAGAGCTTTTGGACACCAGAGACCAAAGACACAAAGATATTTAGAGCTTTTGGACACTAGAGACCAGGAAAAAATATATATATAAAGCCGGAGTCCTTTTGGGAATCTGCATCCCTAATTTTACTTGTTGTGAAAAAAGAAAATCTCAAAACTAAAAGCAAAATATAATTTTTATTAATTATTTTCTAATTTCTTAGACCATTCAGGTCATAAAAATTAGAAAATATAAACTCACTTATAGAATTAAAAATAAAAATTCCTGCTTTATTATAACAATTAATTGTTTTTTTTACCAATAATTGTCTTGTCCAAATGTTGGCCACTGATCAATAAAAAAGCAACTGTTTATTATTCATAACTATTAATTTAGTAAAAAAACTTTTTTAGTTTAGTAATAAAAATTTAATAAAATTCTTAGAAACATTAAATAAAAAAGTCATACTATAATTCTGAATTTCATCATTAAAATTATCTACTAATGATATACAATTGACAATGTTTTTTACTTCTGCTTTAGGAAAGACCACAATCCAATTCATATAATTCTAACTCGATTATTCAAGGCAAATAAAAATAAATTTTTAACTAAAAAAGAAAGGGCCTATACATCTTCTTTTTTTAATTTAACTCACCCACATTAAAACTTTAATGATTTAGCAAGTCAGCAACAAGTAAAGGAACAATTGATATGGTCAAAGCTTTTTCAGTTTCATTACTGTCAAGTTACTCTTAATTGCTTAACACAATATGGTATAATAATTTAAGGATGTTTTGGGATACAGTTTCTTTGTTTGTAACAAGTAAAATTAAATTTAAAAACAAATTAAACAAGTAAAAACAAACAGGGCTAGGGGGTCTTAATAAGCTCAGGGTGTGTGGAAATATTTTTGAAAATTATTAAACATCAACTTCTGTGTATTATGCACTTAAGAGTACCACTTTTTTTTTTTTTCTGTTTATGAAAAGACCACTCTCCAATTCTTTGTAATAACTCTAACTAAACTTTTTTTTTTTTTTCCTCCATTTATTTAACCATAAATAATGAAAATTTACAATGATAGATTATAAATTTACATAAATAAGGTTAGGTGTCACTCATATAGTTGAAAACTAGTCAATGGAGTGACACCTAAAAAAAAGAAAGAAAGATAAGCAACAATTACAATAAAAAAGATTTAAAAAAAAAAAAAAAAAAAAGAAAGTTAAAAGTAAAAATATTTATAAAAATAATAATAGTAACAATAATATGAATAAAAATAATTTAAAAAATAATAACTGCAATATAACAACGTAAAAAGAATTATAAATGATAAAGCAATAGTAAGATGATTATAGTATAGTTTATATTTATAAAATAAACAATTTAAAGAATAGTTATAACAATAATGATAAAGCTACTGCAACTACTGAACTACTTTGACTATCATTATAGGTAATAATATTAAGGCAACAAAAACAAAGATATATAAATAATAATAGTAATAACAATAATAAAAATAGTAGTAGTAACAATAAAGTATAAAGAATAATAATAACAATTAAAAAAATAAAAATAAGTCTAATTAATCAAATAATATATCGAAGGAATAATAATAAAAGATAGCATTAATATTCTTTAGATATTTGCTCACATAAAAATTTCTTAATTAGGTTTCTGTTGAGAAGAAGAAAGTTAGTAACAAAACGGTATTTAGTTAAAATCTTTTTTTTTATAAAAGGTATTAATTGGTTCCAGTGAGAAATACATTGATGTTTTATGGAGAGCTTGCCATACTTGACAGTATTGAAAAAAGAAGGGTGCAAATTACCATTTATAGTAATACGAGTATAGTATTTATGTGTATCACTTGCTTTAATGAAAAAATTGCTAAACGATCCCGGCAGATTATTTTTTGAGGAAATCAAACACAAAAAGACAGTTGTAAAGCTTTATAAGATCTTGAAATTGTTAGATTTTTAATTCAGAAAACCTTTTTTGGATATTAGATTGAATAGGAGAAAATGTCATAATTCTTATGGAAACACGTTGCAAACTATTTATACGATTTAATAGAAAACTTCCTTGTTGCCCTCAAACAACGCAACAATAGCTTAGATGGGATGAGAACATGGAATAGTAAATTGATACTAGAGTATGTTTAGGAACATAGTGTCGTATTTAAGATAACATACTATTGGCTCGAGAGAGTTTTTTATTTAATTGAATCATTTGATAATTTCAAGACAGGTTTTTGTCAAGAAATACTCCGAGATATTTTATAAATTCAGAAGGAAATATTCTTTTACCGTTAATTTTAATTTTAACATTATCATTACTAATTATTTTTTTTGGAGGGTGAAAAATAATGAATTCAGTTATGTTGATATTTAGAGAGATATGATTACTATTTAACCAAAGACACAAATGATGGAGATCTAAATTTACTTTTTTACAAAGCTGAGAGAGACAAGTCGTTTATATAAATTAAAAACAGCAAAGGCCCAAGAACAGAACCTTGGGGGGACACCATATTTGATAAATTTTTTGGAGGATTCAAACCCATTAATGGAGACAAACTGGCTACGATTTCAATATATGATGAAAACCAATTATTAGCGAACTAACTATTCAGAACAACATTTAAAAAAAAATAGAGCAACATCATTTTTGTAATTAAACTCTCCCTAGTAAAATTATTATGTTTATTTTTAAATATTTTAGGTTGTTTTATTGGATTCCTTGCATCAAAATATGTATATGTACATATTTTCAGCTTTCCATTGCACACAGAACAGAAACAATGACCAAAACCATTTTTCAAAATGTTGGATTTTTGTTGGTTCAAGGCAAAGTTTGAAGAGTCATATCTTTGAAACCGTTTAGAATAAGATGATAAAACTTTGGAAATGTTCATAACTTTTTTAGTGGTGTAAAAATCAGCAAAATCTGAGTCTTAGGGTTGCATGCCCTGGATGTTTTCACATAAAATTGCCCAATATTGAAATAACTCTGTATTTTAATGAATTAGTTAACATTTTTAAAACCATACACAGTTTTGAAATAATCAGCTGCAAAACAGTTATAAAACAGTTATAAAACAGCAAAACAGTTATAAAACAATAATTAGCTGTAAAACAGGTATATTGTTTTAATACGGCGCAAATAAAGAAAATTAAAAAAATATATATCTCATATTTAATCATGTAGTGCAAGGGTTGAATTAAGCAATCGCGATTTGCAAAATCTGAAAAAATATCAGCTCTTCAAAATTTTAATTTATGCAAAGTCTTATACTTTGTTTTCAAAGAGCAAATTATTATAAGTTTGTTCGAGAAAAAGTTATAAAAAAACAAACAATAAACTTACAACTACAAAAGTAATAACACTCTAGTCACTATCTGCATTATAGAAGTAATAAAACTATAATAGTGTTATTATTTTTATAAAGCACTTATAACTTTTAAAGTTTTTTTTCTTTGTTCAAACAACATTAGTAATTCCAAACTTTAATCAAAGTAAATCAGCATCTAGAAAAAATAAAGTGGATATGCAAATGTTATTAAAAACTTCGGGAACTTTTACAAAGACACTTAAACAACTTTATAAAAATGTACTTTATAATAAGTTTAGCATTATGAAAAACTTTACTAATAGTCCGTAAAAACGCGTGTTTTTAAAATCAACCAATAAAAAGGTTTTATGGGTTAATTTCAAAATTAACGCGTGTTTTTACGGAGTATTAGAAACATTTTCTTAATGCTAAACTTTTTATACAGTACATCTTTATAAAGTTTTATAAAAGCATGCTTTTATATAAAAATTTAAATAACATTTTAAGTAAGGTTAGCATAATATATATGATATTATAGGTTGGAGAATATCTGAAGGTTAACATAATATATATGATGTTGTAGGTTGGAGAATATCTGAACTGAAATATAATATATATGATGTTTTAGGTTGGAGAATATCTGAACTGAAATATAATATATAGTCGGGCTTAGTGCAAAACCGCGTAACTAGCATTTTATAATATCTACAGTACATTTTTTTTTACTGGAGAAGTTTAAAACTTTATTTATTTTTTATTTTAACTGATTTTGGGTTCATTTTAGTAAAAAGAGTATTATTCATGTTTTTTGTAATCTCAACAATAAATATATGTGTTTTAAAATTAATAATATCCAAATATAGTAGCCAATGCTAGTTACGCGGATTTGCACTATCCCCAAAGATATATGATGTTTTAGGTTGGAGAATATCTGAACAGAAATATAATAGATATGATATTTTAGGTTGGAGAATATCTGAACGGAAATATATTATATATGCAGGCTTTCACAGGAAGATGTGCGATTTCACGTCTTTATATGACCACCTAAGTTACATTTTGCTATGACGGTTTGACCGCGGCTAATTCAAAAAACATTTTAGAAACGCGCTAAATAAAAAATATTCTAAAAAAGTGAAATTAATTACATCAAAACTTCTTAACAAATGTTTTTATATTAGCGAAACGATTTTAAATAAAGTAACAATTTACTGAAAAAAAGTTTTGTTTTTTAAATATAATTGACAGTTGTACATATTTTTTTAATTTAAAACATATAAATTGTTTAAGTGTTCATTTCTAAAATAAATCTTATTAAAAAAAAAAAAAATTATTTTGTTTTTATAAACGATGACATTCTACGACTACAAAAGTCTCTTTAACGAATTTAAATATAAGAATCATTAAAGTTAATGCATTTAAAAATATAAACAAAATTTCGTTACAAAAAAAAATTTTAGAAAACCGTTACAATTTAATAAGTTTGATCTTAAATGCTTTTATATTATCGAAACGCTTGTAATGAAGTAAAAAAAAAAACACTTCTAATTAATTTAAAAAAAAGTATTTATAAAATGTTTTTTTATTTTATTTATATAACTATGTATTTTTTATGAAAAATATTTAACTTTTGAACATATTAAACAAATAAAAAAGGTTTTTTAATGCGTAAATTAAATAGACATTTTAGTTTGATGAGTTTTGTTTTAGTTGCGTTATATATATTTATTTTTTTGTGTTTTTGCTTTAACTAAGTATTTTTTTTTTATTTTCTCTTTCGTTAATATTGATTATTTTTTAAATTTTTTGTTCAGATAAGTTTAGGTAAGTTTTTGTAGCGCGTTTTTAAATTTAAAAAAAATGCCGTGGTCAAATCTTAAAAACATTTTTTTTTTGCGTGGTCATATAAAGACATGAAATCGCACGTCTTCCTGTGAAAGCCTGATATGTTGTTGTAGGTTGGAGAATATCTGAAAGGAAATATAATATATATGATGTTTTAGGTTGGAGAATATCTGAACGGAAATATACAGAAAAAAACTATATTTACAGAATGGTGAGCTTCTTAATGATATTTGTATTTTTCTGATTTTTTCTAGATTTTTTATATATTATATTTATTTACAGATACTTCGTTTTTTTAACGATGAAAACAGTGACAATAGCCCATTCTCGCTTCATGAGTTAGTTAGAATTGGCAGCAAGAAGCCAGGCGAATGGTATGGACCTACTTCTGTTGCTCATACTTTAAGGTGAGAAAAAATTAAAGTAATCATGTTAATTATTTGATAAAAACATTTCTGCTGAAACATCAAAATTAAATTCATATATATATATATATATATATATATATATATATATATATATATATATATATATATATATATATATATATATATATATATACATGTAAATATATGTATATATATGTGTGTATATATATATATATATATATATATATATATATATATATATATATATATATATATATATATATATATATATATATGTATATAGATATAAATATATATATATATATATATATATATATCCTTATAGTATAGTCGAAAGAGACTTTTATGGTAAAAAAAGTCTCTTTCGACTACAATTTTTTTACCTTGTCTCTTAAGCTGCATTTTATTGTCGTCGAAATGTCAAAGCAGTTAAATTAATGCGGAACTACATTAAATTTTATTGTTTTTTAAAAAAACCACAATAATAATGACTAGAATGTTTTTTTTAATTAGTGGTGTTTTTGTTTTTGTTTTATTAAAAAACATTTTTAAAACATGCGTAAGTGTTGCTACATTGACTATCTTATAGCCTGCTGCTACAAGGGAGTGTTGCTACATCGACTGACAAATAGCATGACTCGCAAGGGAGTGCTGCTACATCAACTGACAAATAACCTGACTCGCAAGAGAGTGCTGCTACATCCATTTAGGGTTTGGTTTAGGCAGGCAGTCTATCATTTAAAAAAAAAAAAAAAATTTTTTCAAGTTTTTCAACATTTTCTGGTCAGGTTTATTAACGCGCTTATTAGAACAACAGTTAATTGGAAAAACTTTGTGACTACCATGCAAGACTATATATATATATATATATATATATATATATATATATATATATATATATATATATATATATATATATATATATATATATATATATATATATGTTACTGTTACCTGCAGTACCAAGAATTAGATAAATGCTAATCTTTATAATATAATATAATTTAAATTGCAACTCTTCATTTCATTTGTTACCACAATCTTCAGGCAAGTTGTATAATTTTGCTAGGATATATTTAGTGGATGTTACGGCTTTTATTTTAGAGCATTATGGGATGGAAGTTGTTTATTAGTTAGGTTAATGTTATTATTAATGCGTTTTTAGTTAGCTAATACTTGTGAATAATAGTTAAATGTTTTAATGGTTATTTAAAATATTTGTTTATGTGATGATGTGCATTATTTATATATTAAAAAAATATAAAATTAAAAATTGATATAAAAACATAAATAATATAATGAAATATATTAAAATAGATGTGTGTTTGTGTGAGTAATTTATTAGTTAGCTTAAAGATACATTAAGTAGAGTAATATAGCTATTGTTAGTTGTTAGTTAGGTTTGTATCGAGCTTTGTAATTTTTTGATAAGAGCTTATTTTTGTGGAGGCATTTTGATATAATTTCAGATTTTCCACTAAATTTTGCCGGAACAAGAGGGTACCACTGCCCAAATATTTTTCTTAGAATAGGCCCTGACATTTTATGTGAAAATCAGTTATGTAGTTTTAAAACTTTAACCACAATTTATGAAAATCATTTTTGAAATGTCCAAAATGGGGTGATTTGGCCACTTAACAAAAAAACCTAATTTAAACAACAAAACATTGCAATAAATGTTTAAGAAATTAATGAAAGTCACAAATCACAAAACTAGATTATCAAATAAAATACAAAAGAAATGATAAAAGCTATAAATTTGTGATATTTATTTAATAATTACTCATACAAGATGCACATTACATATAAAAATCAGCAATATGGCTTTAAAACTGCAACTAAAGTTTATTAATGAAAATCAATTTGAAAAATCAAAATATAGTGTAGTTAGGCCATTTAACAAAAAAACCTAATTTGAACAACAAAACATTCCAATACATGTTTATGAAATTAAAGGAAGTATGTTTCAAACCTAAAACTAGAATTTTAAAACAAAGTTCAAAATACAAATACAATAAAATACAAATGTTCTTAACAAATTGCAAAGGCAACTCAATCTTTATAATGGTATAGATGCCTTGTAGCTTTTCTTGGAGCTAAAGATATGATTAATCTCACCATCCATACAAATCATTTTCTTGGAGGGTGAGATTAATCTTATCATAATTTAATACATTAGAAATAAAATGTCCTTGATCAATTTGATTGTTGAAAATAAACAGCAATCTATTCTTCAGTTACAGCTGCACGGTTCTTTGAAATGTTCTGATGAATTCTCTGTAAAATTAGGTTGTGGTGTTTTTTCAAAAATCCATAAGCCTAATCTTGCCAGAAATGTTCATTTTTGTTTGTGAAGAAAATTTGATGAACATTTGATGAAGTATTTTAATGCAGCCAAAACATTGATGAAGTGTTCTAACAAAGCCAGATCCCAAAGCTCTTCATTCTGGTGATAAATTTATCAACCAAATTAATAAGTTTGGTTGATAAATTTGGTTAATACCCCAAATTTTTAAAATAGGCCATTTACCCCACTTACCTTAAGGTAAATGTTTTGAGCTTAAAAATGCACTTACCGAAGTAGCTCATAGAGTTCTGGTTAACATTTCAGTTAAATTGTCCCTCAAGTATTTGCTTGGCAATAGTTAGCGTTTTTAAAATCTGAAAATGCATAAAAAAATAAAATTTGAAAAACATTCAACAACAAGAGTATTATAATTTTAATTTTTTTTTTAACATTAAAATGTCAGGTTAACATTTAGCTATAAAAAGTAAGTAGAGTGGGACATCTTTAAAACTTAAGCATATTTTAGAAAAAAACTGATAAATATGCTAAACTGGCCATATTACGGTATTTGTTTTAATTTTTTTTAAAAAGGAATTTGAACAAAAGATTTTTAGTCTTCTAAAATTCTCTTATTTAAATAAATTTATAATTGAAATTTGAAATAAAAAAAAAATTGGAAAAATTTGAAAGAATTTTAACGCTCAATAGTTATAAATTTAATTGCAGCGGAGTCTGTAATACCCAGTGGCATAGCGAGGATCCTTCCTGAAAGTTAAACATTTATCTAGCTACAGTAACAGATTTAGAACATAGTACAAGTGAGAAAGAAAATTCTATTCAAATTGTAAACAATTTTAATAATTAATTATTTTTTGTTTCTTGAAAATAGTTTAACATATGCTTAAACTTAAGAATAACTTAATTTATTGACCAAATTTTTTTTCTTACACTTTTTATTGCAAAATAATTCAAATAAAAAAGTTGAATGAAAACATCAAATTAAACATTATTTAAATAAAGAAATTAATTTTACTTAAATTTTTAATAATACGCTAGATCAAGAAACAACAAATTATAAAAAACGTGGTATCTTGTGTAAATGTAAAACAACTTCATGACGCTGTTTTATTGATGTTTTTTACAGTTTATAGCTGTAAAAAACATCAATAAAACAGCATCATGAAGTTGTTTTACACTTACACAAGCTCTATATTGTTAAAATAACTTTGTAGTTTGTTTTATTCTTGTTTAAAACATTACAATAACAAGCTTTTTACAATAACAATTCAATACTCTTTAAAAAAAACATGTGTTTCATTGTCAGCATGAAAGTGTAGTATTCTATAACTAATTAAGTGGTTTAAGTTCCGTTTTTACTTTTACTTTTTTAAGTATCATCTTATTTTCTCTCTCTCTCTCTCTCTAGAGAGAGAGAGAGAGAGATAAATATATATATATATATATATATATATATATATATATATATATATATATATATATATATATATATATATATATATGTATGTATATATATATATATATATGTATATATATATATACATACATATATATATATATACATATATATATATACACATATATATATATACATATATATAGTATAAGTATATATATATATATATATATATATATATATATATATATATATATATATATATATATGATATATATATATATATATATATATATATATATATATATATATATATATATATATATATATATATATATATATATATATATAATATGTATAATTTATATTTTATCTATAATTTATACTAATGTAACAACTGCAAATAGCTTGCCAAATCAAGACTTTTTTAGCAAACTTGTGGTGTTTTATGTATTTAAATTTCTTATCAGCAATATAATAGACGGCACCAGAAATTTGCTGATGATCGTACTTGATATTAGTTTCATCGTCTTCAATAATACAGAAATTTTTAGAAATAAAATTGTCATACAACTTTCTGCAGTGGGTTTTTGCACTTTTTTGTTGAGTTTCAGATCGGTTGGGCACCATGTTTATTTCAAACTTTTACAACAAAGCTATGAGAAAGTCCATAAATGTTTGCGCGCTCCTATAGTGAAAGGCTTGGGTTAGTCTTAAAACTGTTACCAGTTTTCTAACTAGTTTTTTATCTTTAAAACCCTTCTTTCTTCCACGACCAGATTTACGTTTGATCGATTTTGTTTGAGAAAAATGTTGGATTACACGACTAACGGTGTATGGATGTATTTGCAACGCTTTTGCTATCGAATTGTAGCTACTATTGGGATTTTCCAAATATTTGTGCATAATTTTTTCTCTTATGTCTTCTTCTTTTGTCATTTTTAAAACTAATTTTAAGTTAAATCAAAAAACTAATACATTTTTTTGAAACCCGGTGGGCACCGGACCAAAAACCGTCCATTGGGAACACGTTGTAAACAAAATACAAAACAGTTAAAAAGATTTTAATATAACCACTGAAAAAAAATGACGTACTTATTCTTTCACATTTATTTCGTGTACACGCTTTATACTGAAGAAGATGCAATGTTTTTGTTGATTATTTAAAAAAAAGAAAAAAGCTATTTTAAACATGGGTACTATTTAAAGAAATTTTCTTTTTAGTGCTGCTGTCAATTTAACATCTCATCCTGTTCTTGATACATTTCGAGTCTATGTTGCAAATGATTGCACAGGTATTTTTAGTTTTAGTTGCAAATTACTTTTCTTTGTTTATTTATTAATTCATTATCATTTATTATGTATTTTTTAAAATTCATAGTAAACATAAAGTAATACTATTTGAGAAAAGTTAATATTTTGCTAATTATAATTGTTTGCTTATAATGGTAATTATAATGATGTAGCTATGTATGTATGATGTAATGGTAATTATAATGATGTATCTCAATGATATAGGTAGTTGTAACTCAATATAGGTTTTTCATTCACTTCTGAATAAATTATCATTATTCAAAAGTGAATGAAAGTTTCTTTTCAAATTGTCTAATATTTTCTCAAGTTTTATAAGTGAGATTTTATTATTAGTGACATAATTACTCTTATCAAATATTTATTAATTTAAAACTTTTTTTCATTTTTTTTTTTTATTTATTTAAAAAATGCTTTTTTACATAAGATATAAAAGTTATAAAGTTAAGGAATTGTACACAGTTTGACTACATATAAAACACAATGTAAAAAGATTTTTTATATGCACATTTTTAAAATTATTTTTAATTGAAAGTTTAAAATGACATCAAAGAAAATTTTTTTTCTAAATAACTCTATTAATTTAGCTAATTACAAAACTTATAGTAAGTTTGTAAAGTTACATAAATTTATAAAATAACATGATAAAAATTGAAAATATCTTTTCATAGTGATTTGCGTGAGTTCTTTTTTTTTGCTTTATCTTTGAATGTCTTAAACATCTAACTTATTAAAACACTATTTATTCATTTACACCAAATTTGGTGTCTAAAAACTTATAAGTTTTTTGTATTAAATTTGTATTAATATTAGTGTTGTGATCAAAAACATTAAAATGATTCACTTTTGTTTCTTTTACTACAACAATATTTATAAAGCCAAGGAGGGATCTTTGTTCTAAAACATCTGCAATTTATGGTATCGTAGTAAATTTTTTTAAAAAAATTTCTTTTCAGCTTTATTACTGCTTTTTTTTCATAATTTGAACTTGCAATCCATTATTTAAATTGGCAAATTATTTTAATTTTTGACATGACTGCATCACCATCACCATCATTGTTAGTTTTGCCATCTAGTTTTTTCTTTTTAGAAACTTTAGTTTAATTATTTGCTTTATAGCTTTAAAAAAAGGTTTCTTGATCTTTTATAAGTTTAATCATGAGAATTGTCATAAAGCATTCTGCCAATGTTCTTTTTTTTTTTTTTTTTTTTTTGTTACTTTCTTACTATCTAACTGATTCAAGTTACTGGTATGGGTTGATCATTGTATTTATCATTTCATTGATTGTCTTGTTTTTTAATTATTGATTGTTTTGTTTTGATTTCTATTAAGTTTCCAAAAACTCCCACAAGTTTAAAAAGCCATTATAAAATTGCTTGAACTGAATGCTCCATTGCCAGTCAATTTAAAGGATTTAAAAAAAGTATCTACATGTATCATTCAAAGTATATACATGTATTGTATACTTTTAAACAGTTCCTCTAAATTGCTTTGAGTGTCTTGAAAACATCTACAAACATCAAAGGCTATAAAACACTACTAATATGGGTAGGTAAACAAAGTACCTAAACATTGTTCTCAGCAGCTGAGTCTACAACAGTTTTTGATATGTGAGAGTTGTGTTAAAAATATTAGAAGCTAATCAACCAATCAATCAATCTAATTGTTTGTTATAGTGACAAATACTACTTAAACCATTTGATAAAGTGGCTTTCATCCACCCCTAAAGAGAAGAATTGTAATTCGCATTGTAGAGACTACTATTGCACTAGGTGCTATAAAGGTGGAATTTTTATAAAAAATTTATGATGATAAAAATTAACTGTTTGCCAAACAGCATACCTGCTCTGCAAACATGGTTTTAGTTGAAAAACCAACTGTTTCATGAATAATTAATAAGGTATTCTTTGATCAGTGTTTGCAAATATTAGAAGCTAATCAACCAATTATTTAGGGTTGAAATCCAAATTGAATATGTTTTGTGAGTGTTTCTATAGATAAATTTCCTCAACAACTGCAGGTTTTTCAAGATATGTCATTAACAGTGTTAACATTGCATGCATATTCAGGATTAGCATGAAGAGGTTATCCAATCCAACCTGTAAAATCATTTTATGACTTATAAAATTTTTGCACGCTATAAAAAAGATGCAGAAAATTATTTGTCTGCTTATTTGTGTTGTTAATTATATTTACTATTATATGAATTAAAATGTTTGTTTATTTGGCAGATGGCTGAATAAACAAATATTTTAGTTCATTTAGCCATCTTTATTCAGCTCTCTGTTAAAACACTTTAAGCAAAAGTCAATCCCTTACCCATAAAACGATTTAACATAGCGCAAGTCAATATTACCCACCTGTAAATGTCACCTGTAAATCTCACATTGTCAACTTCATGTTAGCTCAATCAAATAAATGTTTCATATGTAACTAAGCAAAAATATGTAACTAAGCAAAAATTCTTAAACTGTTATTACTTTGTTGCTACTCCTTTTCAAGACTTTTTGATTATACAGATCCACTTGCAATTGCAAGTTAAGTGTTGTCATAAGTAAATAAGCTTTGCTCCAAAAAATATTTGTTTTGATATTGACATCATAATTTTTATGTTTTGTTTAAACTAATCGAAAGAAATATATTTTAGTACCATTATTAAATACATTTGAGAAATTTACTTCAGGAATACAAAGTTTAAATATTTAAATCCAACAATTTGCAAAATATGTTAATAGATGTATATATCTTTCTTATAGTGTTTTTGCTTTCTTTTTTTAGACATTATTTTTATTTATTCAACATAATAGACACAACATTAAACCTTTTTTTTTTACCAATTTTTTTTTTTATTTAGTAAATAAACTACAGGCATTTTTACATAGAGGCGTTTTTAATGCACTAAGTTTATTAACTGATAATTTCCCTTGACGAATTTTTTACAAGTAATCTTACACCAACTTGTCAAAGTTTTTATAAGTAATCTTACTAACTTGACAAAGTTTTTACAATTAATCTTACACCAACTTGATGAAGTTTTTACAATTAATCTTATACCAACTTATGAAGTTTTTATAAGTAATCTAGCACCAACTAGCATAAACTTAAAATAAACTAGCAGTTTGAAATTGACCAATAGAATTTAAAGCTTGTTAAAGTATTAAAATCTTTTTATTTCAAAATAAACAAAAAACAAAACAAAATGTAAACATCAACACGGCTAATAATATTAATAATAAGTTATTTTAAAATTGAATTTTTTTCTGCTTTGAAGAAAATGTCTTTATACTGAAAATAATTTCCATAAACATATTGCTTCACGCGTATGGCTTTAGTTACACATCAGGAATACTTTTAATTGGCAAGTAACTCTTAAAGTGATACCTATAATTAACAAATAACCTTTAAATTAAAAAAAATACTTCTAAAGTGTTTAATATTTTATTAAGTGTAAATACTTTTGAATTACGTTTGTTTGCATGATTAATTTTATATTATTAACTTTTTATTGTTTTCCTTAACAAAATTTAGAAAAATCCCTTATTCTTAAAATACATAAAAGATGACAATATTAAAAAGAAAAATAAATTCAACAGACTAAGATACTTATAATTGAATTCTACAGACCCGCAATAAATTATATTCAATAGACTTAGTTAACAAGAGTTTTACTGAACTGACGCAGTAAAGAATCAGATAAAAATTAATGTGAATTAAAAACACAGTTTGAAATCAATTTATTTTACAAAAAAAATGTTTTTTTTTTTTTGTTTTTTTTTAGTGTATATAAAAGATGTTATCTCAACATCAACAAAATGCAAAAATTGTACAAAAAAGACTTGTCAAGAAAAGTTCTGGCGATCCATGCTGATATTGGTTCCCATTCGTCTAGGTAGTGATGGATTGAACCCAATATACATTCCATGTTTAAAGGTGGTTAATCACATTATTTACTATAAAATAATATTCATTATAAAATTTAAGTACTTGATAATTGTGGAAAGTATACCTATAATAAAACTTCTCAAAAAAACTTCTTGAAAAATGAATTTATCTAGAATTTTATCTGAATGAAATGAAAAATCATTTATTAATCTTAAAAATGATTGAGCAGAACTAAGATTGACAAAAAAAGACTAATGAAATTTATTTAATTTTTAATTAATAAAATTTAATTAATAAAAAAAAAAAAAAAAACTAATGAAATTGACAAAAAATAACTAATGAAAAAAACAAAATTAGTCATTAAAATCATATAAAGATGGAATAATCTCGATTAACCGAATCGTCTCGATTAAACTATTAATTTGCATCACCTGGGATTTTTATTAAGATACATTGTTTTCACTATTGTAACATATTTTAAAAAAAGGGCAGTTTTAGTTGCTTTGGCGATGAGTCATAATGAAATTACCTGCTGCTGGAGGATTCAGCTGCCGCTACATTGACTGAGGGTTTGGGCTGGGGCTGCAATCTTTATTTTAATTATTCTTTGTTTGTTTTTTCTTCTTTTTCTGAAATATAATTTTGATTAAGCTGTTTGTGTTTATTTTTCTTTCAAAATTTTAGAAAAGATTTTTCTCAAATTTCCAGAAGATTTCCTCTACAATGATTTCGAGGTAAATCTCTAATTTTAAAACTGTTATCTAAATTAGAGATAAATCGTTTTTGCAATTTGGAGTTAGGGCATGCTCGGTGCATTTAAGGCAGTTTTTAAGTTATTCATGTTGTTTTCTCAGCGTATTATCCCCAAACAAGAGCTTTAGACGTTATTTTTTTTTTTGCTTCAGGTTTTTATAAAGTTCAAAGAAACTTATCTCTTTTTTTATATAGTTTTCAAAATTTTTTAACTACTCCTGACAATAAACCTATAGAACACCATTTTTGAGTCTTTAGATCAATTTTGCTTAACAGCATTAACTTTTAGTTAAAATCTTTTGTAAAAGTGCGTTAACCCAACGTATTATGTATAACCACTATTAACCTATTTCTAATTGTACTGATACATATTAATTGAATATAGTTGTCAAAATACAACATTTCTATCAGTTTTTTAAAAATATTAAAAATTCCAACCAAAAAAGAGCTTATAATGATGAAAAAACTGGTCTGGGTTTTTTGTTACAAAAGTTTTTATTTTATGTTACAGCAAAGTTTAAAAATTTCTATTATTTTAGTTTATTTTATCTTTACATATTTCACAGACCTGATCATTTAACAAAAGTATGTCATGGTCAACAAAATATCATACAGACACTGTAATATTTTTAAAATCGACTTAACTACACTGAGTGCTACCCATAATTTAAAAATAATAGGGCATGGTACCCATAAATACCCATAATTGCTACTATGTTATTTGAGACTAAGTTGGTAACGGTAACCAATTGTTAATTTATTATGATGTCTATAGTTTAAGTTTTGTGATTTTAAGTTTAAGTTTTTTTTTGTTAAAAGTTTATTTTTGCTGTAATATTTATCGTATTATATTATTTTTTTAATCTGCCTGTTTTAATCTTTTAAAACAGGCATTATTAACGTTAGACTATTGTGTTGGTATAATTGGGGGTCGTCCAAAGCATTCTTTATATTTTGTAGGATTCCAAGGTATGATTTTGTTCATATATGTTTATAGTTGACAAATATTTATTTTTTTAGGTTTATAAAATTTTATAATATTGAGGCAACTGTAGCCAAGGTGTGCACTCTTTTTTTATTTTTATTTTTTATATTTTTAATTTTTTTTAGTTGTTGTTACAACTCTTAATTCTTTATCTCTGAATTTGCTATAATTTCTCTCTTCAATAAATTTGGCATAAATTTTAACTTTTCATTAATAAAAATGTATTTTTTTTTAAATAATTTTTTATTTACAAATTACATTTTAAATTTTTTTTTCAGGGTTATAAATTTTTTTATTACTTAAGTTTTTATGTTTCATTAATATTAATTTATAGCTTTTGTTTTTAAAATTTTTTTTTATGACTTTTTTGCAGTATTCACATTAAAACAATCAAATAAAATTAAAACGATCAAATAACATTGAAACAAACATTTTTTTTCATTATAGATAAAAATAGTTTTTGTTCCATTATATATAAAAATTTATTTATTACAAACATCACAAGTAATAAAAAATAGTGAGAATAAAATTTGAACTTGTATCCTTTTTGAAATGTTCCATTATGTGCATACTACACACCAATAAAGAGAATTTCATCCAAAATTTGGATAAATTAGGACTTATTGAACACTCTTAGGAAAAATTGTGCTTCTTTGTCAATGTCATTGGAGAATATTGAAATCTTGTAACTATGCTTAAATGGTTGCTATGCTTGGTAAGGTTGAATGGTTGCTATGCTTGATTTTAAATTTTTTTATTACACAATTTGAAAAATATTATCTGATATTTCTTACTAAATTTCTCTATTATGTATCTGCTGAAATTTTTCATAAAGCATTTTGTTAGGAATGTGCTTTAATAAAAATATAAATTACACCTGCAATGTTGAAACATCATCACTGGACTGTTTTAATTGTATTTGTTTAACCCAGCACAAATTTTGAGTCTTTTTCAATACAAATCAATTCTGTAAAGCTTTCTAAATCTGGGGAAAAAAAAAGTCTTACTAATCCCTATATGAATAATTATTAGTGCAGCAATTTAATCCAGAAGAAAAGCAGCGTAACCTTTGTTTAACATAAAACCAGAAGAAAAGCAGCGTAATCTTTGTTTAACATAAAACCAAAAGGAAAGCAGTGTAACCTTTGTTTAGCATAAAACCAGAAGGAAAACAGTGTAATGTTGTTCAACATAAAAACACTATAATTACTTAATTTTTAAAACTATCAAGTAAAAGAAATGAAATATTAAATTTTCAAAATGATCAATTTTTTATCAAAACAATCTAATCACAAGGTTAATTTATGTTAATGTGTAGAAGTTTACTGTGTTATATAATAATAAAGAATATAATTGTTCTGAAATTTTTTTTGAATACTATAATAACGAATATTTGTTTTAAAAAGAGCTGATCTTGTGACCCAAGCTATTTTACATAAGAATTTGTCCATTAATACTATATAATTGTTTAATTTTAATTAATTTTGATAATATATTCTTTTTTTTGCTTGATTTTATATTCTTTATATTTTTTTCTTTAAAAATTTAATTTCAAAATTTTTATAAAAGTTTTAAAGTTAATAGTACATAGTACATAGCTTTAGTAAGAAAAAAAATTTTAAACTTAGTTATTTACACGAATTTAAAAACTTCTTTAGGCAAAAAATTGATAAATCTGGATCCTCACTACTTACAAGAATATGTTGACATGACGACTCAAGAGTTTCCTGTTGAAGTATGTATTTTATAATTCCACAAATTGTTTAGTGAAAAGTTTTTAATGCAAATTAAGATTTTATAATGCTAAAGATAATATAAAATATTTATAGTTTTATATTTTTTATCAAATTTTTTTGCAAAAAAAGCTTTGTTTAAAAAAAAAATTTCAATGATGTGTAATATGCATAATGTATATATTTAATAAATTACCTTTAAATATAAACTTTTATAAATATAAAAGCGATACAAAAAACCATTACAACCTTATATTATTAGTAATTAATAAATATTATTCTTTTATATATATATATATATATATATATATATATATATATATATATATATATATATATATATATATATATATATATATATATATATATATATATATATATATATATATATTAGGGTGTTCCAAAAAACAACATTTTTGAAAATAATCTGCTCTCACCCCCTAAATGTGTTCTATCTAATACAAAAACACTAGGTTTAAATTTTTTTTGAATAAAAGATATTTTAAGAGGTCCCTCAAGACCCTCGAATATTTAATGGGTCCCTAATTTTTTCGAAAAAAATATTAGGGACCCATTCGAGGGGTATTTTGAATAAAAAATATTCGAGGGTCTTGAGGGACCCCTTTAAAAATTTTCAAAAATTATTCAAAAAAAATTTAAACCTAGTGTTTTTGCATTAGATAGAACACATTTAGGGGGTGAGAGCAGATTATTTTCAAAAATGTTGTTTTTTGGGACACCCTAATATATATATATATATATATATATATATATATATATATATATATATATATATATATATATATATATATATATATATATATATATATATATATATATATATATATATATATATATATATATATATATATATATATATATATATATATATATATATACTTATACTATATATATGTATATATATATACACACATGAAAGCTTCAATCTAATTTCAAAATGATGATAAAAAAATTATATTTCTTGAGTTAATGATAGTAACCTGACATTGCTATAGTTACCTGAATTAACAATATAATGTTGAATATAAGATTTTAGAATATTGACGCTATTTGGTTTGGGCTTGGTATATTTGCAACTGATAGAAGTCATGAATAATATGTTGTAAGTGTAGCATCTGTTGGCTGATTCTAAAAGCGACTAGTAAATTGGCAGGAATTTTAGTAATATGAGCTGTAAAAAATTATCTAATACAGGTTGTAACATTAAAATAATTTTACAAAAATATTTTACACAAATTTGGGGCAACCATGTGAAATCAGTTAATTGACATTTGATTTGAAAATGTTTGCTAACAATCTTGCATGTGCAATTTATTACACTAAGCATTAAGTTTAAGAATTATAGGGTGGATGCAGAAAAATCCAATCCATAAAAATACCCTTTAGATTAAGATTTTTTTATATTGGTTTTTAAAAATAAAGAATACTTTTGGTAGTTTCTTACATTTTTTGCTATTCCACCGAAGTTCCATTCTATTCTAACAAAGAATTTCTTTAACTGTTATCCAAAAATTTACAATCTTGACAGGAGAATTTGTATCGTCAGAAATAATATTTATCTCTGCACCACTAAAGATTGTTCTTAGTGTAGTGAGAATAGTATAGTGTCCTTAGTGACAAAACAAAAGGAATTCTTACCACAGCTGCAAATTGCTTACAACACAAGAAACTTGGATGCAAATTTTTCTTGTTGAATTTATCAGTAGGTTAGTCTTTGTTCTCATAGTAAAATTGTTGACCAAGTTATTTTTGCAAGATCTTTCCTTGTTTTCAATTATGCACATATTTTTTCAGTTGTTATTTTTACCAACATCTAAGCGCGTCAAGTTCCTCTAATTTCAGAAGTTCTGTTTTGGTATGGCTTTTAACCAAAATTTCAATTTGAACTGATACCGAAATTTCAGTTTTGACACTTTTTATAAATTCGGTAATAAGCTAAATTTGTTATCAGTTATCAATTTGTCCTGAAATAAAACCACATAGTTATCTATGGGTTTTTTTCAGGACAGTTTGATAACTCTGCATCACAATGATTTCTACTCAGTAGAATGACTTGTTTTCTCAGCAGAATGACTTGTTTTCCTTTTTTTGGGAGCACATGAGACTAAAGTTAATTCATGGTGACCAAAAGAAACCTATTGAGTTCATGCTCAGATATTGGTGCTTAATTTTCTTTAAAAAAAGTTTCACTTTCTTTGATTTAATTAGAACTATATTCAAGATTTTTGGGGTAAAAAAAATTGAAAGCATTTATAGAATCTGTCATGTTAATCCTGGCTTTAATTTCATGACATTTTGTGCTGCAAGTTTTCTAGAATTGCTCGTTCTTTGTTTTTGCCATATTTCATTATTTTTTGGGCACTAACAAACATTTGTTGAATAGCAAGCTTCCACTTCAATCTCTACTACTTCATTAATTTTACCTGGACATATTCCTACAGCTATATCTTTATGTATATTTCTTTCTAATGCATGATTTGCATAACTTATTCTCCCTTGACTATTTACTGGTATTGATTTTCTAATTTTGAGGTTGTAGGAGTATCTACTTGAAAATCAGTATCATCTGATGGTTCTAAAATTTTGAGCTGTCTGTTGTAACTTCTATGACTTCTTCTTCCTCTCCATCATCATCAGATTTAAACTCTTCTTCACTTGATAGATCTCTAACAAATGATTCAAACAATAGTTTTTGAGCCTGTTTCAGCAGTGTTTTTAATACAAACTTTTTTTTATTTTTAACCATAAGTTCTAATATTTGTTATGAAATCTAAATTTATCAAGGAAAAGGTTTAGTAAGCCACAAATAGAAAAGTAAAAACATATTTTAAAGCATAAGTTATGAAAAAACATAAAGTTTATAAGGAAAATTATCATATGGACCACGACATCATTGATCTATATTTTGAAAATAAATAAGAAAGAAATATCGATTTCAGTATTGAACTAGTATAACCCTAGTATTTCGGTTTTTTTTGGTGTTGGCGTATATCCTGTTTCGTTCATTCACTTGCTTTAAAGGTTTTTGGGAAATCCTAATTTAAAGTTGACCGAATTTTTCCGTGATATTCTAATTCATTTTTTTTTTTTTATTTGTCAGAGTTTTCGGTGTCATTATCCAAAAAAAATGGCTTTCAAAAAAATGGATCCTTCTTGTGCAGTAGGTTTTTATTGCCGAACCAGGGAAGACTTTGAATCACTGTGTAAGCAAGCTGTTGAGGTGCGCTATTAGTTAGGCAATACTCTTTTAGTTATTTTATTTGTATTAATTCAGTACGCTGTATTGTTATTATTTTAAGTTAACTTTACCTATTAGTCTAAACTAATTCTGCTTTCGATTTAAAAAAAAAAATTTAGATGTTGAAGCCCCCCATGCAGCGCACCGAATATCCAATGTTTATATTTGACGATGGTTCTAGCTTCTGCAGTGATGAACCTGATGGACTGTCATCGCGGGACCAAATGATTGAGATTTCGTACAACTCAACAAAAAAATCAAAGAAGAAAATCAAAAGTAACGAGTTTGTAGAGGAATACGTTCTAGTGGAGTAATCGGATATATATATATATATATATATATATATATATATATATATATATATATATATATATATATATATATATATATATATATATATATATATATATATATATATATATATATATATATAAGCACACACTGATAATTTTGTGTGGATTTTTATTATTTATGAAATTTATAACGCGTCATTTTATAAATGCGAATGTTATTTGGCAAATAGCAAAGTAACCAGAATTTATGAAGGAAATAAATTTTAGATGTTATTTGTAAAAAGTTTATTATTGTAATTTTTTTTAGTTCAGGTAAACTTTGTTTCTCTCAAAAAATAAATTTTTCAATTTTTCATACCCCAACCTCTGCTCTTGTTCTGTGCATTGTTTTGAATTTTAAGTTAATTTTTGAATAACTAAAATCCGAAATAAATTTTTTATATTATATTTTCAATATAAATTTAGTTTTTATTTAAATTTTCGCCATTTTTATCCATAGAAGTCCTTTATTATGTTAAGTTGAATATTTAGATTTGTAAATAAATTGTTTTATAATTTATGATTGATACATTTTTTGATTGGAATCTTATCTTACTTTTTAGGTAAATACCAAGGTAAACAAAGCTGTTTACTACTAACTTAGAGGGCGTTAATAAACCTAAGGGCGTTAATAAAGGTAGATTGATGTAAATAGCTTTATAAGCTAACCTTTTTTTTTTTTAAGCTTTTTTTTTTTTTTTTTTTTTTTTTTTTTTTTGCAAAATTTTTTCAATAATTAAAAGCTAAGCAATTTTTTTTTTTTAATTTTGTAAATAAAATACAATAATATCTTTTCTCATAACTAGATCAGCATGAGATATTTTAATTTAGGAATGAGCTGCAAATTTTATCTAATTAAACGTTGACTATAAATTTACTTAATATAATATATAAATTTACTTAATACTTAATTACTCTTTTATAAATTTACTTATTATTTAAGAGTGTTGCGTTTGGTTTAGACTGTTTTAAAAAAGATATTTTTATAAAATCGTCCAATTCACGTGTTGTATCAGTCACTACATTTGTGAGTGAACTTAATATGTCCACTTTGTGTAGCTTGTTGATAAAATCTGGTTATACCATAAGATTTTCTAGAATAAATGTAAAACGTAAAACATAATATCATGATTTTTTTCATAAACTATTGATATGAGTATACCATTACGTCTTAACAAAACCTAAATGAAATGAAAACATTGTACGTTTTGCGTACCTAAATGAAATGAAAATATGACGTAATGAAACGAGTAAAACAGCTAAAACTATTGTAGCATGATGTCATCATTTCATCATAAAGAATTTTCAAAAAAAAAAACATATTCATGTATACTTTAAAAATAAATTAAGGTAAAAAGTTTTTATGAAACAATTATATGCAAGTAATAAACTAATTGTATGTAATTTTGTTTACAAATATAAGAAAGTAATTTTACAAATATAAGTTAAATGTTTGAAAAGAGTTTTATATATAAATAACTATTTATTTGACTACGTTATTGTATAATCAATATTTGGTATTTAAATTAAGTTAAATTTAGTTTTATTATTGTTGTGAACTTAAGATAGAGTCGTGTGTAAATAACTTTTAAATAATATTTTATAAAAAAAAATCACTTCACATTATAAAGTGAACTAATATAACATCTATTTAGTTGCAGGGCCGACGACACGGGTTTTGAAGTGGGGGAGGGGGGCACAATCGTCAATTTGTGAAAAAAAGTCCCCTATATCAAGATTTTTTTTTTTTTTTTTTTTTTAAAAAAAAAGTCTTTTAGAAAAAAGTGGGGCACGTGCCTCCCCCCCCTCCCCCCTTCCGTGTCGTCGGCCTTGAGTTGTCTAAAAAAATTTTTTTTAATTGTTTCAAATATAACTTTAAAACGAAGAGTTTTTTCTCTAGAACAATTTTTTTTTGTAACCTAAAGAATAAAAAGTATATTTTAATTATTTTTGGCGTAGAAGTTTAAGCGATGGCACAAATAAAACATCAACTTTTTGATCAAATGGCTAAAAACTAATGTTTTTATAATTTTTGGCGTCCAGTATTTCAGCCATGCTGACGGGAAAAGCTCAAAACTTTAAAATCTTTCTTGTCATAATAAAAACTTAAAAGTATTACATTAATACTTTTTTTTATTATATGTAAATTCTTTTTATAAATAAACACAAAATACTTTTAATATTTCCCTACTATTCAAAGATTTTAAAAATATAATGTGATTTTTTTTTTCTAAAGAAATTTTTCTAAACAACTATGAAGCTGAAGGAAAGATTATAATGCTGATAATTTGGTTATTATTACCAAATTATATGCCTCTAATACTGACGATATTCAAATAGTCAAAAGTTGTACATATCCTTGGTGTTTTCATTTATGAAAGTTTCACATGGGAAAAATCATATCGATTATTTCAATATTTTTTGCAACAAAGTTTCAAAAAATATTGGAATATTCTAGAAAACAAGAAACTTTGTAAACAGATGTGCTTCAAATTTATTACACATCCAATTACTTATCCGATGCTATGTAAACTATTTAAGCATCGCATGGGTTACTGCTAAAAAATGTTAATTATGTCCTCTTTATCGGCATAAGAAGCATCTAGCTCTTGTCATAAATTTAAGGTTTGTTATACTCCAGTGTCGGATCAAGGGGGGGGGGGCTATAGCTCCGGGCCATGCAAATTTAGGGGCCCCCAAAAATTTTAGAGGACCTTTTTTTTTAGTCATATTTAAGCTCTGGCCCATAAAAAGGCCTCCAAAAACAAAAATAGCCCCGGGCCCTAAGAAGTCTTAATCCGCCACTGTTATATTCATGCCAAACCACTTTTAATTGAAATGAATGTTTTTAGTATACATCAACTAAATTTTTTTAATATTCTTTGCTTTATATTTTTTATATAAGATACACTTAACCCCTATATCTTTTCAAAAATTAGAATAATTTAGTGAAGAAATAACGCTTGTTCCACATGGGTTCCACGTGGGATCCCATGAATTCTACACGGAAACCATGTAGGAAAAGCATTTTTTTTTTTATTGTGAAAGTCTAAAAACAAATATGACCTAAGATATGATATATATTTGATTTATTAAAATCATTTGCGTACAAAATTTTGGTAGATCACTTATACCATATTGTGAATCTTTTCAATTTTCACTTTAACTTGACATTTTTCCATTTTAATTTGGCAATTTTCACTTTGAAATTATAGTGAAAATTGCTAAATTACGGTAATAATTAAACATACGGTTATATTTGTATCAAACATAAGGAGTTTGGATCATATTAATGATCTTTTTTAATATAATGAAATGTATTTAATGCTTTTGAAATGTTTGCTAAACAATAGTTTCCTATGAAAAATTGATATAGTTTTGAAAAATTGTGTCGGTTTCTAAATCTTTTGAAAAATTGTGTCGGTTTTCAGAAAATTTTCACTTTTAATATTTGCAGCGAGTTCTGTAATAGATGTAGATGTAGAAAATAAGTTTGTATCATAAGCAAACGTAATGAAATCTAGTATACTAGAGGCATTTGAGAGATTATTAGTGTATATTATGAACAAGAGGGGTGCAAGAATGGAACCTTGGGGGATACCACACTTTATTTTCAGTAACTCTGATGATTTTCATAGGTTATGTATTGTTGTCTGTTCATCAAAAAAGTTTTAAACCAATTTAGAGCGACACTTTTTGTCCCATATTTTTCCATTTTTTTAAGTAAGATTAAATGATCTATGGTGTCAAATCCTTTAGATAAATCAAGAAAGACTCGAAGTATATTTTTTATTTTCAAAAGCATCACTTATATTATATATGAGATCTAGAATTGCATGTTCGGTTGAGTGTTTCTTTTGGAAACCAAAATTGTTTTTTATTCAAGATATTGTTATTTTGTAGGTATGTATATAAATCAGGCAGGTGAAATTATTTTTCTAACAGTAAAAAATTATGTAATTCCAGAGATCTGTTATATTTAGAACAAAAAATTACTTAAATAGCCTTGCCCTACCATATTGGGCGTAA
This sequence comes from Hydra vulgaris, assembly GCF_022113875.1. NCBI lineage: Eukaryota > Metazoa > Cnidaria > Hydrozoa > Anthoathecata > Hydridae > Hydra > Hydra vulgaris. Next base: position 13,048,093 of record NC_061169.1, read on the forward strand.
CATACTGGAACTTTTTAATGGTAAAATTGCCTAAACTTTTAAACAATTAAAAAATGGTAACTATTCAATAAAACATTAAAAAACTGTTGAATATAAGTAGAACAATCATATCGTTAAATAAAATGGTTTTGTTTACCCAGTTTGTTAATGGCAATTCGGTGAGTGTTATAAACATCAATGTACACTTATGCAGAATATTATAAAATGTTATAAATATAAGTGTTATAAATAAATATTATAATAATAAAAAATGTTATGATAATAAAAAAAATGTTATAAAAGCAGAGTGTTATAAATATAAATGTGCACTTATTAGGAATATAAATACTACTTTCATGAATTATTTATCTTGACTGCAACTCAATCCCAGATCTTAATAGATTTAATCTCAATAATCCTTAATATCAATAATCCCAAATAATACTGAACTCGATCTCAATAATCCCAATCTCAATATACTTAAATTTAAAAATCGGGTCATTAACAGCATGCTTAAATTTCAAAAAGTTTTGTCAAAAAAAGTTGTAAGAAATATCACCAAAGCCTCCCCTGGTTGGTTTAAAAATATGTGTCTTAGAGCACGTTTTGGTATAGGATGTTAATTTGCTATAAAATATTAATTGAGGGTATTAAATAATTTTGCGCAACTTTTTTTTTTTTTTTTTTTTTACCTTTAAGTTCTTTTTTATATTGTTTGGTGTTTCAAGAGTGTTGAAAATCAAGAAAAAATAGTTGTGTTTAATCTGGCCCATCCTATTGCGCACCTAATAAAAAATATTAGGAAGATTGACGTATTTTGTGAGATTTTGAAAAAACATTTAACTGAACTTTTCAAATCAATAAATGTTTCTTTATAAGCCATTGGCAAATCCTCATAATTGAATAATTGTAATGTGTAAGCAGAGGGGGAAAAAACAGGGTACAAAGAAGTTCTATATACGGTGAGATGTAAAAAAACAAATATTTGTAAGCGTGCTAACAAGAAGTGTAACTTTTGAAAGGTTGCCATAAACGCTAAAATATAAGCATATGTTTTTTTATCGTGTTTGTTGTTTTAATTTAAACAAACAAAGAGAATCAGCTTGAGTTTATCTGAGCTAAAAAGAAAAAGAAAATCAAAATTATCTCTAAGTAAAAGTAACCTTACGTCGTTTTTAAACAAAATCATTTTTTTTTTGAATTTATTCTAAAATTTGATTTAAAATTTGTAATTTGATAGATATTATTATCAAAGTGACTCACGTTTGATTAACAAGAAAAGAAGAATGGGGTTGTCATTTTGACTACAAAACCCAAGTTTTATCTGGATAAACATTTTTAATAAGTATATCTTAATAAGGAGACACCTTTTTTTGTGGATGGTTAGTTTAGATTTATTTTGAATCTGTTTTAATATTTTGAAGAAAAGTGGTTTTAATATTTTGAGAAAAAGTTTTACATGTATGAAAAAATAATAAACTGAAATTAAAGATTAAATATTTTTGAAACGTTACCAACGTTAATTTTTAAAAGGCCGCATATTATTTTTCTTTTCGGCTATTATCTTTTCTTTTTTTTATTATTATTCATTTTTATTATTCTCTGTATAAGACTTTCTTCCTTTGAAAAACTTTACCGTTTTGAGTTTCGGCTTCTTTTTCTTTCTCTTTTCTTTTCATCTTTTTCTTTCTTTTTTTGTTAATGTTTTTTTTTCTTCTCATTGATTTTTTTACATGCACTTTGCTTAAATATATTTATATATATATATATATATATATATATATATATATATATATATATATATATATATATATATATATATATATATATATATATATATATATATATATATATATATATATATATATATATATATATATATATATAGATGGCAAGGTTAAGTTCAAATAAAATTTAAGAGGTGACATTAGCATTATTAAATTATCAATAAAGAGGTGACTTTATGAAACTAAAAATAAAGGTTTTCTTATCTCACTAATTATAGCTTATATTATCTCAGCAATTTTTATTATTGTTAATATTTATTTATTATTGTTAAATTTGATAAATTATTTATAGTTGTTTAGCTATTGACACAATTTTATTCAAAAAACTTTATAAACTTATATTTAAAAAAAGAACTAGGAACAATTTGCAAACTTTGCGCTATATGTGTGTGCGCTATAGGTGTGCATAATCCTTTGAAATAAAACGGACGTTACTTTTTTTAATTTTGAAAAGGCATTACTAAATATAGGTGGGGTTACAAGTTATTTCACTCTAAGTTTCCTTAGTTTTCTTGTTGTCTTTGTAAAACTTGTTTTAATAAAATAAAAAAGCTTTGAACGTTCTAATAAAGTTATTTTAGCAAATTATGGAGATTTTATAATGGTCTTCACTGTCTTTAGCTAGTTCAAGTAAAATTAATGCAGATCAAAATATGTAAAAAATATAACTAGTGTAAAGCCCTTTGTTAATTTATACATTTGTATTTTCCTAAAAGTCAAAACTTAAAAAATAACAAAAAAAACAACAGATTATCACTGCAATGTATGTTTTTACTTTTATTATATATTTTTTTCCTTATTTTGTTACTAAAGAAAATACTGGGTGTTTAACATAACTGATGGAGGTAAAGATGAACAACACGACACAACAATGTCGATCAAACGCTAAATTTAGTTACTTTAATATGATAAACATAGCATTATGTGCTTTTGTACTTGCTATTAACCTGTTTGTTGCTTCTTTATTTTATAAAAAACGTTCCGTTCTAAAAACAGCATCAAACCGATTGTTACTTAGCTTGCTTGTGTGCGACACGTTATCAGGGATCAACATTCTGGTGCAGATTATTGTTTATCTAATGTTCACAAATATGGCGATTCCCCGTTTATTTACTGATATAATTACGGCATTTTTAGTTCATACTGTTGTCCTCCATTTGTGCGGAATAACGTTAGATAGATTTATAGCACTATTTTTTGCTCTTCGCTATCGACAAATTGTAACGATTAAAACAACTACGAGATACTTGCAGTCAGCTTGGTTTGTTTCTTTTATCGCATCCGCAATTCAGGTTTTGTGGCTTTATAAAGAATTTAAAAACATTGCTAATTGTATTGGTTTGAAGAGTACTAACATAGAAAAGTGGTACAGTTTTGTAATGTTTACCTTATTTCTATTTATTCCAATGGTGTTTTTAGCGGTTGCATTTGGTGCGATGTTTTGCGAAATACGTAAAATTCTATTGAAGACCCCTGCTTTGAAAGTGCGTACTAAACTCTCAGGAGTAACAGTACAACAACGTCGTGTTCTCTATATATTTAGTATTATGTATGTTTGCTTTGGGATATTTGCAATGCCCTACTTCACCATTAGAATGATGGAAGACTTTAAAAAATTAGACATTAGTTCTGTCATTTTAGAAGTTGTTTATGCTTTAAAAATAACTCCTTCAATCACAAACCCACTTTTATACACGGCCAACAATAAAGACTTTAGAAAAATGATTAAAATTACATTATTAAAAGCAAAGAAACGTCTTTTTCATCCGTTTCGCAAGTTTTCATTTAATAAACTTCAATCTTTTGGCTCAGATAACCGACAAACTTCTATTCAAATGTCCTCGTTAGTTGAACTATCTGCACAAAAATCATATAACATCAACGAAAGCCGAACAAATAGTTTTGCAAGCTACAATCAAGTGAATAATGGTTGCGAGGATAACGTTTTATAACCAAAAATAAACAAAGATTAGGCAGTGTAAGTAAAATTAATCATGTGTAAATATGTAACTATAAGCGAAAGAAAAAAAAACTACTGATGTTTTGAGTGCTTAAGTGTTAAATTGAAACCAAATAGTACCTTTAAGTTTTGTTTATATATATATTAAAAAATACTTTTTGGTTGTTTTTATATATATATATATATATATATATATATATATATATATATATATATATATATATATATATATATATATATATATATATATATATATATATAGTCTTGCATGGTAGTCACACATAAACTTTTGTTTTAGAGAGCGCGTTAATAAGCCTTAGAAAATATTAAAAAACTTCAAAAAAAATTTTTTTTTTAAATGATAGACTGCCTGCCCAAACCAAACCCTCAGTCAATGTAGCAGCACTCCCTTGCGAGTCAGGCTATTTGTCAGTCGATGTAGCAGCACTCCGTTGCGAGTCAGGCTATAAGATAGTCGATGTAGCAACACTCCCTTGTAGCAGCAGGCTATAAGATAGTCGATGTAGCAACACTTACGCATGTTTTAAAAATGTTTCTTATTAAAACAAAAACAAAAACACCACTAATTAAAAAAACTTTCTAATCATTAATATTGCGGTTTTTTTAAAAAACAAGTTTTTTTTTACCATTAAAGTCTCTTTCGACTACACTATAAGAATATATACATATATATATATATATATATATATATATATATATATATATATATATATATATATATATATATATATATATATATATATATATTAAGTATATATATATTAAGTATATATATATATATATATATATATATATATATATATATATATATATATATATATATATATATATATATATATATATATATATATATATATATATTAAGTATATATATATTACATATTTTACATATAAAAAAAAAGGCTTTGAAAGAAGATTGCAATAATCTTATCGCCGGAAGCCTTTTGCTGGAGAGAGTACGTGAAACAATATAAAAACGCCTCTATACAAGAGATTACGTTAAAATATCATAAAAACAATATATCGTACTTAAATATATGAAATATAAATTGTACTCAAGTATAAAATAAAAATTGAGCGTTCATAACTCAAAATAAAACATTATTTCGTCATAAAAAAAAATTAATTGAAAGTTATCAAAGAGATTTTCAATAGAGAGAATAAAACCTTTTAATTTATTTTTAGAAACAGGATAAGTTAAGGAAAATATAATTATTTTTTTCAGTTAAGGGGTAAGTTAAAATTAGGCAAAACAACATTGTTCCAGAGATGTGTCCCACAATAAGTGACAGAAAATTGATTGAATTTTGTTAAGAGAATGGTTCATTTACATCTAAATATTTTAATTATTTATTATATAAATAATTAAGCTTATTTATTATATAAATAATTAAACAACCAGAAAAACTAATTAAACCAACCAGAAAAAAAAACTAATTAAACGGATCGCATGTTTCTGACGGCAATAAAATCATTTCTATTATCAGTGCTTCCCCAGGCAATGACCGGATGAATAAAAAAGAGCAATTGCTTTTATTCAGTAATTGGTACTTAAAATATTTGTAAAATAAAAACTTGAACAAAATAAAAGTTAAAAACTTAAAATTTTGGTTAAAATAAAAACCTAATATATTGGCAAAATAAAAACTTGAACAAATTTACTTTACGTAAAGCTGAGCAATTACTGAGTAAATTGTTTAACTTTACGAGAATAAAAGTTTGAGCAAAACTGCTGAAGTTTTTATTCACGCAAAGCTGACCAATTACTGAGTAAAAGCACTTGCTCATTTTTATTCACCCGACCTAATAACTCCATACCCAGTCACGAATTTGATATCATACGGATATCAATATGATATTAAACTTTGATATTTATGATATCAAAATGAAATCACTCGTTGAAATCATTCTGAACTCAAAACCTGATATCATACTATGAGAAGTTTGTGATATCAATAAGATATCAAAATGAAATCACTCATTGATATCATTCTGAAATCAAAGACTGATATTATAACATGAGAAGTTTATGATACCAATTTGATATGAAAAATTATCAATCATTGATATTATTCTGAACTTAAAACCTGTTATAAAATTAGCAGTTTATGATATCAAAATGAAATCAAGTCATGATATCATTACTATCATTTACTTAATAATTATTTTGATTATAAAATCACTTTTTCAAAGTGAGGAGGGCGGGGGGGGGGGGGGGGGGAGGGGGACAAACTCGCTTATTAAAAGAAATCGTCTATTTCGTAAAAAAAATAGGTCCTTGAAAAAGCGGGTGTAGTAAAGTAAGGGATTATAGTAAACTTTTAAAGGGGGTAAACTTTTAAAGTAACTGAGTTTATTCAAGGTAAATGAGTAAAAGCATAAAAATTGAGTTATAGCTCATTTAGCATCTAACGAATACCAAAGATGGTTAGTTAACTTGTAGAGCATTTCAACTGTGCACAATTGATAAAATAACTGCTGCTGCTAGATTGTCAGGTTCAAAAAGAGACAGCGGTATTCTTATGACCTTTCATACAAAATCATCAAAAGGTATATACAACATTTCTGTATGCTTGTTGTTAACCTTGTAAATACCAACAAGTTTAGAATTACAAGGAGAGCTTAATAAATTTTCTGTTCTGATATAGACTTGACCAAGAACACTTTTAGCATTACTATTTATTGAGTCAATGACACAAAAACTTCCACTCTTCAGACGATAGCATTCGTTGATCTTTGGATTAAAATTTAGCTTTTTTTTACAAACTGCTGACCTGTTATTGTTTATTTCTGTGAGTCGTCCAGCAATCTGAGCTACTACTTTAGAAGGACCCCGTTCGGACCCCGAAGGACATCATTCTTTTTATAGCTGACATATTGTTTTCAAATGGATAGGCTGTCACTCTAAACTATATCTCTCTGCTGTTAAAGTTAAATTGGTTTAAACAATGAAAATTATAAGATCGGAGTAGAGCAGTCTGGTCCACAAAAGCTACTAAGAAACTCTTGACCATACAAAGAAACTCTTGAGCATAACCATTATACTCAGTCATCAAATCTTTGCTGTATAAGATCTGAATAGCTGCACTTAAAGAAAGTGGTTGTATTTTTCTTTGCTGAGTATATCTTTCAAAACTACTGGTCCACAATATAAAAGAAAAGTACTAAATTCAGAGGCTTTCCATAACTTGAGATCTTTCAAACTTCTTGGTTTACGATTAAATTCTATAGGAATGTCTTCTTTTAAAGAACATAAGTAAGTGCTTAATAAAGTAATTTGCCCTGATGACAATTGAAAAGGAAGCGGGCCTTCCTTCCAAGTTAACAGTAGTTTTTTAGTACAACCAAGGTCCACACAATGCATCACGTCAAGAGGGAACTGTTGTACCATGTCTACTTCAAGTGATTCCAAGACACTGATATCCTTGTGATGACTTTTCTGAATTTTTTCTCTAAATGTCTGATCAGTGCGCTGAGTACCAGTGTATAAAAACATCATTCGACCATCATAGGTTCCTTTTACATTACAATAATCACAACCATAGCGACCATTATAGTGAGCAATGCCTTTAATCAAAGCTTTTGCTGGCGCATCGCAGATAAAATATTTCGTATTTACTTTTATGGTTTTTCCATTATAATCATTAATGCCATTTGCCATTAGAAATTTTAACTCTAAAGTAAACTCTTCCAAGAATTCCAAACTAGTTGGCTTCTGTACACCGCAAAACAACGCCACAACAAATGGACTGTTTTCACGCACATTATCAACACAACATTAATTTGGCCAGAGGAAAGCATTTGTATTTTTATGGATAGGGAGGCCATCAATGTTGAATACTAACTCAACAAAATCTAGATCTTTTTTAAAAATAGTTCTCAAAATACCATCTTTTATTCCAAAGTAGGTATAATCACCACCTGAAAAACAAAAGTTAGTTTTTTTATATTACTACAAAAAAATACATGTGAAATATATTTTTATCAACTAAAAAAATTCGACTTAGCAAATATAACTATAACTATATAACTATAACTATATAACTAAGAAATATCAAGTAAAATTCAATGTCTTTAACTTAACTATTTAATACTACAATGTCTAACTAAATTAAATACTTAATATGATTTAGATATCAAGAAAAAAATCTACATTAGGGTTCAACAAAAAAAATTCTTGAAAGATTTACAGACCTGACTTTTGAATAATATCTAACTTGCGAGGCGTTTTTAATAGCGTTGTAGCATTAGTTGGCAGATCTACACTTAAGTGATTATGCAAAATTTTTAATAATGATGTTAATGTTGCTAGAGGCACCGAACATTGCACAGCCCATTGGGCTAGATCTTCTTTAAATGTCAGGTCATTACTTTCATCGTTATTGCTTAAGTTATCAGTAATAAGGTCTGCGGTCTTTTTTACTGCATTTATTGATTTCCATGCAATAGAGTCATCTATGTCAAAACAGCCAAAACCTCGAACATTATGAAACTCTTCCTTTGACGGTAACAAATCACTTCCTGATAAAACACTAGAGCTTACAAAACTTTGTTCATAGCAATGGGGATACAAAGGTTTGCTTACAGATGATATTTTCTTTATGTTATCAAAAGCCTCAACTTTTTCACCTTCAATACCAATATATGGGATATTTATAAACTGTTCAAATTTATAAGTCTTTCTATGAGCATATTGCTGAGTCAATTGTGCTCTCTTTCTGCTTTTGGAACTCATTTTATTCAAATCAAGATGACTGAAAATAAAATAAAACAAACATAAACATGGAAAAAACAAGTTGAAGAAGAAAAAAAGATAGATAAGTTTTTTATTAACTTATTACTACTCTGTAATATATATATATATATATATATATATATATATATATATATATATATATATATATATATATATATATATATATATATATATATATATATATATAATTTTGTAAAAGAATAAAAAGAAAACAACCTACTAATTTAAATTAATAAAAACATTATACAAGTACATAAATTTGAATAAAAATAAAAATATTAAATAGGTTGTTACAAAAAAATATGGAGCTGCTTAAAAATATTGCAAAGACTATTAGGGCGTTTTTTTTAAATATATAAAATAAGATAGACTTATATTACTACAATATATGGTCATCAGAATCTGATTTATCAAATACAGGCTTAACTTTAAGTTTTGCTTTAATTCTGCATTTAGCATTAGAAAAATATAGTTCAATTTGCTTTTCTGTTTCTTTTTTTATTGTAGTTTCTTTTTTTTCTTTCTCGTAAAAAGACTTGATAGTAGCTGAAATTTAAATAAGTTTTGAAGAATATACTTATAATTTCAGTAAATTTTAAATTAAAAATTTACCAAAATTTTAAGAAAAAAATAATTAATAAAGCAAAATAATTAAACTTATAGAAATATTAACAGTGAATATATGCATCATACTTTGTTATAGAAAAAAGGCAGACACAATTTTAAGTTGTAAACTTACAGTAAATACACCGTTCAAATACAGAGGCAGTTTTTCTTGGCCCCTGGAGCCTGTACGATTAAACAAAGTCATTAGATTATCTGATAAAAATGCTCTTAATATTGATCTAACACAAGACCCAATTGATTTTTGACCATAGTTAATAATCATGAACTTTATATGAAAAAATAAAATAATAATTTGGGTATATGTCTAAACATCGTAAACAAATATTTTTTACAGTCAAAACAGAAAGTTTAAAATCATTTAAAAAACATAAACCAAATTGTATAAAAGGACAAATTTTAAATTTACTGGGCTGCATATTTAATGCTAGCTGCTTTTTATATTGGAACTATAGAGTACTCAATTTAAAAATAATTAATTGGTATACTTACCACTAACTTTCGAAACACAGAATCCTCTTCTAGCATTTTACAAAAATTATGGAAAGTATCACAGGTCTAGTATTGCTCCATTACAAACATTTGGTCTTGATTGTCCTCCGCTATATTTTCTATCGGCAACAATTTGATCTTGCACAAATCATCCTCTATTCTACAAACTCTCAAAGTTAATTTTTTAATGCTTTGGTATAACTTTAGAGTATTAACTAAATAATATCAAAAGCAAATAAATAGATGAAATTAGAAAATACCCGCTTTCAAAAAAAAAAAGAATGTTTGGTGTTCTCAAACATCTTTAAGAACACCAGTCTCAACATAGGTCTGAATACACCACTATTAACATTAAAATATACTTTCTGGAGAAACATAATAACATTGTACAAACCATGTAATTTCTTTAACTGCAGTGAATCGTCATCATTCACAGAAGAGTCCTTTAAATCTAAGTTATCTTGTTCTGAAATGACTGACAACTCAAAGTTGGTCAATTCCAAACTGCGTGCTATATCAAAGATGTTTAAAATTTTTTTATAAATTAGGGGATTGAAAAAATAATATTATTTTTATAATATCAATATAAGTAGAGTAAAATGGGGTAAAAATGAACACTTATAATTGTAATTAACTTTTTTCATATAATAAAATGATTTATTCAATAATTTTTTTTACTTTTTGTTGAGAAAAATGAGCTCTATTTGAATATGTTAAAAAAAAAATCATTGAAAGTTTTTTAGTAAAATGAGTTTATTTGAAAAAAAAAAGTGCTCAATTTTACCTTACAAATCAGGTAAAACTGAACCTGTTAAAGTGTTGGTAATTTAGTCTAATTAATTATAATTTTTTAAAACTGATTTAGACCTGTACAGGAAGTTATTAAAAGTATATTACAGCAAAGATGTGTACAGGAAATTGTTAACTTATAAGAATACTAATAGAGAAGACATTCTTAGGGCTATTTTACATCTATCAATATTCTTATTCATAATGCTTAAGATCAATTATGAAAAATTTATTGTGTAGTAAAGGTACAGGTAATAAAACTAATATTTTTTTACCTTCATGTCTTGGTTGCATAATAGTACTTGAAACTTTAATTTCATTTGCGCTTACAGATGGAAGGGATTCTTTATCCTTCATTGTCATAAGGCTTGCTGTAGGTTGATTTTCTTTTAAAAGCACTATAATTTTAGAGAGTTCCTTATCTATTACCTTTAAATCATTTTTAAGTAATGACCCATTTTATAAAGAAATCTTGTTTCTTTAATAGTAACTTAGTTATTTTAAAATAAGTGTAAAAAAAATTTACGTGGAAAGTTAGGAAGTGATTTCAATTTTATGTTGTTGTTAATTCTTGCTGCAATCTGATTGTTTGCCTAATAGAGAAATTGAACTGAATTTAAAGTTATATAACTATTTAAGATACTTACAGGTAAAAGGACCTCAGAATGCAGTGGGACCTCAGAAGGTCAGGTTTTAAAAAGGCAACATTGAGTGCAATTTTTGTCATTAATCACTGAAAGTGTTGAATAATCTGAATAAAGAATGTAACGTTAAGTTAAAAAGAAAAAACTATGTGTAATTTTTAAAAAACATAATTATATGTTCATTCTAGAAGGAATCAGATGAAAAAGAAATTGTTAACCTTATCTTTTATCATATTCAAAAGGAAGCTATTTTGTTGGTCCTATTGAATAAACTAGTTTGACCATTATTGAGTTTGAGCCAGTATTACCTCGGCATGATGCTGTATTGCATGGAGGTTTAAAAACATTATGACAAAATGATTAATGAAAATAAAATAAAAAATGAATAAATATTTTAAGCAAAAATTATCTAAACAATATTGGCAACAATACTACTAATAATTTAACCAAACATTTTAAAGTCCATGAAAAAAGTGACTATTTATTAAAAGT
>NC_061169.1:13064636-13192271 GCF_022113875.1 Hydra vulgaris
TTTAACCGTCAATCACTTCTTATTTATTTACAAAGGTTTAGGATCGTGAATATTCTCAACAATCCGGAGTAGTTTTACTATGAATATGAATTACCATACATAGTATTACGGTAATACGGTTTATAAAATGAATGGGCCGTCGCCTCAATAGCCCTAAAAAATGGTAATGTCTGAACCTGCGCGAACGCATCAGTTCATCATTGGGTACGGACCTTTGTAAGGGCCCGGAGGCAAAGTTGTCTGAAAGTTTTATCCAGGCCATCAATAACGCATCCATCCATCGATTGGCTACAGTTTGTTTTTGCCTTTCATTTTGTTGTTACCTGGATGCAAGTTACTTCTCGTTGTCGTAATATTACTAATGGTCAGTTCATTTGATTTAATTCAAGTTTAAATTCAGTAGATTATCAAAGAAAACATAAATACTTGGTCTATCTCATTAGTTGCGATGTGCGCCATCTGTTGATCTTGAAGATCATGGACAAGTCCATAGATAGCGCCCTCTGGAGATAGATCATAAAAATGACAAAGGTTGATGGCTCAGGTCCCGGCAAATGTCGAGACCATTAAAAATAAACAAATAACCATTAGGTTCTATTCGCCATTAAGGAAGATACTTTAAACTATGACAATCACATTAACCGTCTATAACGTATAATACTAAACCAATGAGTATTTTACTATTTTGAATGCATTTCATGCATTACTACTTTAAAGTACAGGCAGGGTCTTCGTAACTAATAGTATGGACAATGGATAATTTGCTAAAAGTTATGTTGACAGTGGGGCCATAGTTAATTAAATAGTTTTTATTTAATTAAAAATAGTTTAGTAATTACAACGCCATCTTACAAAAAAAGAACAAGGTTTAAGATCGTGAATATTCTCACAATCTCAAAATATGGATTCTTCTTATTACTCAAAAAAAATAAAAACAATCTCGATCTGGCATCGGATTCGAACCCAGGACCTTTCAATCATGGGGCCGGTACTCTGCTGCCGATGCCAGCTTGAGATCGCAAAATTTATGAATGGTTTTATCACAATGATAAAAGACAAATAAAAGAAACATGGTTATGAATCATTTATTGTACTTATTATGCTTACGAACAACTTATTTTCTTCCGGCTTGCATTTGTCTGACTTTTCTTGAGACAATACGTCTTTTGTCGACTATCTTATTGGCGGTGTCCTTCAATCCTCTTTCTAATAGAAGCCATTTGTGAAGTTCTGATTTGTTTCTTCGGTTTTGTCTGATTTTTCTGGCAACTATACGTCTTTTGAAGTATAATTTCCTTTCAATCTTCTTCAGTACTCTGTCGACTTGAAGCCAGATCTCAAGGGGTCCCATCTCAAGCCTGTTAGCTGTAGTGAAGTTGTTCAGTCCTTTTTCAACTTCAAGCCTGTCCTGAATCAGGAGGTCTTCAAATAGTGGGTCTGGTGCAATGCTTGTTGTTTCTGTAGTATTTATGACTGGCCAAAGACCAAATGCCAAAGGCCAAAAACCAAAGATGTTCATGGTGAAAAAATTTAGCTTCAACTACAAATAGTTAACTGTTCATCTGAATAACGCGGATAAACTGGCGTACATTTAGCGTTAGCATCTTATCAGTTGTCCAAAGTAAATATGAGTTACGAATAACTCCCCCCAGATTGAGCACAGTGTTTTGAAAAATAACAAAAACAAATCAACCGCTTGTGAAACGGCCTATTTTTCGCTGGGGGGAGTTTGTACAAATCAGCTGACCAGTTTATCCTGACCCATTAATTCCCTTAGTCCCTTAAGGCATTTCTCTCTCTCTCTTTATGAATGTTTTTTTAAACAAAAAACAAAACCTAAATTTCGAATCCCTGTCAGGACTCGAACCCCGGTCGTCCGGGTGAGAAGCGAGTACTATAACCACTAGACAGGAACCCCAAAGAGGTTCCAAAAAATGAAGTATTTTACAGAGACCCCCAAGGGGTTAGCCTACAAAAGTTTCTTCTTCACCCGCGGTACAAAATGTACAAAACTCGGGAAATCATAAAAGTGTTATCAAAGGTAAAATCTGTTTATTTAGTCAATTTATAAGAAAAATACATGAAAAATGAAAGTAGATGTAAAAATAATAGGAAATAGAAAGCCATTTCCAGTCAATTTTTTCAGGCGTAGAACAGCCGATGTCGCGAAGTAACCCGTGTCCTACATACGGGGCACAAATAGACGCCCTCGGGTTCATCGTCAAGTCCTTGGGCTTCGAGAAGGGCTGCACATGTTGAACACACGCAGACATGCCCGCACGGCAGTAGTATTGTGTCCTTGGGGCTCGCCATGCAAATGCAACACGGTTCTGCTGCTGGACCTGCGGCGGCGTGACCCGGTTGCTGTTGTCCATCTGCCTGTGGCCCTGCGGCTGCCAGGAATGCGTCATCATCTCCGTGTCTGAAAGTATTGAACACATTTTAAAGATAAGTTATTAATGAACACATTTTAAAGATAAGTTTCATATGAAATTAATCAACATCTTATTATAAATAGAAATTACTAGAAAATGATTGAAATTATACTTGGTATACTTACTCGTCAAAGACTTCGTCGTCGCCATCCTCATCATCGGCGTAGCCATCGGCGGCCATTTCTGCATCGGCCTCATCCTGATCTGGGTCATTCGGAAGAACCGGAGTGGGCACTCTGTGGGCCATAAAATGGAGGTGTTGAATGGGGGTGATTTCCCCATTGGCCAGTCGCTCCTTCTTATTCTTCACAGTTCTGGCCGCTACCTGGTTCGATAATTTGATGTTCCTCCGGATCCTGATGTTGTTGTCCAACTGTAGGACATCGATCTTTGCTGGCTCGATGACGAACATCCTCAGATCTGAGAGGAATCTCCAGATTGTCGACGCCTTCGCCAGCTTCAAAGACATTCTGAAAAATTTGGGAAAAGTTATAAATAATGAACAACAAAAATAACCAGATCGTGAATATTTTCACATTGTTAACTCAAAAATATTGTTAAGAAATAATTCACTTCTTATGGAGACTTTCGCAGACGTTGTTGGTCTTATGTGCAAGACCGTACGTAGAGATCAGCTGGGGCCCAATGCCTTGGAACCACCACTTTAAGAAGTAATTCCTGTGCATTATCTGGACTTGCTTCCGGAGCCTGAGTGGTTGTAAGTGGAGCACTTCTTGCTTCAGCTGTTGGAATACCGGTACCATTTGGTTCGCCGGTAGAGTGCTTAGGGCCATGTGTTTGAGCATCAGGTTCCTAAACTCAACATTTTTATAGAAATCCTCCTTGTTGCGAGCACACACTTTCCGGAGAACTAAAAAGAAGTAAATAACAAAGATAAATAACGTGTTAAAAATCAATTAAATGGTTAAAATATTATTTACCTGCTTGGCTGAAGTGAAGTCTGCATCCAGACTTTGCATCCAGAAGTGAAGTGGTGAGATATTCTGCATCCAGAAGTGAAGTCTGCATCCATCCTCTCGATTCCGGAACGGCAGTTTGCATGGTGTTCAGGATCGCCCGTTCGTAGTCCGACATCACACTTTTTGCCTTGAAGTCCGATCCAACCAAAGCTTTGAACCGCTCCATGATCTGGCCGTAGAGTGCTTGCTCCTTGCATGTCATTAAGACATGCAAGTCATTAAGACATACATGTCATTAAGACATGCATCACCGCGACAGAGTAATCTTTGTAGATGACAATGATGTTCAACAGTTGAGAAAAGATATCGTGGTGAGGCCGTGTTTTAAAGGTGGCATCGACGAAGAGTTCTTGAGTCTCTGAAACAAATACCCAAAATTATAAATTTGCTTAAAAGTAATTGTACAAAGATAAAAAAGTTGTTGTATCTAACCCCTTTAAAACAATTTAAAATTACCCAAAATGATAAATTTGATAGAACATAGTATCAAAACAACTCGCAAATTAAATCAGTGTACTCACTTTCAACGAGAGCGAGAAGTTTTGGGTCTGCAAAAATGAATCCGACCTTCCCATCTTTGAATTCGACGAAACCTTGGTAGATGTCTTCGAACGGATGTCCATTGTCGAGAGCTTCCTTCATTTCTGCCAGATTCTTGGGAATCGGAGGCAGGTTCTTCTTCCGCTTATTCCTCATGATGGACTCGGCAGCCTCGAACTTGAGGTTTTTCTTCACGGCCTCAGTCGACTGGCTAAGGACAGAGTTCCAAATGTCCCTCAGCGGTTCGGTAGTTTGCCCTAGAATAAAATGAATTTTTAATTAAAGATTTTAACTAAGTTAAAAATGTTAAAATTCGATTATTCACATTGGCAGACATATGTTTTCAGTCGAAATATGGCTTAATAAAAAATTCAAAAACAAAATATTACCAGCTCGAAATTTCATCCGTGCCTTGGCCTGCAAAATAAGGTACTCATCACTTATGTCGCCACATGAGTGATCCTTCCCCAGGTACAGGGTATCGTCTTTAATCCTTGCAGTACCACCACATGAACCTAACAGGGTTAAATGGGGATCCCGTTAAATGTTAAGATACAATCATGATAATGGTAATGATAATAATTCTAAGATCGTGAATATTTTCACGAGTTAAAAAAAGTATCCTATTAAACAATTAAAAATTACCTCTTTTCACCGTGTAGCGATGGCACTTTAGATAAGTCGTTGGTCGAGCGTCTGTGCCATCCTTCGACAGCACATTCGCTTTTTGGAACTCGTCGAACCAGATAGTTGGGGAGCCTTCCATTTCATATCTGGCGTAGTTCCGGACTTCAACAAAATTATGAAAGCGAGCTGGCCCAACCACTGGTTCTTGCACTTGAGCCTCTGGTGCTTGTCGAGGCTCGACCTCCATCGGCATCGCAGCCTCCACCTCCTCGACCTCCATTGCAACAGGTGCCTGAGCTTCGACCTCCTCAACGGTGTTGTCCAGCCTCAATTCGAATGCAGACGTTCAACCACAGACATCAAAAGCCGTCACGAAAATGGTTGCTATTTCATTGTTGGTAACTAATTTTTTTTTTAAGTACAAATTGTGGTAGACTATTTTCAACGTTCAACCACAGACTTCAAAAGTGTTGGGAATTAATTAGACGAAAGCTAAAATCTGAGATGACCCATACAAATACAACGCGACACATGTACCCTTAAGGGGAAAAAATATATATATATATATAAAACCTAATAACCTACTCAGTACTCGAACATAATAATATGAAGTCATTGTACTTACAAGAATTTATGTTATGTAAATAGGTAGATAATACTAAATCAAAGCCAAACATGTATAATTGAGTCCTAGTATAAGGCTAAGTACATGGCTAAGTAATAATTTCAAAACAAAAAATATAAAATACGAAAATTATGAGCTGTTATTCATTAAAATAAGTAATAATAAATCAAAAGAAGATAAAGTTAACCTTACCATAGCTTTGTTAAACGAGAAAAGAGAATTCATAACATGTGCAAATTAAAAAACTAAAGTGCATCACATGTATGACGTAAGTTGCGGTAAAATGGTGAAAAGTGGAAACAATAGAAAATATGCGTTTTGAGTAAAATTTAAGAAGATTTTTATGTGATTCTTAAATGCAAGCCGATTGGTTGACAAAATTGTTAGGTGTTTTATGATTGTTGTTCTGAGTTTGGAAGAGACAAATTTAAAGAAACGAGTAAAAAATATTCATTAAAAAACAGATTCTTGGAGCACTATTATATTTCAAAACCTAATTTTGCAGAACATCAATTCCCGATGCTGACCCTTCGTCTTTCAAGAAGGCGGCAATCAACAGCCTATTTTCTCGTTGCTGCTTTGCAGCCCTGCGAATGTTACTTCCGCGCATTTTTCTTGTCCCCCTAGTTTTTCTTTCGGGGCATAGTGTGGAGACAAATCCCTCTTTACTTCCCTCGTTGCTCGGTGTCCTGTCGTTTATTTTAATATTGGGGCATGGTGTAGGGATAATGTCCTCTTTATTGTTGGTCGGTGTCGTGTCAGCTGTTTGAGGGTTCTACGGAGAAAGACACACATGTACATATGCACACAAACATATACACACATAGATACAGCCATACATATATACATCGATAGACACACATAAATGTATGAACCCACCCAGATACATACACACACATACATACTTTCATACATACACACAGTAGCTCTTATTATTATGGTCTTACCCAAAGGTTAAACTCACAGAGCAGCATTAGAGAAGACAGCTGACCGATTTACCAATCGGTGATCGGTCCTCATTGCTAGCACCTTACACAGGGACTAGAGTAGCTGAACCGCATCAAAAGATGCAGTCGAATGAGTAATAGCTAGATTGATCACTATAATGCAGTTTAAGATTCCGCCATGTTGGACAGCAGCCAGAAGAACCAATTAGAACGAACCGTACAGTTGGGTAACCCGAAGCAAATACGGTTCATTTACCTACTGGCAAGAAGTTCCAATTGCTGAAGCCCTATACAAGGAATAAACTGGCAGAACAGCATGAAAGGACACAGTAGAATGAGTAATGACTCAATCGACTGCTAATGTGCAGTTAAAAATTCAGCGGAGCTCGATGGCAGCTCAGAGAACCAATTAGAACGAATCGTACCCTCGGTTTACCCAATAAAAATACGATTCGTTTACCTATTGGTGATTGGTCCTCCTTACTAGCATCTTACACAGGGACTGAAGTAGCTGAACCGCATCAGAAGATGCAGTCGAATGAGTACAAATTAAATAACTAATACGCAGTTCAGAATTTAGCCGTGCTCGGCGGCAGCTCAGAGAACCATATAGAACGAATCGTACCCTCTGTTTACCCAATGTAAAATACCCAACTACATAATTTACGAATTTACGAATTTATTCAACACTGATATGCTTTTATTATCTGTTCTTTAAGTAAATTCGCGCGAACTTGTTCTTAATATATTTACTTATAAATCGTCACTTTACTGTCTAGGAATGGTTGTTTATTATATATAATAGGTTATTATACTAACTGTGTTATGATATTATTTGTTATTACATTACCATTATTAGTCTATATTTTATTTTCGATAACATCTCTATTATTCCAGGCAAACCTAGAGTTGTATATATTATAAAATACTATCGCAGCCATAACCCAAACCCTTAGATCAGGGAGATACTCCCTTACGTGTTCACCCTAAATCAGTCGAAGGTTGGACTGAAGCTCTCACAGCTCCCTAAGTTATTATGACGTAATCAGCTACCATAATGTCGGTACTAATAAAAATAATAAAAATTTAAATTATTTATGTATAAAAAGATAACACTAAATCATAGAAACAAGGTAATGTAAGTTCTAGACGGGGGGGACAGATATTTCTACTAAAACGGTAATTATAAACTATAATTAGGGGAATACGCATCTTTCTACTAAAACCAAACCAAAAACCCAAAAAAAGGGGGAATAGAATATTTCCACTAAAACGGTAATAATAATAAACAAAAAATTGGAAAAAACGAATATTTCGATATAAACGGTATTAATTGTGAACTGAAATTAGGGACAAATGTATATTTTTACTAAAACGGGCTATCTACAACTAAAATTGGGGGCAAACGAATATCTCCACTAAAACGGTATTAATTTTATCTATAAATGGGAGGAAAACGAATATTTCCACTAAAACGGTATTATTTATAAACTAAAATTAGGGGGTAATGAATATTTCTACTAAAACGGTATTAATTATAAACTATAATTAGGGGAATACGCATCTTTCTACTAAAACCAAATAAATGTTGAGGGAATAGAATATTTCCACTAAAACGGGAATAATTTTAAACAAAAAATTGGAAAAAACGAATATTTCCATATAAACGGTATTAATTATGAACTAAAATTAGGTACAAACGTAGTTTTTTACTAAAACGGGCTATTTACATACTAAAATTGGAGGCAAACGAATATCTCCACTAAAACGGTATTCATTTAATCAAAAATTAATTTAATTAATAAAACTAAAAGTAGGAAAACCAAATATTTTTCTACTGAAACAGTTAAAATGCATTATCGAAAATTACACTAACTACCACAACTCGGATAACATCACTAAACTAAATAAAACATCACTAAACTAAACTAAATAAAACATCACTAAACTGAGTCTAACTAAAAAGGAACTGACAGGACATTATTACAACAGGCACCTTACACTGAATTGGACACTGGACAATATCCTACTCTGAACCTCACCTCTTTATACTGGACATCTGTCCTAATATTATAATAACTCTAGCACTCTCTAGCACTTACGTAAAATATTTCTATCTTCCCTCAAAACTATAACGGCCCAGCGTGTTCCAAACAAGTGGTGGAACTTTAATAGCTTCCACTGCGAAACAATTGAAAAATCAAAAGCAAAATCAAAAGCAAAAGCAAAAAGCACCGCAAAACTACCCCGTCCAACTCGTCGACCTCTTCTGACGAGGAATCGGACGCTTCGAATACTTCTAGAGATTCAATTTTGAATCCTAGAAAGGCTGGGAAAGGGAAAGGGAGGAAAGGGAAAAAGGGTAAGGCTTTGCCGTTACCTCCCCGCACTGCAACATGGCGGTCAGCTTCAGACCTTCCTCCCGCAATTCAACAAGACATTTTGTCAACTTATGGTCACTATCAATTTTCAAAAATTTTGGACCCGCAAATTCGTGAACACATTGGGAAACTCAAACCCTCTAATTGGACTTTACTTTTGGCAAATTCTGTGGGCAGGTGTCTTGTGGACGCCTATAACCTGATTAAACTTGTTTATGACGGTAGTAGGGCCCGTCCCAAGTACACCAGCCCGCTTAGGGAACATCTTGCCGCAGATTTACTTGCCGCAGATTTACCTGATGCCGCAGATTTCGCCCCCGCAAATTCTATTTTCAATTAAATTTATTTCATTTCTTCTTTTCATTCGCTTCTTTTTCAATCATTTTCCCTTTGTTTATTTCTTTCCATTCAATTCAAAAAACACAAAAACCAAAAAAATTTAAAAATACAAAATCCAAAAACAATTTAAAATACAAAATCCAAAAAAATTTAAAAATACAAAATCCGAAAAAATTATAAAAAGCAAAAAACCCAAAAAAGATTGTAAGATGTTAATTAAAACGTAGAATAACTACGTAAAGCCGCAGTACGCACGCTCTACAACCTTTTAACCGGTAATTTTTAACATAATTTGATAGAAATTTTCAAAGATTGAGATAATATTCACGATCTTATAATGTTATTCATCAAACTTATTGGTTTAATTATAATCATCATACTTATTAGTTGCAATTTAGTATTACTTGATGGTTTTTCTTTGATTCTTTGTTCGTGTTATAATGCTAATCATCAATTGGATTGGTAGAATTTTACATTATTTTGTTGCAGGCTAATCCGGATCTTCACTTCACTGTGGCTCACTTCTACCTCCTTCTTCTAATGAAAAATCAAAAAAAAATAAGAGGTAAATACTACCAGTTATTAATACTGAAGACATTTTGTGAATAAACACTGTTTACATGGGTCCCGTGTATCTCTGAACCAATATTCTAAAACTTAATACTTTTAAAATTCGGTTTCAGATCATCATTCAACGCGTTCGATTGGACCCGTTCGATTGGACCCGCTCGATTGGACCCGGAAACGTCTCTCCTCTCATCCAGACTTTAATTGGTTGAGGTAACGCACAACGTTCTATTTTCCAATTACATTAGTAGTCAATATTACAGTATTACAGTAATTGAACATTTAAAAAAAGTAATATTGCGTTTAAACGTTTGCATCTTTAGTTAGTTACATAACAATTAAACAACTTTTCCTAAATATTTCAGGTCTAAATCGTGTCGACAATTTGAGGTGCCCGATCGTTTGTTCGTGTCTGGATTCGATAATCAGGATGGAGGATATTCGTTCTGGAACGGATAAAACAAAAGATACAGAGACTCTTGGAATTTTTTTTCCTCATTTCTGAGGTTTTTTTTGTATACGTATGAGACCTTTGTGAAGTATGAGAAAGTATGAGACCCGTGAACTTTTTTTCCTCATTTCGGAATGAGGTTTTTTTTATATACGTATGAGAATGAGACCCTTGTGATAATCAATTTTTTTTCCTCATCATGTTGAGGTTTTTTTTGAAATACAAAAATTTGTTTTAACTGTCAATCACGTCTTATTTTTTTACAAAGGTTTAGGATCGTGAATATTCTCGCAATCCGGAGTAGTTTCACTAGAACTGAAATATAATTTCGACTCAAAATACGTACAAGTTATAGTCGAAATACGATGGTTTGGAGGGGTTTAATTAAATTCGGCTCTTTTGATGACGCTGCCAAATTTTTATAGCCGTCGACTGGTTTATGTGGCAGCCACAGAGAATAGCCGAATATTAATTTCGACTGGTTAACAGACTTGGTCAAAATAAAACAGTTCGATTATTTATCAGAACACGTCATGACAAATAGTCGAATTTCATTTTTCGACGATTTATAAATGTTTGTCCAAATAAATTCGGTTAGAAAAAAATTCGACTGGTTATCGGAACAGGTTTTATTTCGATTATTTGACTGTATTTGACAAAATTATCAATTCAGGTAGTTGTCAAACCTCGTCATAGTTCGTTTAAAAACAAAATACGTCATTCGACTATATCACAGACTACGTCAAAATCGTGTTTTTCGTCGACTGTTTGTAGAACGTGCCAAAATCTTATTTTTTTTCGACTATAATACGAAATTTGTTCATTCGGCTATAAATCGGATTTTGTTTTTCGGTTATTTGTCTGTTTCCCAAAAACTCCAATATAAACTAAGCTAACCCTACTAAAGTTGTGATATCATTATGTTATCATAATGATATCATTATTTGATATCATAACTTGAGAAAGTTTTGATAACATTCTGATATCTAATTGATCTCCTTTCTAGACTGGGAGAGAAAACCTGTATTCCTGTATTTTTACGTTTAAAAGAGAAAAGATTTTTGGGGAAAGATTATTTATCCACATACACAGAAAACATAAAATATTAAACACATTTAACTCGTAAATATTCAGAATTCTCATTTCAATAAAATAATGCTTTGAATGAGAGAAGCGATTTGCAAAATTGATTATACGAATTGCGCGTTTCTTACGGAGATAAAGACGTTGCAACTTACTTCTTTCTGTACTTTCCCCAAGCAATATTGGCATAATTTAATAACTATGCATAAATGAATAATAAAGTTCGATTAAGACTTTCTTATTGAGATAGATTCGTGATTTATATAGGATGCCCATGTTTTTAGAAATTTTTTATTATATAGTAATCAATATGGTTATTCCAAGTAATGTTTTCATCAAGATAAACACCTAAAAATTTTGTCACAAAATCTCTTTTTATTTCCTTTTGATCGATAAAGATTTGAGGTAATTTTGATGGGAGAAATCGCTTTTTTGTAATCGAATAAAATAAAACCCATTTTGTTTTATTAGTATTTAAGGTTAACTTATTGCACTTGAACCAATTAGATATATGTCTGAGTTCTTTGTTCACTGTTTTAAAAAGATCATCGATATCATAGTTAGAAAGGAATAAATTTGTATCATCTGCATACACAATGCTTGTTAGTTTTGAAGCTTTATTAAAGTCATTTATATGAATTAAAAAAATGAGAGGTCCAAGAATTGAACCTTGTGGGACTCCACAGGTTATATTAAGAAAAGAGGGTTTGTAATCATTGTTAAATGGTACAAATTGCTTTCGGTTAGATAGATATTTTTTAAACCATTTTAAAATTTTATTTTTTATTCCGTAGTATTCGAGTTTATAAATTAAAATATGGTGATCGACCGTATCAAAAGCTTTTGATAGGTCAATAAAAATTCCTTGTGTATATTGTGATTTTTCGAATGTTTTTGAGATTTCACGTACAAATTGAATAATTGCATGTTCAGTTGAGTTATTTTTCTTGAAACCAAATTGATTGATGTAAAGTAGATTATTATCATGAAAATATTTGTATATTCTGTTAAACATAATTTTTTCTAAAATTTTCGAAAATGTGGAGAGAACAGAGATAGGGCGATAATTACTGATTTCAGATTTTCCCCTTCTTTAAAAATAGGAATAATGTTTGTAGGAATACTCCTTGGAATACTCCTTGACGGATAGAAGCCCTAATGATTTTAATAGCAATCTAAAACCACGTTTTCATTTACTTGATCTGCTCCAATTGCTTTATTTTTTTAAACATATTTAAAGGCTCTTTCAAACTCATCAAACATTAATTCGGAAGATAGCTTATCTGAACAAATGTAATTATCCAGGGGTTCTAGATAGCTAGTAAACAAAGGTTTGGTCTTAGGGATTTTTCCAGACAGTGTTGGTCCTATATGAGTGAAATATTTGGTAAATTCTTGAGCTATAGTTTTTTGTTCATATAAACTTTTGTTATCGACTCTAACCATTTGTGGCAGAAAACCGGAGCATGGTTTGTTTTTGCCAATAATTTCTTTCATTAGTTGCCACGTGCGCTTTGTGTCGTTTTTAAATGTATTGAATAATTGGGAGTAATAATTTTTCTTTAAATTTTTGCGAATTTTTTCAAATAGGTTTTTGTAGTTCTTATAGATTTTTTCGCTTGAAGCTTTTGTTTGAAAAATTTATGTATAACTTTTGTTTTATTCTGGATGATTTTTTAAAACCTTTAGTAATCCAGGGTGTATTAATATTCTTATTTGTTATTGTTTTTTCTACTATTGGGAAATTAACTTCATATACAGAAAAAAATGTTTTGAAAAAAGTTTCATAAATATTATTTGTGTTATTATCAAAATTTATGTTTTTCCAATGCAGTAATGATATTTGTTCTTTAAATAATTTAATATTAGCCTCATTATAAATGCGTTTTCTTATTATATTTATTCCTTCACTATTTTATCTATCGAATTATTATATCCTATCAGTTTGCCCTATACGTAACCAAAGAAACACTATAAAAAACAAAATTATCATAAGAAGAAAAAAAATTTACTAAATATACAAATATACCAAATCGCAATATATTAACGCAAATTTGTATTGATAATTATAATTAGATTTATTTAAAATTATATGTTGGTGTTTTAAAAACATTTTCGCAGGTGGGTTTATAAAATCTTAAAAGCGTACTAACAATTTAAAACTTTTTAAAGATCATTCAAAATAACAAATTGTATATTACAATAAGTAAAAGTCGTAAGACACCTAGGTTTTTGTTTTTTATTTAATATATTTACACTTTTTCTTTTATATACATTTATTTTTATCGCTCAAACAAAAAAATAACAACAGCTATGAATGGAAAATTTTCAAAACTGTAAACCACATGATATCATGGAATATTCTAGAGTTTACAATGCATTGCGATAGAATTATTATAATTGGTTAAAATATAAAATTCAAAATAAGGCAAGATCGTGAGTTTTATATGTATGGCCCATATGATAGCCACATCAAATTTAGCACGTATTTATTTAAGGATTATGCCACATTAAGTGGAATAGTTATGTGAACCGCATTATGTGTTCCACAAGTGGGCCGCACTTATCTTCATCAAATACGTCATTCATTAACTGTAATATATTTTTGAACTTTTAATCCACACGAAAGCACTATGACCACATATGGGCTACATATACCTTTCTTGTCGGGATGTCATATATCATCATATCATATATAAAGAAATTATGTTAAACAATTGTTCATTAAAGGTTAATATTATACTTTTTTATAGCTACCTTAGAAAGCTACTTTAAAAGTGTTTGTAGTTGTATTCAACCACAAACACTTTTAAGCGCTAAAAAACGCAGTTGTCGCTTATAAGCGACAACTGCGTTTTTTAGCGCTTTAATGTAGTTTGGGCTGTGTTCTTCAACTTATTCACAAAAACTGATTGAAATACTAGTGAAAGGATTCGAGAGCTTGTTCGGTTCAATAACAAAAGCCCACATAATATAAAATGCACAAAATATTTTAGTCTATTTAATGAACTTCGTAGCTTATGCAAGTTTAAACTTGTGTAAACTTGTTGTAATATGATAATAATACAATAGTTTTTAATTACTTTTTTACATTATGATAATAACAAGTTTTTAATTACTTTTATTATTGTTAAATAATATTATTTTAATATTTTGTCAAACTTAAAATTTATTTATCATACCTAAGATTCGACCTTTCATGTCGATGAATTCGATAATATGTTGCTTAACTATGTGTATCTTCAAAATCTCTAAGTACCTTAAAGTTTGGATACGGGATCTCCTAGACTGGACCCCAGAAAAAACAAGTCAAATGTTTTTAAGCAAAAAACTTATTGCAAGCATTGCCTTTAAAACAATGCTGCCCTTGGTAGGGTATTCTGCAGATGTTTATCGTAGACAGATATTGGTTGACAAACTGTAACCCACAATCCTCGTTTTCAAACAAATATTTTTCAATCTCATTTAAAATTTTGTCCATAACACCTAAAAGTATATGTAGACTGGGAATATTTACAAGCTCTATTATTTATTTATTTTTGTCCCCTGTTAATAAGGGGGGTTTAACAACATTTGTGAAAACTTTTGCATTTTTTAATTTTGCACCATCAGATATCCATTGGTCGTCTTCACAAAGGTTCTAAAGAGTAATAAGCTTTTTGAAAGTTAGGAGACGAGGCCATGCAAAACGCTTTGATGCTGCAGTTTGTTTTCCAACTAATTGAAGCCAAATCTTTAGATCTTCAGATACTGTTTAATCTAAAGAAGAAATATTCAATTTATCCAAATAATCCGCTGGTTATGTATTTTTTGTTCAATAAAGGCAAAATGGCCAGTATAATAGTTTTATGTATCTTTGAAATCTTTGAACGCAAATCCGTCACACTATCTCAATTTATTTGGGATTTTATTATTTTCTAACTCTGGTTTTAGAGCCCTTACAAAAAAACCCAGCGAACTTCCAGTGAAAAAATGTTCCAAAACCCAGCGAACTTCCAGTGATCTTTTCCAGTGATCTCTAAAGTTCACTGGAAATTTCCAGCGAACTTGTTCCAAAACCCAGCGAACTTCCAGCGAACTTTTCCAGTGATCTTTAAAGATCACTGGAAGTTCGCTGGAAATTTCCAGCGAACTTGTTCCAAAACCCAGCGAACTTCCAGTGAACTTTTCTAGCGAATTTTCATGTTTATGTATAAAAATAGATTCGCTGAAAGTTTTTTTTAAAAAGATTTTATATTTTTGCTATAAAAGTTTCAAAAGTTTATAAACATTTTAAAATTTTTTAACCAATAAACGCGAAATAAGAGAAGTTAAGCGCGATAAAAAAGTAATATATTTATTTTAAAATATCGAGTTTTATAAATTAAAATACAATGTAGGATTAGATTATCTTAGGTATAATTACAAATTCTCAGAAATAAACTTCAATACAGAATACAATTTTTAACAATAAACTAAAAAGTTAATTTATTAATTAATGTAAAACATATTTTTTTATAGGCATAAGTAAACTTTATATTACGCATGTTTCTATATTTAAAAAGTTTTTTCTCGTTAGCGTTCTCATACGACAAATTATCGCAACGAAACAAAAAGAATTAAGAAATTCGTCAATTCATCTTTTGAAAACCACTTTAGGCATTCTTTTCGGTTTGGGTCTTTAGAGCTAAAAAAAAAAAGAAAAAAAAAAAAAGAATGCATACAATAAATAAAGAACATATATATATATATATATATATATATATATATATATATATATATATATATATATATATATATATATATATATATATATATTTATATATATATATATATATATATATATATATATATATATATATATATATATATATATATATATATATATATATATATATATATATATATATATATATATATATATATATATATATATATATATATATATATTTAAACAATATTCAAAATGTATTCTACAAAATAGATGCTCAATGTTCTTAAAAGAACAGAGCAATTATAAATAAGTAGAAAATTACTTAACAAAAATTTTTTTTTCATTTTACACTGTTACATCGAAAACTTTTAAAAAATTTTCTATTAAGTGACTTTCTACTAATATATATATATATATATATATATATATATATATATATATATATATATATATATATATATATATATATATATATATATATATATATATATTCTGGTAAATAAATTTAAAAACTGAAGACAATACAGAGAAAAAATTAATGGACAAATAAACTTGCTACAAATCAATTAAAAATTTTATTACAAATTATGACAAAATAAACCTCCTAATATTAAAATAACAATAATAATGTAGTAAGTTAGTTAGATAAATTTATATTTAGGATTTTCCCATTTAATATGAAGTGCTTCTTTTATTTTTAATTTGTTAATGGTAGAGGCAGTATCCAAAATCTAAAAGCAATCAAAATTAGTTAGTGTTTTACAAACACTAACTAATAATTATATAAAACATAATATTCAAAATAAGACAAAATGTGAAATGATAAGCAAAAATAAAACAGTATAAGATAGATAAAAACATACCAACATATTTTCGCGCAATTAGAATCAATCATTTTTTATTAATTTATCAATTTCCAACCAATAGCATTTTATCACTTTTATCCTGCATAAAAATAATAATTATAGATAAAATAATAAAAACTTAATTTTATATATATATATATATATATATATATATATATATATATATATATATATATATATATATATATATATATATATATATATATATATATATAATCAATTATTATAATAACTAAATAATTTTAATTTAAAAACCCAGCAAACTTTCACTGGAAGTTTTCTGGTTTTTTTTTTGTAAGGAACTTTACAATTTTTAACTGTTTAAATCAACAAAACAAAAAATCATACAGCTCTACTTTTCTGTACTGATATAGATATTTAAATCTGTAAAAAACATAATAGTCATTATAAAGCAAAACTTAAACCTGTATATTAGTGAAAAAGAAAAATATTGCAGTAAGTATATCTTATAGGCAATATTATGCTTAAGCATGTTTTTTAGCCCATTTCAAAAAAGTCGAGAACCAAATGGCAGTAGTTACATTTTTTATTCCGAATAAGTGTACTTTGTTTACTTTCTCTGATAACTTATATCATCTAATTCAAATTGTATTTATTAGGATATTTTAGTATAATTTTAGATGGAAAAATTATGAAGTCAGTGGTCTGTTGGTTCTCTACTGACAAATTAGCATAACAAAACAAACAGAATTGCGAAAATTGACTTTAAAAGTATTTATGTTTGGGTCTTTAAAGCTAAAAAAAAAAAGATGGTTTATACAATATTTAAAGGACATCAATAACAATTTTATAAAAACATATAATAAATACTGTATAAAATTTATATATATATATATATATATATATATATATATATATATATATATATATATATATATACATACATACATACATAATATATATATATATATATATATATATATATATATATATATATATATATATATATATATATATATATATATATATATATATATAGAGAGAGAGAGAGAGAGAGAGAAAGATTTTAGTTTACTTAAATAAAAAATGCATTAAAATATAATACCTGCTTTAAAAAAAGCTCTGTATATATATAACTGCTTTAAAATAACTCTTTAATATAAAACATATTTTCTTTACCATACAAATCAGAAAACTCATAAAAAAATCTATTAACTAATAATGTGGCTTCATTAATTACACTTTCAGATAATACCTTATTGTTCAACGTAAAAACAATATTAGATAAAAGAGTAAAATGGTCAAAAAACTGAGGAGGCAAAACATCACATAAAATAACAGGACCATAAAAAACTAAAAAAGTAAAAAACTCAATACCTTTCCAATGCTTTATACAACTTAATGATCATCGAGTCTGTCTTATATTGCTTGGCACACTGATTGCAGATAAAAGATTATTTACAACAGTACAGTGTCTTCTAATAGAAAAAATATAACCAGAATAATAACTATCAAATCAGAAAGAAAACATAGCTTTCATAACACCAAGCTCAATACAGTGCAGATTATTAACAACTGTTCCATTTTCACAATTAAAATTAGGTACTCTTACAAATGTAGAAAAATCTAAAAACCCTTTAATCACATTAATCCAAAAAAAATCTGTATGGTTTCTACAACTCCCATTAACATCAGAAAATGGATAAGTCATACAAGACCTCCTACCTTTTTTTAACTCTTACCCCTTGAGAAGAACACCAATGGCAACCATTATAATCATTAAACTACCTACAACAAAAAACCATAGCTCCTGCAATTGTATCACACAAAAAAATAGATACATGAAAAAAAACACGAACATTATTAGATAAGAGTATACCAGTAGTGGATAGGTTAGTAAAAAATCAACAAAACAAGATAAAAATAATTGCACGTTTGGTTTTTTAAAACTGGACCAGAAACCAAAAAACAAAATATTAGTAATTTGCAATGAATATGGAAAATTATGCATGGATGCTAGCAAAGGCCACAAGGTCCACTTTGATAATTTAAAAACAGGAATTCCATCAGTATTAACAACAAGTCTAATTGTTGCTTGCACATTTTCTTCAAGACTTGCTAAATGTATCCAATTGTTATCACACATGTTTTTATGCTGTTTGTTTATGTTTAAAATATGAAAATAACTGCATTTCTTATAAAGAATACACTAACATATTATATATATATATATATATATATATATATATATATATATATATATATATATATATATATATATATATATATATATATATATATATATATATTTATATATATATATATATATATATATATATATTTATATATATATATATATATATATATATATATATATATATATATATATATATATATATATATATATATATATACTAATTTATTATTGCTCTGTTCTTTAAGAACGTTGAGCACTCTATTTGTAGAATACACTAACATATTATATATATATATATATATATATATATATATATATATATATATATATATATTATATATATATATATATATATATATATATATATATATATATATATATATATATATATATATATATATATATATATATATATATATATATATATATATATATATATATATATATATATATACTGAGAGAGAGAGAGGGATATATATTATATATCCCTCTCTTTCAGCGAGAGAGAGAAACAGATTGTTATTTATTATTTTTAATATAAAATACTTAATCATAAAGACATTTATAAAAATTATTTTTATAAAATAATAAACTTGAATTTAATAAATAAAATGCATTCGCATAAAGCGAATGCATAATAAACAATACTTAAGAGAAATAAACATTTTGAGCAACATACCAGATGATTTTGTTTTGTAACTTGAGTAGAACTAATAATAATTGAAACTCACACTATAGATCATCTATTAGATGCAAAAAATAAAATAAAAAGGATTACTTTTATACAAAAATTTGAAATATTATTTTAAGAAGCTATATTATCAATTTTCCAAGTTTTAACTGCTTGCAGAAGTTGTAACAGCAACGCTTTTTACATCACCGCGAAATATTACGCAAGAAACCCAGTAAACTTCCAGCGAACTTTAAGATCACTGGAAGTTTTTCGTTGGATTTCCAGCGAACTTCCAGCGAAGTCTTATGTATATATCTTATGTATAAGTCTTATGTATATATCTTATGTATAAGTCTTATGTATAAGTCTTATGTATATATCTTATGTATATATCTTATGTATATATCGAAGTCTTATGTATATATCTTATGTATATATCTTATGTATATATCTTATGTATATATCGAAGTCTTATGTATATATCTTATGTATATATCTTATGTATATATCGAAGTCTTATGTATATATCTTATGTATAAGTCTTATGAAATCCAGCGAAAACCCAGTGATCTTAGTAAATTTCCAGTGATCTTTTAATTTCCAGCGAACTTTCGCTGGAAGTTCGCTGGGTTTTTTTGTAAGGGAGTGATTGATAGAGTAACTTTAAGAAATCCCTATTTTCCATCTACACCTAATATGATATCAGCATCATTTGTTTCTTGATGTCTGTGATGAAACACCATTGCTACAAGCTCTTTAACGTCATTGCAATACATTGCAATAGGGTCTTTTTCTACCAACTATTTTTGAATAAAAATTCAAAATGAATGATTCAGATTGCATTCTAATTATTTAAAAAAATTGTAGGCAACAGATTACTTACCTCTTTGTTTTCATTTAATCCTAATAATAATGGGAATTTATCACCATTGAATAATTTTCCAATCAGCTGGTTGCTCTCAGTCAGTTTAATATGGAAACCCGATTCCACACTTTTCCGTCCTCCTTCACTTCTCAGAAAGTGTACAACTTCAATCATTTTGCGATTACTTAGAAGTCATAACAAAATTATGTAAAAAATTGGCTATAAATTCTAAAGTAAATTATGAAAAAAATTTTAAGCATCAAAACCTTACCTGGTATGTAGTTTTAGTTGAAGTTTGTTTAATATATCCAAAGAAAAGAAAGGTTTTTTAACCTCTGTTGTTCAGAGACAACAAGTTGCTTTGAACCAAAAGTTTTAAAAGCTAAAGTGTTCCCTGATTCATTTGTGGCCAAGCTTTTAATAGAACTAAACAGAACTTTTCCTTGCATTGTAGGGGATGTTGATCTTACAATCCCATAATAACGTAACTAAATTTTAACTAAAATATATGAATATATATATTTTACCTTCATAATACGGTCGCATAGTGAAGTAAGGGTCAGTCCCAGCAAACTTTTTTCTACATTTTGAGCAAAGTTATTAGCTGAATAATCTTTCCAGAATATTGTTTTGATAAGGTTTGAATAGTCTATTTTCTTTTTATTTAGAATTATATATGTTATCGTCGTTGTTTATAGGTCTTAAATCCTTGCGTTTCCTGAAGCAGCAAATGCAAAATATTTTAACAAAATATTTTATTAATTAGTAATTTTATTAATTAGTAATAACTGTAATAGCAATAGTAGTAAGTAATTAATATTTCAATTTGCAATTTCACTTTTGAAACTCGAATTAAATGCTCGAGGGCATATTTTTTTAATGCAATTTTGTGGTGTTAGAGGAGATCGCCAATCCCAAACACCCTCACCTCCCCTAATCCCTAGGTTATGGTTACTAAAACAAATTTTTTAAATCTTTTATGTTTTATTAAACTAAATTAAAATTTATCGACAGATTTCAAATTTCATGGAAAAAGAGTTCCTAGTTTAAAAGTTATTTCACTCTTTGTATTTTATATTTTGTATTGTCCATTTTTTGTAAAATTTTAAACTTCTTATAGTTATAAATCTTAAACGAAAATTTTTTTTTTGATGAAACTTGAAATTTGTAGATAAATTTGGTCTATTTTATGATAAAACTTTTTAAAAAAATTATTATTTTAGGAGACGTAGTTCTAGAAGGGGGAAATTAGGGGTCGGGACAGGGTTGGGTTAGCTCAAATTGTCTAAAGTCTTTACTCGTCATCCTCATTTGATACCAGTATTAACATACTAAAAATTTTAGTAAGCCACATAGCTCCTATCTTGAACAACAAAATTACTAGGCACTCGTTTAAAATACGTAATTTTTCCATAGGTCACCGGTAAAAAAAGTTGTTTTTACATTTTTGAAATAAGAAAGAGTCTTGAAAAAATAAACAAAAAAAAGTTCTGGGGATGTGTTGCTAGGTCTCAGAGCATGTTCTTATGCACCGTGAGGAATTAATGTAAAAAGTTTTCTAATGTGATCCTAAATATTAAATTATATATGTATTAAATAATAATTTTATATTATAATTTTATAATATAATTTTTTATTACATAATTTTATTATAATATAATTTGTAAATATATTATAAATATTTTTTATAATATAATTATATTATAAAAAATATTTATAATATATTTTTTATAATATAATTTTTTATAATATAATTTTATAATATTAAATTATAATTGTTGCACCTATATGATATGGCACCTGAATTTAAATATTATTTCATAAAGTATTGCTGTATATATGGTGGTCAAAAGTTTAAATATAGTGGTAAGGGAAAACGTTAAACCTCGTAAGTTATTGTGTTTTGTGCATAATAATATCAAAAAAATCTATAATAATACACTTTTCCTAGAATTTTGTTTGCATTGCCATAAGCCCTCATACACTGGTTAGATGCTTTCAAATTATTTGATATTACTACCCCAAGGTCTTTTTCAGTCTCAATTTCTTCTAAAATAACCCCGTTTATACTGTATTCATAACCAATGTTTTTTTTCCAAAGTGCTTAACTTTGCATTTCATATCATTAAATTGCATTTGCCATTCAACGTACCACTTGACAAGCTTTTGAAATTCTTCTCGGAGATGCAAATTATTACTTCTGTTATTAACTTTAAAGAATATTTTAGTATTGTCAGAAAATTTTAACACCATTTGTCACACCAGTATCCAGATCATTAATATATATCAAAAATAGGATTGGACCTAATACTGATCCTTGTGGTATGCCACTAAGTACTCTCCTAAAAGAAGAATTTTTTCTATTTAAAGCTACTCGTTGAACTCTGTTTATCAATTAAGAACTTATCCATTAAAAAAGTTTGCCTTCAATTCCATGACTATACAACTTTTTTAGCAACCTTGGACGAGGAAGCTTATCTAAGGATTTTGCGAAATCTAAATATATCACATCTACACAATCTCCATTGTCAACAAATCTTGTTACTTGCTCCAAAAACAATAATAAATTGGTCACACTGGATTTTCCTTTTCTGAATCCGTGTTGCGAGTCTACTATTGCTTGATTCATTTCAAGGTAACTGACTAAAAAATCTCGTAGTATTGGTTCGAATAGCTTAGAAATTTGACTGGTAAGACTATCAGGTTTGTAATTTTCTACGTTTGATCTACTACCACCTTTAAATAGTGGAATTACTTTTCCAATCATCTAGCACCACCCCATCATCAAGTTATTTACAAAACAGCAAATAAAGTGGAACACAAATTTCATTTTGAATACTGTAAAGTAGTCTTGACCCTATATCATTAGCACCAGCTGATTTATTTATTCTAAGTTTAGACAATTTTGTCCGCACATCATTCTCGGTAAACATGCTGTCACTCACCCTACCAATATTATTAAGGATACCTTCAGATTCTGGTATTATGTCAATATTCTCATTAGTGAAAACAGATGTATAGTACTTGTTAAGTTCTTCAGTTATTCAAGTAACTCAATCAATTTTAACACCATTATTATTTAACAGCACTCCAACTTTAACTGTTAACTTTGTTTTGCTTCTAGCATAAGCAAATAATGATTTAGAACCATGTTTGATACTTCGTGCCAGTATATACTCAAAGTTAATCTTCGCTTTCCTAATTAACCGTTTAAATTTTTTATTTACACTAATCACTGCAGGATGAGATTTGTTTTTGTGTCTAGAATATATTTTCCTTTTTCTTTTGATTGCTTTAGCTACTTTACGAGTCACCCATAAGGGTTTTTTGTACTTAGGATTGGTGTTGAACATACGTTGATTCTAAGTCAAGTAATATTGATTTAAAAGTTGACCAATAATCTAGGGCGCTTTCTTCAAGTTTTAAATTTCAATCGCTTTTTTGCAACTCCTGTCTAATGCAATCAAATTTTCCTTTATTAAAGTCAAATATGGTTCTAAAATTTTTTTTGCTGCTGATTTCATACAGATGTTGAAGGTTATCATGGAATGATCACTATCCACCAATGTATTGAGGTTGTCAACATCGCTTACCAAATCATGTTCATTGCTAAAAACCAAGTCTAGAATAGCTTTATCTCTATTGGGTTCAGAAACAAGTGGAATTAAAAATCTTGAATGCATTCACAGAATAGTTGAGTTTCATGTGAAGCACCTAGTATGGCCAAACAAGTCAACCCCTTCCAGTAAATATTTCCATAATAAAAATCACCCATCAACAATTTTCTATGTACACTGACTTCGTGAAGAAGATCTCTCAGTATACTATCCACTTCTTTACCAAATATATCAAAATTGTTTGTTCTGTAGCAGACTCCAATTAGTAGATTGTCATTTTGTAAACCAGTTATACTACACCATATATGCTCAGGATAGTTAGACTTGGGTTGATATACAACAAATTGCCATACTGTTTTGATATATAGTAACACACTTCCCCCTTGCTTTTTGATTGGTCTATCATGCCTAAAAAGTATGTAATTAGCTAATTCAAGTTCAGAATCCAATACATTATCCGCAGTCCAACTCTCAGTTATCCCAATAATATCTGGTTGTAAAGTATAGACAGTTGCTTGGAATTCACTCATTTTATTAATCAAACTTCTTGCATTTAACATAATAACAGTGATTAGCCAGTATAATCAGATAACAATGCTTCATTATTTTGGTCAATTTTATTTGTGGAAACTCTATCAATTATATATTTACCCAAGATTTCCTTAGCTATATGATTTTCATTCGTTCTGGTCTGCTTCTTACCACATGTACCATTCCCCGAAATTTCTTTTGCTGTTTTTTCCTTCGCCTCTGCAGCAAGAACTTTGAGATCTTCTCTTTCTTTTATTGTTATATCATGAGCCACTTTGACTGACTTATACTTGGTATCTGCATTTTTAAGTTTACTTAGATTTTCCATTACAAGGTTTTTTTGAAATTGGTTTCTTAGTTTTACTAATAATGGTATCTGCATTTTTAAGTTTACTTAGATTTTCCATTACAAGGTTTTTTTGAAATTGGTTTCTTAGTTTTACTAATAATGGTCTTGAACAAACGAATGTATTCTCATCTTTTTTTCCAAGCCGGATCACCTTAATTATATCTTCTTTAACAATATCCCAACTAACTACACTGAAAAGTTCAAGGCAAAGTTTCTCGTCTTCTTGGTATAGTTCATCAACTGAGGTGTTGTTGCTTTCTGGTACTCTAAATAGTATTATGTTATTTCTACAAACTTCCTTGTTCTCTCTTTCATCAGCTTTCTCTTGAGCTTGTCGTAGAACATTTTGCATCTTGTCAACATCTATTGCTCTGGTCTTTAGTTCATTATCTAGCTGTTGAGAAATGATTTCAGACCATTTTTCTCTTGATACTTGACGCTTTTGTCTATTTGAACGACTGTTTTTTGGATAACAAAGTTTAATTCTTTTTGAATGTTGTTTATTTTTTTATCAAATTTTTCTAGTTGAATAGAAACTTCTAGAAAACATTTGTCTGTCTCCTTTTTTCTTTCTTCCATATGTTTGATAAGTGATAGTTCAAAACCTTCAACTTTGTCTTGTAATCTCTTAATTTCTGTAATTAGTTTACCTGCACCAGAGTTACGACCTTAACAGAACCAATGTGCCTTGTCATTCGAACTAACAACTTGACAGAACTCATTTGTAATCCCTACACACTTACAGTGATGCCACTTGTCGCAGATTTCAAAGTGTATAGTGTCTTTGCTGCCTGTATTCTTGTCACAAACACCACACTTATTTTTCTTAAAAATTGTAACTTTGTCTTTATCTTCAACTTGACTTATTAAACCTTTAAGGATTTTTTTAGCAGTCGCCATTTCCACAGTTCTAATTTCACAATCCTTAATGACAGAACGGCTACCACCTTTTAAAATAGTGGACTACCTCCTTGTTATGAACCTTTTTAATATGTTAGTTAGCTAATTAACACAAATAGAACTGTCAGTTTTTTGTGTTTTTTCCGTATTAAAAGTATTTTCGAACAACGAACTTTGCGCGTTACATTAAAAACATGAAACCTAAAATTACAGGAACCTAAAATTATACAAAGCCTAAAATTTACATATTTTCCTAAAGAACCCCTTTTTTTTTTCTTTAGAAAATTCTAGATATAGTGAACTTTTTTTAGAAATTGACGATTGTGCCCCCCCCCCCTCACTTCAAAACCCGTGTCATCGGCCCTGATTTAAGGAGAGTTTATCAAAATAATATTCTTTATACTTTTACAACTCATTTTTATCGCACTTTTTTAATTATAAAATGCCACTAGCATTTTGTTCCATTGAGACGAGAATTACATTAAAACAAAACAAAGTGCTATAAGGCTTTATTTACAAGCTTTTTACCTATCAGGTTTGAATATATTAAAAAGAAAAGATAAATGTTTTAAATATTCTTTAGAAACGGAATTTTATTATTATTTTTTACTCAAACTGATGTTTTTGAGTTTTTGGAGCACTTAGGAACAGTAACAGAAAAAGGATGACACTTAATTGAATGACGAGTAACACGAAAATGAATTTTAGGAGATTGCACAAAAGACGATAGCTCTTTAGAGCAGTGACCATTATAGTTCGTAGAAAAGAGAAAGAGAAGCAACATTACGACAATGTGACAAAGGTTGTAGGTTGGCTGCAAGAGCAGGTCCAACCTACAACCTAAAGTGTTTATGTATTAATTCTTTTATTAAAACATAAACACCTTTTTTTCAAGCTTAGTAGCGAAAATACAATAAAGTTAACAAATAAAGATAAATACAATATAGCTACATTGTTCTCATCTGTTACACGAGAGTTATCGTGTAAATTGCTATCGTTTGACATAAGGGTGAAAATAAAAGCTTTAAAGCGAAGAGACCAAAAACTACATCTTTAAAAAGAGGGGCTACAGCCCCCCTCCTAGGCATATATTTATATATGAAATGTGGGGAATTATTAAACGTTTCCTAGTGACACTAATGAATTCACTTGTTTGTTTATAGTTGTTTGGTATTGTGGTTTATCCTCCTCCGGCTAATTGCCATATAGAGGCCACATTACCAAGGCTCGCAAAGACAAGTTCGGCTCCCCAAGGAGCGTCATGACCCGCTTTCGGACCAAGAGTAAGGTTATTTTGGGAAGAACGAAGATATAATAGAGTAAAAGACAGAAATAGTCGAGTTAGAAAGATAACATAGAGAAGCGGACAGAAATTGCACACGATGTTAGAAGGTGCAAACGTGATAAGCATGAATTATAATTGTTTATCACATTTGTTTATAGTTGTTTGGTATTGTGGTTTATCCTCCTCCGGCTAGTTGCCATATAGAGGCCACATTACTAAGGCCCGCAAAGACAAGTTCGGCTCCCCAAGGAGCGTTATAACCCGCTCTACGGACCAAGAGTAAAGTGAGTTTAGGAAAAACGAAGATAATTCGAAGAGTGAAAAACAGAAGTAGTCGTGTTAGAAAGATAGCATAGAGAAAGCGGACAGGATTGCACTCGATGTTAGGAGGTGCAAAAGGTTTGTTTATAGTTGTTTGGTATTGTTGTTTATTCTCCTCCGGCTAGTTGCCATATAGAGGCCACATTACCAAGGTACCGCAAAGACAGGTTCGGCTCCCCAAGGAGCGTCATAACCCACTCTACGGACCGAGAGTAAAGTGAGTTTCGGAAGAACGAAGAAATGTTAGAGTGAAAGACAGAAGTAGTCGTGTTAGAAAAACAGCATAGAGAAAGCGGACAGGATTGCACTCGATGTTAGGAGGTGCAATAAGTTGAAATAGGGACTAAAAACCACAGAGACTAAAAAGTTTCAGTATGTGTTTTTTTCCGTTGTTGTTTGGTATTGTGGTTTACCCTCCTCCGGCTAGTTGCCAAATTTATATAACCACAAATGAAATCTTGTTTTAAAAATTCCCATAAATGACATTTTTTATTTAACTTTTCTTTGGCTCACTGAATTTGGCGATTTATTTTTCGCTTCCTTTTAAACTAGCTACAACTCTTATACTTTCAGCACTTGAGTAGTCTTGGTTTGATTCCATGTTACAATTGTTTCATAGGCGAAGACCCTCTTTTTCGTTACAGAATCTTTCAATTGATTTTTTACTACTCTCCTCTACTTTTTTTTTTGAAAGACAAAAACTTTTTTTTTTTAGAAAGGAAACCATTTTTTAACAAAATCTATAAAAAGCTGTATTTAAAATTTTCTTTTTTGCCCCAAAATGGAAAGATTAATATTATTCAAAGTATATTTCATGAAAACTTATTTAAAGTTTATTTTTAAAAATAACTATGCAACTGACGCTTTTCAATATTGTATAATAATTAGCATTTTTGTTACTTAGTTGTTAATTATACGTAATGAGTTCATTAATATATTTATTATTGGCACGTTTCGTAAGTTTGTTTCCGTTAAGAACTCTTTTGTATATTGTCATGCAAAATAGTTTCGATTCGAGAGAAATTTTGTTTTTTATCGTTATGTCTAAAAATAAAATCATAAAAATTTAATATGTTATTATACTGAAAATAAATATTCATTATAAACATTTTGAGATTTAAAGATTTTTACAATTAAAATTAGTCTGGCAAACAAACTTTTATTATAGACTTCAAAATGTCGTTTGGAGAAAGTGCTTGTTTCGCAAGTGCGACTTCCGAAACCGCTACTTTGTTGCAAAATAGTTTTCTTTCGTATGTCAACTTGCGAAAGGCTAAATTATAAAATGAACATTGCCTGGTGATTTGTTTTTATAATTTTTTAAAAGGTACTTATTTTCATGTCTGCATTTAAAAATTAGTTCAGATTTTTTGTTTAGTAAATTTTCTTGGCCCAAATGAGTAATAATTTTAAATTTTTCTTGTAATATGTTTACACTTTTTTGGAAATGTTATTATAGGCAGGCGCAGCTTTTAAAATATACCAGTTTAATTTAAACGTAATATTTTTTTTTTAGTAGCCAAATATATTATGACAGCATAGTCTTTTGAGTATTTTTTATGGTTAAAAGATTGTTTTTTGTCGTTTTTTCCATTCGCCCTCGGTTAAGCAAATATGTTATTTTTCAGGAAACAATGCATTTGTTAATTAAAAATTTTGAGGAAACAATGCATTTGTTAATTAAAAAAATAATTTTTTGATAAGCACAGAGAGGGATTAATTTATTTCAAGGGGAGTTAATCGATTTCGAAATAGAATAATTCCCTAGTTAATTTTTCACGCTACGGGAGGTAATTTATTATAGGGACTTTTATTTCATGATACCGGTGCTAGTCACATGGGGGATGCTATTGCAATTTTTGTCGACTAATTAAGAAAAAACAAAAAAAAACAACAACAACAACAAGAAAACATTAAAGCTCTATATCAAATCAGCAAAATCATTTCAATCAGCTTTAGCGGTTTCTCGTTGAAAAGACATCACGGTCTTGTACTAGTTTTCCGTTTCTTTATTATGCTACCTTTATTTTCTAACGATATCTTTATTTGTAGTTAATTTAAATTAATTTAACTTTTTATTTTACTTATATTTATATAAAGATTGTTATAAAAATAGGAAAAAAAAAATTTTAAATACATATATATATATATATATATATATATATATATATATATATATATATATATATATATATATATATATATATATATATATATTTTAATTTTTTTTTTTTTAATATATATATATGTACTTTAAAAATACACACACATATATATATATATATATATATATATATATATATATATATATATATATATATATATATATATATATATATACATATATATATATATATATATATATATATATATATATATATATATATATATATATATATATATATATATATATATATATATATATCACTGATCTTAAAATATAACTGGATGGCGGATTCTATTGTTTTTTCCAAAAAAAGTTGAAGCCAAAATTGGCCTCCCAAGATGGCGCCGATTTTAGTTCCTATTAATGAAACCGATATACATTCTATTTTACTTTATCAAAATACAAAAGAAAACAATGAAATAAGACTAATAAATTTGTAAAAAAAACAACAAAAAACAAACAAACAAATGAATTTTATAATTATTAGAAGAAAAAAAAAGAAATTATTTTTTTAAATAATTGAATTTATTATTTGATGACATCAGTAAAATTTACAATTTTAGTTTTATGTATAATTTTATGTGTGTGCATTTTAACTAAGAATTCTAAGAATAAGAACCCAATGCTGGAATTTCTGTTGTTTACCATTCATAACAGCATGGTAAACAGCAGCAATCATGTTTACCTACAATTTTATACTTTATATTTTTGAAGCAAGATACCAATTTGTACAAATGCTGCATGAACTATTAACTGAGTGCTGTAAGTACACAAAAACTCAGGGGTTTCTTCTAGACTTATATTATACTTAATTTCTATTATTGCATAAATTATATGAATAAAAAGTGTCACTTATATTGGTATAAAAACCTAGGTCTGAATTATAGTTATTTATAATAAATTTTAAAACAAATAAAAAGTAAATAATCATTTCTTATAACATAAAGGATAATCACTCAGTACAATCGGTGA
The DNA here is from genome assembly GCF_022113875.1 of Hydra vulgaris. Classification (NCBI taxonomy): domain Eukaryota; kingdom Metazoa; phylum Cnidaria; class Hydrozoa; order Anthoathecata; family Hydridae; genus Hydra; species Hydra vulgaris. The sequence continues at coordinate 13,095,009 of NC_061169.1, forward strand.
TGAAAATGTATGCAAAAATACATTTGTTTGAAAAAAATGTATTTATTAAACTTTTAATATACAAATATTCAAAACACCTCATTGAAATATCTCTTTAATTAAAGTTATATATAATGTTTACTTGCTGTTAAGAATTACGGATATATGTTATAGTTTGCTGACTTTGTGTTGCAGTTAAGTAATTTTATATCTATGCCCATGAATTTATTCGCATAAAAGATTGATTACATGACATATTAAAATCAAGAAACTTATTTGCCAATGGATACAAGTCAGCATTGTGTGCATGTAACAAGATTCTTTGTTTTCCATTTCTTGACATCGCATATAATTATACCATTAGTCTTAAAGAGATTAATTGGTATGCAAATAATCTTTCATAGTCTAAAAACTGATTTCATTAGATATTTGGTAGCAGTTTAATCTGTTTAAAATATATATCTCGACTGAGAAGAAAAAGAAAGTTCACTATAAAATCATTTAACATATAAGCTCAGCCAAAACCATCTAACATGTTCTTTATTGTGTTGTGAGATCTTATTTAGCTAAGAGATCTGCAAGAATGTTTAACAGCAATATCAAATGCCAACAACTCACAGACACATATAAACTTACATAACTTTGTGAATTCAGGCTGGCATGGAATACTTTATTCCTTCTCGACGATTCCAGGTCAAGCCTCACTATTCTCCATTGTTTTCTTCACATTGTGCTGCTGCAATTGCTAATCGAAACCATTACTTCCATATCTATCATGTATTATATATCTCAGAATATAGAATTTTTAAAAATAGGGATAACAGATGCTGCTTTCCAGCATGCTGGTAAAGCAGCATCTGTTATCCCTATTTTTAAAAATTCTGGATAGCGATCTGATTCGTCTAACTACCGTCCCATTAGTCTTCTTCCTATCATAAGCAAGGTTTTTGAATCTTTAATTAACAAATAATCTCGAATCTCGAATCTCTTAACCTATTTTCTGATCATCAATATGGATTTCGATCTTCTCATTCTACGGCTGATTTGCTAACAGTAATAACCGATAGGTTTTATCGCGCATTAGATAAAGGTGGAGAGGTTAAGGCCATCGCTCTTGACATTTCTAAGGCGTTTGATAAAGTTTAGCATGCTGGTCTTCTCCATAAACTTTCTTCTTACAGTATATCTGGAAACCTCTTTAAGATTATCGAATCCTTCCTTTCCAATCGTAGTATAAAAGTTGTCCTTGATGGACAGCACTCTTCTTCTTATTCTGTAACCTCAGGGGTTCCTGAAGGTTCAATCCTTGGCCCTATACTCTTTTTAATTTACATTAACGATCTTCCAGATTTTCTCACACCTAAGATGGCATTGTTTGCTGATGATACTACCATTTATTCTTGTCACGATAAGAAGCCAACTCTCTCTGATTGCTTGCAGGGGGCATCTGAGCTTGAAAAGGATCTCACTTCTGCTACAGCATGGGGCTCACTGTGGCTGGTGAACTTTAATTCAGATAAAACTCAATTTTTTCAGCAAATCGTTATTGCAATAATTTAGACCTTCCTATATTTATGAACGGTAATGTACTCGATGAGTCTCCTACCCTTCACCTTCTAGGATTAACTCTTACTTCTGATCTTTCTTGGAAACCTTATATCAAATCGGTTGCAAAATTAACATCTGCTAAAGTTGCTTCTCTTTATCGAGCTCGTCACTTTCTTACTCTGGATTCTATTCTCTATCTCTATAAATCTCAAATCCGGCTTTGTATGGAATACTGTTGCCTTATCTAGGGTGGATCTTTTAATGATGTCCTTTCTCTTTTAGACAAGGTGCAAAAACGCATTGTAAACATAGTTGGACCTACTCTTGCAGCCAACTTTCAAACTCTGTCACATCGTCGTAATGTTGCTTCTCTTTCTCTTTTCTACAAATACTATAATGGGCACTGCTCTAAAGAGCTAGCGTCTCTTGTGCAATCTACAAAAATTCATTCTCGTGTTACTCGTCATTTAATTAAGTCTCATCCTTTTTCTGTTACTTTTCCTAAGTGCTCCAAAAATTCTTATTCGTCTAGTTTTTTTCCTCGAACATCAATTCTTTGGAATTCGCTTCCTTCATTTTGCTTTCCTAATTCATATAATTTGCAATCTTTTAAGTCGTCTGTCAATCGTTATCTTGCTCTACAATCTTCAACTTTTCTCTTCCAGTAACTTCCAACACTAATTAGTGGTTGCTTGCAGCTTTGTTGGAAGCGAAGATGTTAAAAAAAAAAAAAACAACTCTTGATGTGAAGTAGCGTTCAATGTTCAAATGATGAAACTGCAGCATCAGAGATCAAATTCATATTTTAAAAGCTTTAGATTCTTTTTTCTTGTGCTCACTCCAGTACTAAAATATCTGACTGAAATTGAATTAATAAATAAGTATGATTTGTTGGAGAGTAAACCAACTTCTAGTGACCACGATTATGCAGATATTCCAAATTGCAGCATTCAAAAAAGCATTGATCTCATATTGTCAGATACGTAGCTAAAATGACACTAAAAAAAAGTTATCTGTATTAAATATATTTGTATATATATATATATATATATATATATATATATATATATATATATATATATATATATATATATATATATATATATATATATATATATCAGTAGCGTAGCGACAAAAAATTGCCTTCCCCCCCCCCGCAAAAATTTAATCCGGGCCCCTAAATTACTTCTTTTCTATTCCCTTCCCCCTCACCCCCCCCCCCCCACACACACACACCTTGCCTTTACCTTCCTTCTAGGCAAATAAGTTATACATGAAAATAAAAAACTGTTTAAAAAATTTTTATATTCGTAGATATAATAAAATAAAAAGTTGCTCACTATTCGAAGAACTTGTCAAGATTATTAACTACATAATAATGTACAAAGTGTAAAATATATGTTTTGTATGTATGTTAAATGATACGCATGTTATTTATTGTACTGACATTTTTTTTTTAATTTTTTCTTTGTTGCCTTGGGCCCCTAATATATATTGGGCCCCTAATATATATATATATATATATATATATATATATATATATATATATATATATATATATATATATATATATATATATATATATATATATTGAGTATTAGTATTATATACATGCGTAACTTATGTTATAAGCCACTAAATTTGTTTTAGTCATAGTTTGTTGTTATTTTAGAAAAAAATTAAAATAATAATTATGGGAAGAACTAATGAATTAACAACCGAAAAACGTGCTCAGATTTTGTTCATAGAATAACTACGTGAACATGTTCACGTAGTTATTCTACGTGAACAAGGATTGACAATGACTTCTATTGCTTCACGTTTTAATGTAACCCATAGCTGTATCATAAAAACATTGAAGCGATATCATGACACTGGTAATTTTAAAAGTAAAGCTAGAGCTGGACGACCAAAGGTGACTACTCAAAGGGCAGATAATCGCATCCATCGTTATGCAAAAGCATATCCGTTTGCCAGTGCTTCTGAAATTTCATCTGAGGTATTCCCCACTGGTGTTGCACCAAGTGTTGTGACCATTAGAAGACGTTTGTGCAAACAATTTCATTTAACGAGCCATGTTCCAGCAAAAAAACCTTGCCTTTCTCCAAAAAATATTAGAGATCGTATTGCCTTCTGTCAGAAATACAAGGACTGGTCAGCGGAATATTGGGAGGATATAATATTTAGCGACGAATCATTAATCGAACAATTTGGTTGTCGTTCTACAAGCGTTAGACGCCCGCCTTGCCAACGATACAACCCCAAATATTTGCTTTCAACTGTAAAACATTGCCCTAAAATCATGATATGGGGTGCCATTACAGCCAATCAAAGTGGTGGTTTATGGTTTATGCTTCCTAACACCACAATAAATGGCCATATTTATCTTGAAATACTTCAAGAAAAACTTAAAATATTCATGAACATCACAAGTACCCACAAGTTTCAGCATAACGGAGCACCCTGTCACAGGGCCAAGCTTGTAAGCAGTTGGTTACTTGAGAATGGAGTTGAAGTCATTGGCCCCTGGCCTGGTAATTTACCGGACCTCAATCCCATTGAAAACTGCTGGAATCATCTTAAAAACGAAGTCCAGAAACTTAGACCATCACCTTCCGATGATCTACAAGAAAAAATTAGACAGGTATGGACTCAATTAATGACTCCTGAATATTTGAGAAAACTCGTTTACTCTATGCCTACCCGGCTAGCTAATTGTTTGAAAGCTCAAGGACACCATACCATTCAAGTATTAAACTCATAAAACATTTATTAGTATTTTAAAGTTATTATATTCGGAAATTTTCATGGTTACTAATATATTTTGATAAAATAACTGAATAATTTAATAAAAATTGTATTTTTTATACAATGTTCCAAACTTTTGATCGCGACTGTATATATATATATATATATATATATATATATATATATATATATATATATATATATATATATATATATATATATATATATATATATATATATATATATATATATATATATATATATATATATATATATATATATATATAAATTTGTTAGGTGTTTTATGACACTTCTGAAAAATAACTATTTTTGCAATTCAAAATCTTACAAATATTTCGGTTTTTAGTATGTTTTCCAACAGAAGTTTTATATATATATATATATATATATATATATATATATACATATATATATATATATATATATATATATATATATATATATATATATACATATATATATATATATATATATATATATATATATATATATATATATATATATATATATATATATATATATATATATATATATATATATATATATATATATATATATATATATATATATATATATATATATATATATATATATATATATATGTATATATATATATATATACATATATATATATATATACAAAATTTCTGAAAAACAAACTAAAAACTGAAATATTTAAAGATTTTAAATTGCAAAAAAAGTTATTTTTGAGATTTTTCATAAAACACCTAACAAATTACATTTAGTACCCAGTGGGCACACGACGTTATTTCGACGTTGATTTACAGTTGATTTTTAGTCGCGACGTCGTATAACCAAAAATAAACGTTGTATCTAGTGATCGACCGAAATTCGGTTCGGTTCCGGTTCCAGTCATAAATTTGGCCGGAATCGAAATTCCTCTTTCGGTTCCGGCTAGATTTGAGATTTCGGTTTCGGCCGGAATTTCGGTTCTAAATGCTACCGAAAATAGATATTATAAAACTTTATTTTAAATAAATTATTTAGCATTGTAGCGTAAATATATTTTGATTAAAAAAATTTAAATAATTTTTTTGCTAGTTATTTCAACTTCTTATATTATTTTTTGCGTCCGATCGCGTTGTTACTTTTATCTGGTTTTTAATTATCAAGTTTAAAATATCATGATCTACAAATTTAATGACGCTACAATGTTATCTACATTGTAGAGTCATATGTTTATGGACTTGATTATTTATTTATTTTAATTATCGCATGGAATTGGTAACGGTAAAATCTTTACGAACTTGGTGATTTTTTTTTAAATTATCACGTGGAATTTGTTTGAAATAAATTAAAAAAGTTTTTATTGGTTTCATTCATTTTTTTAAAGCAAGTTGTTTTAATGTTTTCTCGTCGTTAAAACATTAAAACAATAATGTTTTCTTGTCGTTATAACTTTTTTAATGTTTTCTCGTTTAAATTGTTAATTGTCTTTTTAACGAACTTTTTAATGTAACGTAAGAAATTTTTCTTAAATATATATATATATATATATATATATATATATATATATATATATATATATATATATATATATATATATATATATATATATATATATATATATATGTATATATATATATATATATATATATATATATATATATATATATATATATATATATATATATATATATATATATATATATATATATATATATATATATATATATATATATATATATATATATATATATATATATATATATATATATATATATATTGTTAAGTTAACAACAATATTAATACAAATTAATATAATTAATAATTAATATAATTAACAAAGAACTTGTTAATTATATTTTAAATCCTTGTTCTTGACTCAAACTAGCAACATTAAAAAACTCATCTGATTAAGTTCTTCGATTTCATTCTAATAAAATGAGCTCAAACCGAAAAACAAGTTTAGTGTGGAAGTACTTCATAATTGAAGCAAACAATCCAAGAATGGTTCAATGCAAAATCTGCAACAGCAAAGTTTCAAGAGGATCTGACGACCCAAAAAAACAAGGATTAAGTGGACTCACGTCACACCTGAAGAATCATCATCCTGACATCAAACTTACGCCCGAAAAAGCAGAAAATCCAAAGGCAAATGAAGAAGCTGACTTAAATTCCAACAAGAGAAAGGCAGTTACAATCTTCAACATGCGATCAAAAAAACAAAGATCCGACATGTTACAATCTACAATTCCAAACTGGGTTCAAGCTTCTTCAAAAATTGACTCTAATTCTGAAAAAGGCCAAAAATTTCACAAGTCAATTTTTGAAATGATGATTCTTGACCTCCAACCATGGTCTATTGTCAATGATGCTGGATTTTTGAGGCACCATGCTCTTATTGCTCCAAATTTGCAAAAAATACTACAGAAGTTTACTGGATCCGACTTACGAAAAAATTAAAGTTGCTCTCAAGGAAAAGCTGGTTCAATCAGAAGCTGAAAATGTGTCTGTCTGCCTTGATGCATGGTCATCATTTTATCATGGCTATCTGGGAATGACTGTTCACTTTATTTCCAAAGACTGGAACCGTGTCAAATTCTGCATCTCTTGTTCTCCATTTGATGAAAGTCATACTGCAAAAAATATTTTCAAAGAGATCAAAGCAGCAGCAGAGGAATGGGAAATTTTTTCAAAAATTGGAGTTTGCTTAAGAGACAACGCAGCAAATGTAAAAGCAGCCTTCAATGAGCCAAGCTGTAATTATAAGTCAGCTGGATGCCTTAACCACTCCCTTCAACTTGTGATAAAAAAAGACCTATTATCAGATCCTACCATCAACGAACTGATTGAAAAGAGTCGAAAACTTTGTTCTTACGCATCCCATTCTATTGGTTTCTACACTGAACTTTACAGACAGCAAGAAATCCAAATGGATAGAAAAGACAGACTTGGCTTAAAAAACGATGTTGCCACAAGATGGAACTCTACCTATTACATGCTTGAGCGAATTTTACACCTGAAACCAGCCATTGCTGCAACCTTACTCAAATTTCCTTCTGTGGGAATTGAATTTTCCGTCCAAGATTGGAGCCTCTATGAAAAAGTGGTGAGGATTTTAAGTGTTTTTGAGGAGGCAACAAAAATGTTGTCAGGTAGTGATTCTTGTATCAGTTCCTGCATTCCAATTGTGACAACAATAATTAAAGCTTTGGAAACAACCTCCGGCGACGTCAGTGTTCAGAAATTGAAAATAGCTATGAAAAATGCAATGGAAAAACGTTTTTCAGCAATTGAAAAAACAGAACATTATTCAGTTGCTACTTTACTTAATCCAAAATACAAATGGTATTTTTTCCGATCTCAAGCTGCTTTGCAAAATGCCAAACACATTGTCATGTCCCAAATGGAGAATTTTGAACCTCTTGAAGATGAATTGGCTCCTGTTACTCAAATTCCATCTGGTGACAATGAAAAAAACACGGCATTCTCGCACATAATGTCAAAAATTATTGCACAGTCTCAAACAGGACCAAATGAGCATTCATGTTCCAAAATGACGAGGGAAGTGTTGAAGGATTTTTTGGATTGTCCAATGGCTTCTCATTGCCTAGAATTTTGGAAAAACTATGAAAAAAATGCGACTAGCAAAATCAAGTTAGCATTGACTAAGGTGGCAAAAAAGTACCTCACACCACCCCCAACATCCACAGATGTTGAAAGATTGTTTTCTACGGCTGGAGATATTCTATCTAACGAAAGAAACAGACTCCTTCCAGAAAATTTGGAAAAACTCCTTTTTTGTCGAGAAAATCTTGCAGTTGTTGGATTCTGCTATTAATCATTTTTTATTAATTTAACTTTGTGTTTTAAATGGAATAAACTTGCAAACAAAAACTATTATTTATTTTCGGTTCCGGTTTCGGTTTCGGCTCTGGTTAGGGTTTACTTTCGGTTCCGGTTCCGGTTAGGAATATTTAAAATCTATTTTCGGTTCGGTTCCGGTTCCGGCAAAATTTCAGTGCCGGTCGATCACTAGTTGAAAAATTTGTTTAAAACTATCACGTTGATTTCACGTTAATTCAACGTCTATATTACGAGTTCGATCGTTCGTAATTGCAATATGCAATAAATTAAAATACGCATTCGTGACTTAAAATTTTTTTTATCAACACAACAAATAACAAGTAAAGACTCAACAAGTTACTTATTAGCCCAATAAAAACAAGTAAAGTCACACATGCTAATAAATTAGGTCATCTCTTGCCTTTTTATAAGGTTTTGAATTTGACAATTTAACAATAATACATGGCTTAACTTGTGATTAGTTAGGTAAATATTAAATGGATATTTCTTTATGACCGTATTATTTCATGAGTGTGGATTACAAGTAGTGACTACTTGATATATTATATAAATATAAAATATATATTATATATGTTTTTCTTATTTATATATATATATATATATATATATATATATATATATATATATATATATATATATATATATATATATATATATATATATGTATATGTATATATATATATATATATATATATATATATATATATATATATATATATATATATATATATATATATATATATATATATATATATATATATATATATATATATATATATATATATATATATATATATATATATATATATATATATATATAGTATATATATTTATATTATGTATGTATATATACATATATAGTGTATGTATATATTATATATGCATATTATATATATGTAAACACATATATATATATATATATATATATATATATATATATATATATATATATATATATATATATATATATAATATACATATATATAATATGCATATATAATATATACATACACTATATATGTATATATACATACATAATATAAATATATATAATGGATGATGTTTTACAAAATAATGATTTATCAAGCTTTTTTACCAATCCATGTGACTTAAAGAGTTTGAATATTTTTTATATTAAAAAATTTTTATTAAATTTTCAAAGATTTTTCTTGTAAAGTTGTATAAAAAAGAATTTGTGCATGCTCCTTTAGTCCATGATATTGGTTGGTAGAAGGATCAACATAAAAATTTAGCAAATTTTAGCAACTGTATAATGTATCATAACGTGCAGTTTAAAGTTGTATTTTTCTGTTAGCTATTTTACATGAACAAATTTTTAATATATAAGTATTTTTTCTATTATATTTTCTACTATACTTTTCCAGTTGAAAAAGTATTGTAGGGCATGCAAAATGTTCATTCGAGCTGTTTGATTAGAAAATACAGAGAAATAAAAAGAGAAAATTCGATTGATAATTTTTTGTGCTGGCCATCATCATTAAATGTAATAAATTGTTTCAATGAAATGCATAAACCGCATCTAACTAATACAGATTTACGCTGCTCAAAATTAAATATCATGGAGATAATGCAATTTTTTTTAAATATAAACCTTGAGTCATTACTTTTTTTCCTTGTTTTTTTAACATGCTTTCATTCTGTATATGTTGTTTTTAGTGTTTAGATATATTCTTTATTATATGTTCTTTATTATATAATGTGTTTAAAACATTTTTAAATTGAATGAATATTCTTAGATCATGAGTTATGTAATAAATTTGAATTTGCCTCTACTAGTGATACTCAGATAAAATCAGGTTCAGAAAACGGTAACTATTTCAAAAGATACTTTATTCAAGTATTATTTGTTATATTTTAATATTAATTTTTAGAGGAGCCACTACCATGCAAGAGAAAACATAATAACCAACAGAATAGTAAGCAAATATTTACTCCTGTGACGCAAAAAAAAGAAACAAAAAACAATTTTTATGCATACTCCACATACTGTAGCTCAAGGTATTAATTGTCTGTCTGCAAGTTGATTTAGGAAGAAAAGATTTTGAACAATTTTTTCTATGTTTCAGTGATTTACACATTTCTTTGGTTGCTAAATTAATACATTTTATTTAATTTATGAATAATGTTTTATTTTATAAATTTTTTGTTCTTTGTTTCAACGCTTTTAGAAATTAATTAATGTTTGGTTCTTTTGTCTTTCTGATATATCTTTATTGTTAGAAAGAGATGTTAGTAAAAACTATTTCCAGTAATTAAAGTAATATCATGACAAATAGTTCTGAAATTCTATGGATGAACTTGCAGCAGTAATTTAATGATTATGATAACAGTTTAAATGATTCTTGGTTGAGGTCAGAAGTGATGAGTTGTTTCAAACCATGACTTTTTGCAGTTTTTTTTTATTGTTTTTTGATTAAGTATTTATTAATAACTTAGCCTAAGTTAATCTACTTGTAACTTTTTAAAAATGTACTTTAAAAATAATGTGGTGTAATTATTTTCTTAAACCTTTAGGTTAACAAACTTTCTAAAATTGGAGGTAAAACCATTAAGACAAATACAAATAAATGTGATGCAAAGGTTTGTTAAAAGTAGTTTTAAATAAAAAATCTTTTGAATCTTTTTATTATAGTTTGTTTTAAACTTGTGTTAAAAATCTGTGTAGCATATATTTTTAAAAGTTTGACGAATTCTAATACATATTCAATTCAGACATAGAATAAATCTTTTTTTTTTATGTCTGATTATAATTTTTTTTGTAACTGTTTACTCTTACTTTTGTATTTCCTTGAGCTAAAGAACAACCTCAAAGTACAAAGGTTGATTTGTAACGCATACTTAACCTTTTTTTTTACTCTATATATACATACATATATATGTACATAAATAAGCATACATATATATGTATGTATATATACATACATATGCTTATATGAATATATATATATATATATATATATATATATATATATATATATATATATATATATATATATATATATATATATATATATATATATATATATATATATATATAATAATGGTGCAATTTAAAGTTTTTTATTTTTTTATAAAGTTGTACTTGATAAAAATAAATAAATAAAGTTGAACATTTTGAATATTTATTGGTTATTATGATAAATTATATAAAATATATATAAAGTATAAATATTTTGCAAAAACACTTTTATTTGCAATAACTGCTTCATTGCATTGTGGCATGCTTGCAATTTATTTTTTATAGTTTTTGTCAACTCTGGGTTATTATGCCAGATCTTGATAATCTCTTCTATAAGATCTTGCTTATTAGTAAGATTTTTTTTTTCCAATCTTTTGCTTTACTATTTCCCAAAATGTTTTCTATGGGGTTAAGATCATGCGAATTGTCTGGCCATAGCAATACATCAACTAAGCCATAACAGATTTTATTGTGTGGCATGTTGCATCATCTTGCATAAATATAAGATTTTTGACATTATTTTTAATATTTTTGAATTTTTTTTGTCACTTTTTGACTTTTTTGGCTGGACATCAGTCCCTCTTCTTTTAGCCTTCTACAAATGGTCCAGTCTAACACAACAATTACAGCTTCATGGGTAAGCTTAGTGGCTTTTTTTCTGTTTTACAGGCAGATATTTCTGATTATACTGTCCGCTCTTGGTGTTTTCTTGCGTTTAGAAGGTGGTCTCCTTGGACCAAACTCTTTCCCTGTATCAATTCTTTTTCTTACTTGCATTACGGTTTGGTAAGAAACCTTTGCGGTTTGTGCAATTTTTCATTGAGAATAATTTGTATTTTGGAAAAGACATTTAAAACTTACTTTTATTATAAGTAGGAAACCAATATATTCCTCCAGAAAGTTGATCACCAGATTGTCTTTCCAGAATAACTAACAAAGAATGACAAATCACCAGGGGCTAGACACCCCTTTGCACCCCTCAGGACAGCCCTGGGGAACATGGGTGAAAGAATTTTTATATCTTTAAATATTTTAGCTGCAAATATTACTGATAGGCCAATAGTGAATACTGAAGTTTCCATTTCTAATGATAGTATTGGTGTTAAAATTGCTCCTGCCATTTCACCATCGACATCATTTAATTTATGAGAAAGGGCTCCTGTGAGTTTACCATCAATATTATTTATTGTTTTACCTAAATAATGCGACCTCATTCCAAAGCCAGGTTAAGAATAACAACTAATACAAAAAAACACATAACAGGTGTAAAAGAAAATTGCATATTTTAACTGATACACCTAAAATAACAAAACAGATTATCTTTTAGTTTTTAAATGATGAAAGTTGTGATGAAATTTATTTTGGAGTAAATATACTTACTTTAAGTAAAGTTTTTCTGAGTTTTTTAATCATCAAGTTGGCCGAAATAAAATAGATAAAGCTAGATAGAGCCTAGATAAAGCATAGAGGCTTTATTTAGCAGAAGTTATAGAAGTTGTTGGTATAGTTTATAAAATTAAGTATTATAAGAAATCAGGAGACATTTGTAATAAATTTATATGAGAGATTTTACCATTCTACAGAATCTAAATATACATTATTTCTTCTAAGGCTTGTTTCTAATAATAAAAATTAATTTTTAGTTTAACAGGTGTTTCGTTTTTTTTATATTTAGTGTATGACAGCATGCAACCTTAATCAAACTTTGAACCTGACAAAGTGTCTCATAACTTGTAAAGTATGTTGAACTTTTTGTTTAAAAATAAAGTTTTTTTATTAGCTTTTTTCAGAACTTTTTATTGATTAATTTCTCTACTTTGTGTAAAAATTTCTTTATAAAGTCTTTATGATATTTGAAAAAAAAACTTTTATAGCAATTTTTGTAGGAGTCTTCAGAACTTTTATAAAAATATTATTATTTTTATAAAATTTTTTTCAAAAGTACATAAAAATTAAAGGAATTTTTTCCTCATTAAATTTTATTTTAGAATTATAATTTGTGTGAACTTGGTTGTTTTTTCTACAGTCATATTAAAGAAAATGACACTGGTAAATATAAAAAGTTTGATATTATTTTTACTTAGTTTTAGCAATTTTTAATGTAACTGTAATAATAATAACAATGTATAATGCAGGTTGTTGACTAACGGTTTATAATCAAAATTTAATATGGCTGGCGGTAAAGGTAAAGAGAAGTTTAAAGGAACAAACATTAGGTATTTACTTGTAAGTTAAGTGTAAAATTATATATTTTTTAAAAATCACAGTTCGTTTTTTTAATGCTATTTTATTTTTAACTTTTTGATGTATTTGATGCAAATTACTCAGGCAATACCTTTTTTTATAGAGAGCGTTTTGTCAATTAAAATGACTGCTACAGTTACCGAAATAAGAAAAGGAATAATGACTTTATTAAAATACGCACTCGACAGATCAAATGGTGGTGATCGGCGCGTAAAAGGCAGTTCACCCGATGTATAACATTCATACTTATTCCTAGTTGTTCTGGAACTATTGATAATAGTTATTATTGATAAATTGATAAATATATTGCTGATAAATAAAACTTTTTTTTTTCAAACATTTTACTTTATTTGCATTGTATATAAAGTCCGTTAAAGCAATTTAGTTGTATCTGATTAATTTACGTGAAATATAATATCCTCTGCGCAAATTATTGCTTTTTTATTGTATTATTTTATTGCAATTAAAGTTGAGATAATTTTTTAGTTAATTGGATTTAACCAAAATAAAAAACAAAAATCAACGTTGAATTTACGTTGTTTCAACGTTGTTCTAACGTCTTATCAACTACGTATCAATCGAATATATCACCTATTCAAAGTTGAAATATGGTTGATATATAGTCGATAAGACGTTAGATCAACGTTGAAACGACGTAATCATCGACGTTGTTTCAACGTCGTAGTTTTCGACGTCGGATTTTATTTCCAATTCAACCAAATTTCAACGTTGTTTCAACGTGGTATATGGTCGGTTTGCGACGTTGTTTCAACGTTATTTCAACGTCATTGTGCCCACTGGGTATTTTGTATAAATAAGTTTATACAAAATACTTAATATTATTTACTCTTTTCGGACTTAAAAGAAACACTTCTGAATACAATAGCTTAAAAACACAATAGAATCTAACAACTCAGGCGAACCTCGTAATCTAGAGAGTTTCTAAAACGTCGAATTCTAAAACGCCGAAAAGCCGAAATGCCGAAAAACCATCTTGGAGTAACAGAATAAAAAACGGAATGCGAGCAAAGAACAACCGGTAGTCAACCCCCGCATTATTAGTTTAAATTAATGTTTTGGTTAGCAATATATAGTAGAAGTCAAAAGTACGCCTCGTTTTCAAAATTGATTCGGTCGCCGTAGTAATAGTTTGTGTAAAACTAGTGACTTCTATTCTAATTTTTTCGATTGAAATCTTGCGTTGTACTTTTGACTTCTAGTGTAAGAATAATAGTTATAGTATAAAACTAGCGATGTATTTTTGACTTCTAGTGTAAGATTTATACCTTTAGTATAAAACCAGCGTTGTACTTTTGACTTCTAGTGTAAGATTTATAGTTATAGTACAAAACTAGCGATGTACTTTTGACTTCTAGTGTAAGATTTATACCTTTAGTATAAAACCAGCGTTGTACTTTTGACTTCTAGTGTAAGATTTATAGTTATAGTACAAAACTAGCGATGTACTTTTGACTTCTAGTGTAAGATTTATACCTTTAGTATAAAACTAGCGATGTACTTTTGACTTCTAGTGTAAGATTTATACCTTTAGTATAAAACCAGCGTTGTACTTTTGACTTCTAGTGTAAGATTTATACCTTTAGTATAAAACTAGCGATGTACTTTTGACTTCTAGTGTAAGTTTATACCTTTAGTATAAAACCAGCGTTGTACTTTTGACTTCTAGTGTAAGATTTATAGTTATAGTACAAAACTAGCGATGTACTTTTGACTTCTAGTGTAAGATTTATACCTTTAGTATAAAACCAGCGTTGTACTTTTGACTTCTAGTGTAAGATTTATACCTTTAGTATAAAACCAGCGTTGTACTTTTGACTTCTAGTGTAAGAATAATAGTTATAGTATAAAACTAGCGATGTACTTTTGACTTCTAGTGTAAGATTTATACCTTTAGTATAAAACCAGCGTTGTACTTTTGACTTCTAGTGTAAGATTTATAGTTATAGTACAAAACTAGCGATGTACTTTTGACTTCTAGTGTAAGATACATCTATTGTAAGAACTGACATCTACTGAAAGATTTATACTTTTGGTATAAAACTTGTACTTTTGTCTATAATTTAAATTATTATCATTATTTTTATTATAAAAAATTGTAACATAAAATTCCAAAAACTTGACAAAAAGCAATAATTAGTTTTCTAATGTAAAGAAGTAAACACAATTGCTCTTACCGCAATAGAGTTGAGTTCGACTTGTTTTTCGAAACTGTTGGCTAATGATCAATTAAGTAAATTTCAAATCATAAAAATTTACTAAATTAAAACCATATATCAACATTAAAACCATATATCAACATTAAAACCACATATCAACATTAGGCTAAAAAAAACAGTATAATAGTAAAGATTAAAATTTAAAATAATCCAAAAAACTTAATTAAAATTAAACTTTAAAATATTCAATTTTAATTAATGAAAACACATTATTAAAAAGTTAAACTGTTAAAAAACTCAAATGAATATATTATTTTGTTATGATTAATTGTAAGAACTAAAATATGTTGAATAAAGCCGTTGAATTAAAAAAAAATCTTTTTTAAATAAAGCAAAGAATAGTATAATTTAATAGAGAATAAATAATTATGAAACTGCACTTGCACAACAATAACAAAACCATGGTAATCTACGGTTCTTTTTAAAGAAGACAAAATCAGGAATATTTTCACACATTTTGTGGAACCACTGTTTACACCGAGAACACTGCGCCATTTGATTATTGTTATTTCTATTTTCTATGGGATTCCATGGCATTCTACAACTGCAAAACAGTTCAATAAAAATCTCTTTTTGAAAACACCTTTTGCAACTTGCTAGCGATTGAGGAAAAGAAGAAACTTTATTAACTTTAATGCAATTTAACATATGTGATCTCATCTCTGGTATAGAAAATGTTACATTGTCTGGTTTTGATTTTGTACTTACAATATGATAAACAAAAGCAATAGAAAAGACACCACAATCTTCACCATTTGACTGTTGTTGCACTGGTAATACACAAACATTTAACTTCTCATATGTGCATTTCATGATGGCACATATCTGTTCTATTGTATGATTTGCAATTTTACCATGAAACAGACTGTCCATCAAAAAAACCTCACCAGGTTTACAACTATATGTTGAAATTGCTACCCAGTGATTACAACCATTATGCAAAACTTGAACAAATGGTTTATTTATATGCGTACTAAAAGCAAGATTTTGTCCAAGCACAGTGTCTTGAAGGCCACTTACTTCTTTGAATTGGTCTTTTATCATGTTTTGAAATATATTTATAACATTGTCAGAAAGCCATTCATTGTTTAATATATCTGAAAAGTCACTCTCACTGAGATTTATTTTACTTATACAGTTTTTTTCATCTGAATCATTTTTTTTATCTGTATCATTTTCATCATCACTGAAAATGACTATGTTGTTATCTACAAACTCTAATATGTTTTCATAGTCAATCAAATTATTATTTATAACTTCAGTTTCTACATTTTTTTTTTCTGGGTTCAACGTTATTTCAATTTTGGAAGCTGCCAACAATTTCTCCTTTTTTTCCCCAACACGTTTAAATTGCATACTCTTTTTTTTAGGTGCTGGCAGCTTATGATACTTAATGGAGCATTTTGGTTTAGATATTTTTTTAATTTTATTGGGTAGTAGAGGTAAACAACTCTCTTTAGGTACAGCACTTTTCAGACTTGTGATGAGGTTGTTCAACTCTTTATATGTATTTTCAAGAAGCTCAGTATCATGATCAATTAAAAAACTCAGACTTCGTAAGTCACACAAGAGGCTTCTAATGGATTCACCTGTTATAGATTTCCTTCCTGTGTTGCTTACATTTTGAGTATCAGCCTTAACCGATGCTTCACTCACTTTATATGACTTGCTTACGTTTTGAGTATCAGCCTTTATCGATGCTTCACTCACTTTATTTGACTCTTTAGTAGTTACACTGGAATATGTTGTTGTACTGATTTTATCATTACATCCTTTAACTTTTGCGTTATCAAGATCAAAATCAATATCAATATTTAGATATGGAGACATTCGGTATAAAGGTGATATTGATTCCCAATTCCAACAAGGATAGTGTTTGAAAATGACAAAGAAATGCTTACAAGGATAACAAGAGTTTTTCCAATTCATGCAGGTACAACTAGGCATGTTGTCTTCATTTCCAAAAGTTACTACATAATTTCGTTCTTTATTGTCTTTATAATATCGCAATGAGAATTTTCCAGATTCTTCAACTTTAAGTGCTGTTATGTCTAAATTCTCAGCAAGTGATTTCTTTAACAGGCAATGCTTCACCATTAATCGAGGCCGATCTATCATCCAATCATCAATATCATCCGAATAACTCATGTATTTAGAGCTCATTAATCTATTGTTGTCTATATAGCTATAAAAACAAATAAATTGCAAAGTATGTATATTAGAAAATAGTTTAATTGCTGCATAATTAAACTAATTTTTATAAAACTGAAAATTGTGCAAAATAGCTAACTTTAACAAACCTCTCATACTTATCAGAAAGAAAATCGTCAATCACAACAGATAACATTCCACTAAGGGAACTATTTCTGTGATTTAGAAGATACTTATGCTTTAATGTGTTGTGTTGTCGCTCTACACCATTATTTGTATTACAATTTACCAATAAACGAGTCTGACGATATGCTTTCACCCAACGCTAATTATAAAGAGTAATTAAAGTATTTAATATCTGCCTTAATTGTAGTGGCCCATATACCTTATAGAGATAAAAAAGCAAACAAAAATTATACAGTTTTCCATTTGCAGGTTTCATTCAGCTCTCAAATCTCAACAAATAAAAACTTACATGCTTTATTGGTAACCAATATCTTGATAAATATTCTCTTAGAGCTTTGTTATTTATCCAATAAAAACAGTTTTTCAAATTATTTATTTCTGCTTCACATATCTCAACTGTGTCTGCACGTGCTATCATTCTAAGTAAGCATAAGATCTTTAACCTATCTTGTGTTAAGCCATTAGATTTTGTTTTCAGCCAACGGTCCCACGCTTGTTCTCTGTGAAAATCACATATGAATACAACACAACCTATAATGCATATTAGTATAAAATAAATAAGTAACTCTCCGACAATTCAATACAAAAAACATGTATCAAATTTTTTTCTTCTAAAAATAATATAAATTATTGCTTTTCATATTTATTATATATTATTATGACAAACTGTACTTGTTTTCACACACTCGTTAGTTCTTGTAAATAAGGTAATATTAAAGAGATGCACAGAGGTTTAGTGATGTTCATGGTAAAACAGCACTTTTTTTTGCCATTAATGTGGTTTAAAGAAAATGTATTAATTCTATAGTTTGAGAAATAGGAAAAGTAAAACTTAAAGTTACTTACCGACAAAAACCTTCTCTAAACTATTAATCTCTTCAACACAATAGTCTGACATTCCATACTTTGGATTTAAGTCATTATTCCAAGACTTAATATACAAAAGAGCCTCACTGATTGAATCCTCAGTTTCGTTTTCACATACAAATAATCCAACCACTTGATAATCAATATTGGTTTTTACCACAAAAAAGAAAAGCGGCAATGCATAACGTGTGGTACGATATATTGCATCCAATAAAACTAGTTCATTACCATATTTAGCTAACAGCCTCTTCTGCCATTTATTTTGATAGACAAAGAGCAAAGAGGTTTCACTTGCACCTGTTAGTTTCACATTATCATCTTCATGGTCACTGTCTACAGTAAGGTCTTTTTCAAAATGCCCTAAAATCAAAAAAAAATTGTTTTACTAAAAGCAAAGCAGAAACTATTTTTAAGAAAACTGTAGTAATAACAATAATTGATCAGCTGTGGTGCAGTGGCAGCGCACTTGCCTCAGAAACAAAGGATCCATGGTTCAAACCCTATCTCTGGGCAAGTTTTGCGACATCGGTTAGAAAGGAGGCGCGAATAAATGCTCATCCGCCATGCTCTGTGATAAGACAATAAGGACTTCTTGTGGCACCTAAATAAATATAAAAAAACAAAACAACAAACCTTTAGGTCTAAAGAATATACTTATAGTAGGATCTAATGCTCTCCATTCCTTAATTTTTGACTGAAGACATTCTTGATCAATAAGAGATTTACTTAATTTTCGTCTAGAAATTGTTATGTGATTGTGGATAGTGGAATTACGGGGATAAAATCTTTTATTTGAGAATTCTGGTAGAACATGACCGGCTTTACTGAAACTGTTTTTCACTTGGATTTTTAATAAGCGCTTCATTTCTTTTGTGCTCAATACACCTTCTTTAACATACATGTCAATAGCAGATACCAGTTCAGGGTCAATTCTCTGAGTTATACCAGCATCCTTATAGAAATTTGTAAGTATAAATGTATTTTCATATAATATACACACAAAAGAATATAAACATGGATAAGATCTAAACAAATTAATAGATTAAACTTAAAATACCTTGGTAATTATATGACCATTGTGTGCTGAAATATCTGGTACTGCAACACAAAATTTTCTGATTTGATAGATTTTTTTCTTAGATATCGCATATCGTAGCTCTTTTGATTTTGCTTTTCTATTTCTGACAGTATCCAATATAAGCTAAAAATAATAGAGTAGCATAAACAAAAGACATACATAATGTCTACATACACATATAAATAGATTTATTAATACATTGATTATAATCTTTTTTTAAACAGTTATAGCAAGTATAAACATGCCTATACTATTTTGAAAAAATAATAAAAGTTGCAATGAAATAAAATCTGACCTGACCAGAAACATTTTTTTAAAAGATTACTTTAACATCTTATTCAGGAGGTAGGTTTACAAACATTAAAACCTCCTACTTACTTTATATTCTGGAAATTCTAAGTATTCTGTTATGATAAGTTGAGCTGGGCAATCAAATTTCTTACAATTCTGTATTCTAGCATATTTTCTTCTGCAATCATGATCAATGTTCTATAAAAAGATTTTTAAAACTCAAATTTAGAAAAAAAAAAAATTTTTTTGTTAATTTTAAAATGAAATTTTTGTATGTTATAAAAAAAAATTATTTATTGCTTTAAATACAATTAACTCACTAATGCTTTTCTGTTTTGTTTGTTGTATTCTTTCCTACTTAAGTTTCTATCATATCCATGATGGCAATCAAAAATTTTTGTGCCAATCATCATGAATGGTATACCAGAAAACTCAATGGAATCAGTAGACCAATAAATTTTGTGGGGTTTTTTCTTTAAATCTATTTAAAAAAAGTCTAATTTTCAGAACTTGTTAAATAATAGTGGAATATTGTTTAATTTATCAACATATTAAAATACACATATACATAATTTAATGTTTATTATAACAGTTTTTCATTATTATAATAAATAACGATTATGAGGGTATCAATATCCCTTTGAAATTATTGTAAAAATAAATATATTTTAACAAATAGGAGTAAATCTATAAAAAAAAATTTATTAAAAAATATCTCAATATTGGTTTTTTTGATTTTGAGATAAGTATGCAGTATTGTTATATTTCATTAGATTTTCTATTTGGTCAAACTACGATTGATGCAGTTTATACAGAAATATCTATAGTTAATACAAAATTAATTTTTATTATTACCCAATGTATGGCAACAAATCAAATATTCAATTTTTTCTCCAGCAAACTGTCATATTGGCACTTATCATAAATTGACCAATAGCCACAGCTATCTTTCTATCTATCTATCTATGTATCTCTCTCTCTCTCTCTTTATATCTTTATATATATATATATATATATATATATATATATATATATATATATATACCTTAGCCAAGTACTAACAACTCTGAATTTAGGCTTTGGCCCAACTCTGTGATAACTCTGTGATAACTACTTTTGGCCTTGTGACAACCTTGTGATAACTCTACCTAAGTGACATTCTGAAAACCACATCCATCGTTTCCTCACTAAGAAAAAAAAATATGCAATGCATATTTTATTTACACAGTAAAATTTAAATTTTAAGTGTGTGTTTTTTCCAGATTTATAAGTACTTATATTAAAAATTGCGCATTTAATTACATTAAAGGATAAAAAAAAGTAATTGTAGTCGATTCTTTATAATAATATGTAACAACTCCGGGAGGGTGAACGATAATTTACGGCATCCGTTTCAATTTTGAAAACGAGGCGTACTTTTGACTTCTACTATATATTGCTAACCTAATGTTTTGAATTTTATAAAATTCAAAACATGTAAAATTAAAAAATATAATGTAGCAATAAGTTTTGTATTGCTGTGCCATCTATGTGTTGTATACCAAAATAATAGTGGGCTGCAACAACAAAAGTAAGTTTAGCGGAAGCTGCACAATAAGGGAAAAGCCTGTCACTAATGCCAAACATGCACAGTAAGATAAAAATCTGTTATCACAACAATAGGAAATAGTAAAATTTTCGTTGTTTTTCTTTCTATTTGTTTCTTTATTTTGTGTTAGCTAACACAGATTAAAGATTAATTAATCTTTAATCTGTGTTAGCTAACAAATATTAAGACATTAAACTTTAATGTTTTAATAGTATGGTTGACCCATCAGTTTGACAAACCTCAAGTACTTTTAACAGCCATACTTTCCTTTTATAAGCTAAAACGATTGCTAAACATATTTATTTTATTGAAAGTAAATATAGAGTAGTTAGTTTAGCAACAAAATTCAATAAAGTTTGTTGAAGAAACTTCAATGAAGTCTTAATAAGTATTCTAATTTGTTTTTTTGCTTGTTTGTTTATGTATAGAAAAATGACAAGGAATGCAAGCATTGGGAGAAGCTTTGAGCTTTGCAAAGTGCTGTATATGAAGGAAGGTACCTAAAGGTATGTTCTATTCAAATTATTATTGTAAAACTGTCTAGTGAGAAGAGAGTTCGTTACTGTATAGAAAAAAAAAGAATTAGTATATGAAGTTTAATAATTTGTTAAAATTGGAAAATAAACTTCTAGGCATGAATTTATTATAAACAGAACAGAAAATTTATGGAACACATTGCCATTGGAAGTTGTCAAGTAAACAAATGTAAACAGTTTCAAGAGAAAATTAGACAAATATTTAGTATCAAAAAAGTTAACTTAAAAATTATTTTTTGTTTAAACTATTCATCTTTTGCATTATATTATTGAATGTTATATTTTGTTATATATAAGTTATATTGCAGTATATTTTCAAAAACTGTCAAATTAAATTTCTAACTCACTTGCTGTTAACGCAGCTACAGTTTGACTACTACTATGACTATTATATATTTTTAAATGTTAGCATCAGTTTTTTCAGTAATTTTTACTATTTTGTTAATAATGCTAATATATATATATATATATATATATATATATATATATATATATATATATATATATATATATATATATATATATATATATATATATATATATATATATATATATATGAAAGATTTGTGAAATTTAACTACTCCTTTATTAGTTTTTGATTCTGAAATTAAGTAATTTCTAATCCGCATTGTTTCCAGTGGATTAATATTTTTCTTAGAATGCAAAACTTTCATTAGTTCTCTGAATTGTGACACTATTTTTGCATAACATTGCAAAGTCTTCACTTGTTACACATACAAGTTTTTATTTATGTTTTTAAATAAATTTAATCTGGAGTTGATAAGATTATGGCAATGTTTTTAAATTGTTAATTAGAATGTAGTTTTCTGAGAAAAGATAAAATAAATTGACCTATATCTTAATCAATTTTAATATGAAGCTAATAGAATAGTGTAAACTTTTTTTATGTTTTTTTGGAAATCATAATAAGATGTAGGTTTTATTAAATTTTTAAGATGTAGATGATAATTTTTAGATAGATTAGAACATTTACAAAAATTTTCCCAAATAAATATGACAGTTTTTACCATAACAATTTAATTTATGTATGCCTTTAATGTGTATTTGTTTTTACTAAGTATTTAATATTATTTTTATTACCTTTATTGTTATTTTTTTACTTAAATTTATCAACAAAAAAAGTTACCAATTTTTTTCTGAATTATATTTTGTATCTTTGAATGAATCTCAAAATTGAAAATTATGAAAAAGAACATTTCTTTCTCAAAATTCAAATTTATGGCCAACCAACAAGAAAGATCTTTGTTTTATGAGCAGAAATATTCCCTTCAACATTTAGAAAGTTTCAGACACCAATTTCAATTTGTGTTTCAAAATGACCACAACTATGCATTGCAAATAATTCCTGTTGATCAATCTTATTCTAATACAAACAATGATAAAACATCAACAGCTTATTTAAATAAAAATGCGAGCCTTAAAGATCAAAATGTAATTGAGGTTAATATGCATAATGAAACTTCTGACAAAGTTTTTATTCCACTTTCCATGACATCAGAAAAATTTGTGACATCAAAAAATTCAAAAGCAACTTTGAACATAACTGCAGCAACTCCTGCCATAACTAAAAAAACAGAGACACTTACCTTTAATGAAGTTCTGACTCTATTACAAAATGCTACTTATTTTAATAATGGAGAAGAAACTATACCTGTTCGTCCCAAAGCAGGAGAAATTTATGGGTTTACAATTTCCAGTGACAAAACATTAAAAAAGCATTTGCGAGCAGATGGCTATATGTGGAGGAACAAAAAAAGTTGTGCATTAGGAAATGGTTTAATCACTAAGACATATTTTTATGCAAGAGTTGGTAAAACATATACTAACAATTTTGAAAAGCATATATATATGTTGCAAAATGGAAAAAAAGCTGATTCATTACTTGGGCAATGAAAAATCATATGTTGATAGATGTCATGGAAATTCAACAAAATCAAAATCTTTTTTTTACAGATCATCGCATTATGTTTTTGATCAAGTTTTGGCTCAAGGGAAAAATAAACCCATGGATGCATATAGGAGCCTTTTATCAAATGACCTAGGTGGTCATATTTCAACTTCTATTATTCCAAGAAATCCTAAACAGGTTGCAAATATTATGACAAGAAATGCTAAAAAAAATAATTTTCATAATAAGGATGAGGTTTGGAATAGTCATCTTGTTGCGTATTCCATTCATCCATTTGTTCGAAAAATAGAAAGCTACCCAGACATCTGTATTGTTATGTGTTGTGAAAAAATTGTTGCACAAATGGAAGAAATGTTAGAATTACTACCTTGTAAAGAAATTACACTTCACTATGACACAACTTTCAATTTAGGAAATTATTATTTGTCATGCTTAGCTTATCGACACGTTTGTTTGGAAACAAAAAGGAATAAATACTTATATTCTTCGCCTACTGTTCCTTTTGCATTTTTTATACATGAAAAAAGATTAGCACAAAATCACAAATACTTTTTTCAAACATTAAAAGAAAATGTTTGCGGAAAAAATTTTAATAAATCCAGGAAGTTATTCATTTCTGATCGTGAGTTTGATGGCTCCCATTATTTTGATAATACAAAAAGTTTGGTATGTTGGAACCATTTATTGCAAAATGTAAAGGAATGGATGCGAAAGAATGGTAAATTTTCATCATCAGAGTATGATGAAGCTGTAAAAGCCATGAAATACATTCTTCGATCAAATTCTGTTTTTGAATATGAATCAAGACTTAAAAGTCTAACGAAAGGAAATATCAACCCTTGGAATGATCAAAATTTTCAAAAAAACTACATTCAATACATGCACTCTGATGTTATTTCTCGTGCTGCTGCATTTGTTTTAGCAGAAGAAGGGATAAAGTACCCAAACTTTGGTGTTACCAATAATGCGTCAGAGTCTTTAAATAAAGTTATTAAGGATCTTATTGACAACAAAATAACAAAAATGGACTCTTGCATTTTAGCTATGAATTATCTCAGTGCCTATTTTCACAGAGAAGTTGAAAAGGGATACTATAATGTTGGTTTGTATCAGTTAAGTGATGAGTTTGCCTTTATGTTAAGATCAAGAGATGAACTTAGCGCTAATCAAATCATCCTACCAGATGACATAGTAAAGCATATAAAAGAAACTGAAATACATTACAAAGATCATAACAATATTTCTTCTCCTTATGCTTCTATAGAGATGTTTGTTGAAAAACCAGTTAAAAGTGATCTTCCAAAACTTGTTTATTCAATATCCTCATTAGCAAAGGATATATTAAATAAAAACGGAGTTGTATTTGTTCCCCAAAATCGAAGTTGGTCAGTGAAAGAATCAGAAACAATTATTCATTCTGTAAATTTGAACCCACCGGCACATTGTACTTGTGGTGCCTCGAAAAATTGTGTTCACATTTTAGCAGTTCAATATCTCTCTGGAAATGTAAATAGTTTAGAACACTTTGAAGGGAAAAAAAGAAACTTAACTTCACTTATACAAAAAAATAGGCTTAAAGTTGAGAGAAAATCAGGCAAAAAAAACCCAAGGAAATGTGATATTGATTCGAATTTAAAAACATTGAATTTTTGTGAACTTGCAGTTCCAAAAAATGAAAGTTTCAGTATAAAGCAGAATGAGCAATCTACTGTGCCTGAAATAAAATATCCTATTCCAAGAGGACTTCAATGGGGTGTTGGTTTGGTTTTAAACAGTTGCACAATTGATAACACTTTAACAATGTTGAAGTTGCGTTGCCATGCAGATAAGTACTTTTTAAATCGCCTTGGTACTTCAGAAGCAGAAATAGAGCTTAAAAAAGCAATGAGATATTTAAATAATGATGATGACAATTATGGTAAAGAAATCTGGGCATGCTTTTTAAAAAGTAAAATACAAATTACAAGCTCATCTTGTTTTAACTTATATGGATCATCTAAAACATTTTTTTTCAACTACTTTAAAGAAGCATTTACATTCGAGAGTGTTGGAAAATGTTTTACATGTTTAAATAGTTCTTTTCATCCTTTTGATTTTATAGAACTGCCTCCAAACCATGACCCAATAGATTATTTGCTAGGTTATTTGAAAGATAAAAGATTGCTTCTAAATTGTTTAGTTTGTGGCAATAAAGAATTAAATCACTGTGGCACGACATTAAAATCTCAAAATACTTGGATGATTGTGATTGAGTGTGATATTCCTAACATTTCAATTTCTTTGCTGATGAATTTGCCAAAAAAAATTTTAATTGAAAAATGTTACTTTTCCTTGGCATGCATAACTCTTGGACTTAATGCTCACTTTACATCTTTGCACTACATAAGAGATCAATGGTTTTTTTATGATGGTATGCAAAAAAATGGAAAACTAACCAAGATGATACCATATAATTGGCAAAATAAAGTTGCAAACCATGTCATTTATCTTATTGATTAATGCTTTTTGAACTGATATGAATTGCACTGTAAAGTTTTAAGATTTTAGATTCATTTTTACTATATAGTGATAATATTATAACTAACACGATATATTTATGTTTTATAATAAAAAAGTTGTGTTTTTTTATTTGTTAGAGTAATTTCTGTTATTTATATATAGCTTTTGAAACACTTACAGTGAGTTTGCGAATAATTTGAAAGAAGTTTTAGTTAAAATTTTCCTTGTGTTAGATATTTTTTTATACCCATTTGTTTTCATATAGTATTTAGTTTTAATTACTTTTAGTAATAGTAGAAAAGAAAATGTTTTTAAAGTTGTTGCTTTTTTATCAATAAATCTGGTATAATTGGTATTGTTTTGTTTTGCATCATAATACAAATTTTCATAAAATAGTTATATATTGTTATATATTTTCATGTTATGTAAAACTTCTTTAACATAGATAGATTTATGTAACATAGACACCTGAAAATTGCGATATAGGTTGACATCTATTTCAAATGATATCAAAAATTAACTTTGAATATGGGTGTATGTAAAAACACTGGCAACCAGCTTGTATGCCAATATATAAAAGTCTCATTGACCCATGTTTCAGGTAAACAGCTTATAAGGTTTTTCTTTTTTATTGATAAATTCTAAAAAATAAATTATTTTTTAAAATGTATTTTAGTGTATGCTGATGTAGCTTCTAAAATGTGAGAGGGCAAGGAAATTAGACGTTACAGTACTTTTCACAAACTAATCTGGCTTTAGTCTATATACTACAAGAAGTAATAAGAAAAATCAATTTCAGAAGATTACCAATCCTTTCTTCCTGGCATCTTTCAAAAACTCTTAAAAGTGAATTTGGCATTGACAGGTTATATACTTTTTTTGTTGCTGGTACATAAGATATTTGTCATTTTTAAAATATAGACAACCCAATACTTTTCTTATTTTATATATACTGTGGGTGGGTGAAATAAAAACATTACTTAAGAAGACTTTTTACTCATTTATTCAAAAGTGTTAATTTATAAGGCATAAATTTGGCAGTGATTTTTATTTGACAATTGCTGTTTCAAATTTTTTTAAAACTCAATCACTTCATATTCAATCCAATTTATTTAGCCATATTATTAAATATTATGAAATATTTATTTATCTGTAGATACTAAATGGCGATAATTATGTTATATCAGCAAAACGAGTAATGAACAGTTTTAGTCTTCAACGGTTGAAATTACTCAGCAAACATGAATTCATTGAAGAAACTGATTGTCGTTGCTCTAGCATAAAGATCGTTGCACGATCGACTTGATAAAAGATGAAATTACTTATATATGTGATTAATTAAAAAAAGACAATTAGTTTGTAATAATCAGGTGAATGGTAGCCTTTATTATATGGCTGGTTGTGTTCAGCACAGGATGTTGTGCATAGTTAATGTAACAATATCAGTTTTTCAGTTCCAAAATTAAAAATTATGTTTCACATAGTAAATTGGGTTTTCTTACTCTTTTGCATTTTATTCGTTTTTGTTATATATTATTTAACAGTGCTCCAAAATATGAAAAAACGTTTTTTATTTGTAATTTTAAAGAAACTCTTTTTTTATTCCTACACTTGACATCATCAATTAATTTAGAAAGTAACAGTATCGGTGCTAAATAATTATTTCTCTAATAACTAACTTTTAAAAAAAAGTTTTAACATTTAAAAACTTATTACGGTCTATGTGGGTACCGCCAATATTTTTTTAATTCGCATTTTATATTTGCTATTACTACTAAAATTTTTAAGTTTTTATAAATAATGAGGCGATAAAATATATTTATTAATTACACAGGTCTGCAAATTAAAACTTTTTTTTTTTTTGGAATGGGTGAATTATATGTATTTTGGTATGCTGATTTCAATAATACCATCCATTTCGACCCATTACGTAAGGATTTTCCGCTAAGTCGAAAATAAAATATGGGCAAAGCCCGCCTTACACTACTATTTTAGACAATAATCATAAGAAGAAAAAAAATGGTAAAACTATGCAAATTTGGTTCATTTTAAATCATAAAATAATTTGTAACATTATATACAACTATAAAGCTTTATAAAATCTAGTTTTTTTAGTTTCGAAGCTTCGTTTAAAGCTATTTCTTTTGTGGGATGTTACATTTTCCCTATGCAGCATCCAGCAGTAGTCGCCCATCATATTTGTATCCCATCGACCTTGATGCCTTCTCTCCATTTCTTTTATATCTTGGTGAAACCTCTCACCTTGCTCTTCACTAACTGCACCAAGATTTTCCGGGAAGTAATCCAAATGGGAGTTCAAAAAATGGAGTTTTGAACTCATTGAGCATCCCAGATTTTTAGAATTGCACAACATATTTTCTACGATATTTTTTAAGTCCGAGTCTTTCTGATTCCCTAGAAAATTTGTTACTACGTCTTTAAAAGAATTCCATGCTGACCTCTCAACATAGTTCACCATATTTTCAAAGTTGTTATCTTTCATTAGCTCACGAATGTCAGGACCAACAAAAGCTCCCTCTTTCAGCTTTGCTTCAGACAGACCAGGAAACTTGCTTGAAAAAAATTTAAATGTCTCACCATCTTTTAGCAATGCCTTCACAAACTGCTTCATCATGCCAAGTTTGATATGGAGTGGTGGTAGAAGGACCTTTTTAGGATCAACCAAAGACTCAAAGTGCACGTTTTCATCTCCAATCTTCAATGTTCTTTTTGGCCACACTTTTTGCTTCCAGTGTTTAGTTTTAGCACGACTATCCCATTAACAAAGAAAAAAGGGTAATTTTTTGTAACCACCTTGCTGTCCAAGTATCATAGAAATTACTTTAAGATCCCCACAAACTGTCCACTCGAATTCTTTGTACTTTAATTAATCCAAGATCAATGCCAAGTTACAATAAGTTGCCTTCAAATGCACTGAGTGACCAACGGGTATTGATGCGTACTTATTCTTGTTGTAAAGTAAAAAAGCTTTTATTCTTCTTTTTGAAGAATCAATAATCTGTCTCCAACTTTCAGCCATATGTTGAACTTTGAACATGGATATTAACCCATTGTTATCGGAACAATAGACCATCTCACCATATTGAGGAAAATAAGGGCTCAAAATATTTATTTTGCAGATATGTTTTGAATAGCAGATTGTTTTGAGAGTCCTAAATCTCGGATCAGGTTATTTAATTCAGCTTGAGAAAAATGTTGAGGACTACTGTAGTCGCCTAACTGAAACTCGTCACAAGAACTTTCTTCTGATTCACTTTCTAATGATGGTAAATCATCTAGACTTTGGGGTGCTTGTGGTGTAGGAATGCCAGGTCCGTGAGGGACTGGGTGGAGTGTCGATTCCATGTTTGGAAAAAAAAATTATTTTTTATTTTTGGTACTATACCCCTGCACATAACACGAACAAAAGTAGCAGTCATCGCTGTGGTTTCGAGGCTCTCTCCAGATTATGGGTACACCAAAACGAAAAGATTTAACTTTACCTTTTGACCACATTCTAAGTTCTTCAACGCACCCTGAACAAACTCCATGCGGAGCCCAAAATTTGTCCTGATTGCCTATCTTCACACCAAGATACACAAGTACACATTTTTAACAAATTCAGTAATATTTCATTGTTGTTTTGTATATATCGGGATTTTCCATACTTACTATGGAAAATCCCGATATATATATGGTTCAACGCTTACTAATATTATCTTCATGAGTTAATAAATATTTTGTTTTAGCCTACGAAACATAAAGGTATCTTATAATAAGTTAATAAATAAAATAATAAATATTTTGGCAATAAACCCCGTTTTGCGCCCTAAAATAAACAATCCCACAGCATTTTGCGTTTTTTAGAAAAACCTTACATGATGGAATTTTTTTAATAACTTTTTCGAATTCAGCGACCTAAAATTTATAAGAATTAACTCTTTAATCTTAGAAAAAAAATATGTTGCAATTAATTGCCCGCGTATTTTAGAGATTACACGAGGCTTTATTCTATTTAATGAAATAATTGATGCGATTCAAACCCATATATATTTAAAACAAGGTATATTAAAAAAACTCTTTCTAAAAAGTCTTTAACTCTTGAATGAGACCAAAAAAGCTAAAAGGTATATTTTGTTCTGTCATTTGCGATGTTTCAATGTTTTGGTCTGTTTAACATCGCTCACAAAAGCTTTGAATGCGGGAAAAGATTCGTAGAAGGCGCAAATTATTGGTAGAGATTCTCAAAGATATCTTTTGTCAATGTTGCTCAGTGTGCAAGGATTCATTCTAAGATGAGTTTGAAGCCTACATAGAATATTTTCCAACCTCGTATAACAAGAAATATTATCATAAAAGATGTTCTCTGCTTAAGGACCAAGTTTGGTTAGAATTGTTGTAGTGTACCAGTAGTTTCTCTTACACAACAACAAGGGTTTTTATCTTTACACAGTTTTCTTGTGCAATTATTTATGAGAATTCGCTTGCTTTATGGTTCACCCTGGTCATAATGAATAACTCTAATTAAAAATTTTAATATTTAATTAGTTAATAATTTTTACGCAAATTTTTTCGATAACACAACTAAATATAAAATTAGCAAAAAAGTTTCAAAATAATTTTATAACATTAATTTTTATTTCGTCTCTTTTTCTATTTTTATTCGCGAAAGTTTGAAAGGACAGAACCAAAAGCCAAATTTGGCTTTTGCCCACTGATCTCTATAATAACTGGATAGCGCAACTCTGAACAAAATTTTGAATTTTTTGACGCCAAAATCGCCATATTGGAAAGCCCCAGATATTTGAATAAGTAAGCCTTTTAAAAAATAAGTAAGCCTTTTAAAAAATTTATTTATTATTTTCATTTTAAAAAAACCTTTAAGTAAGCGTTTGGCTTAGTTTTTCGACTAATCGCTTTAAAATCAGATTTCAGCTAAGTTGAATATACAATAATGTGCGGATTAAAAAAAGATCCCTGAGGTTCAGAGTGTTGTGCATATGGGTGCAAAAAAGGAAAAGAACTGAGGGTTAAAGAAGCAATATTTTAGGAAGTTAATATAATAATAATATTATTATCTACAATAAATCTTATATAGTTATTTTTATAGATATCAGTTCTTAATTAACATTCATATATATATATATATATATATATATATATATATATATATATATATATATATATATATATATATATATATATATATATATATATATATATATAAATATATATATATATATATATATATATATGTATATATATATATATATACATATATATGTATATATATATATATATATATATATATATATATATATATATATATATATATATATACACACACACAAATAGTTAGATACAAATGTAAATCAGTATGCACCTTTTGATTCTTAATTACCCTCTGCAAAATGCCTGAGTTTTATAACATATTTGCAAAGTAAACAGCTTATTCATTGTTGTATGAATCATTAGTTGGGCTATGTTAGTGTAACTCAACCCGAAGGTTTCTTAGACAGTAAATAGTAATTGTATATATATATATATATATATATATATATATATATATATATATATATATATATATATATATATATATATATATATATATATATATATATATATATATATATATATATATATATATATATATATATATATATATATATATATATGAAGACCACACGGGTAAAACCACAGATGTCCACTTTTTGAAAATTTCAAGTTTTATATATTTTTATGATATTTTAGTATTAACCTATTTTAATTTAAAAATTCATAACAAAAAAACTATGTTTTAAGGTTCTATGGTCATTTAAAAAAAAGGGCAACTTTGAAACAACCACTGTTGTCCAATGTTTACCGCGTAAAAAACAAGTTATTTTTAAATAAACCAATGATAATAAAAGCGTAAGTCACATGACTAACTTTTCGGATGAAGTAAACAACAGAAAAACATTTAAAAAAACATTTTGATTTTTTAAAATGTTTTTCTGTGAACGTGAATCGAATTTTTTTTATTTAAAGAGGGGGAGGGGGCGGTGGCTTTATTATCCCATCACACACTTAGTACGTTGTAGTTGTAAATTACAATGTGTTACCATCTACCTTAAAAAAAAATAAGTGCTCTAAAAGGTTACAATCTAACGTAATTTACGAGTTGATGAGTTTACAACGGAAAAACAACAGATGTCCAAAATGAGTGTCTTGTTTTCAAAAGAACATTGTGAATAAATAATACTTGTATTTAGCACAAAAACTGCGTTTTTATATTGTATAAGGACTAAAATGTCAGAAAAATATACTTTTAATTAAATAAATTATTAATAAACAGATATCTAAAGTCACTAAACACTAAATTTCATTTTTCTCGAAATGAGAAAAATGTGACATCTGTGGTTTTACCCGTGTGGTCTTCATATGTATATATATATATATATATATATATATATATATATATATATATATATATATATATATATATATATATATATACTTTAATAAAACATTTAATAAAACAATTACTGGCTGTTGTTTCAGAAATTACTAGATAATGGGTTACCCAAAAAACTTGTTAGTTTGCTTACATTTTGGTATAGTAATCAACAAATGTTTGTTCGATGGCAAAAAACAAAATCAAATAGTTTTAGAGTTGTCCCCACTTCTATTTAACTTTTACATACAGAATATGATTTTATTAATCTCAAAACTACATATTGGATGTAATATAGGTGGCTTATGCTGATGATATGGTTTTAATTGCACCATCTTGGTATTCTCATCAAAAACTAATTAGCTTTACAAATAAGGAATCTTCCTTAATTAACATATTCTTTAACACAAAGAAAACTGTATGTATGGTGTTTAACCCAACTCAAAAATTATATCAAACTCCTTCCCAGAATTATGCATATCAGGCTGTAAAATTGTTTTTGTTGAATCTTTTAAATAACTTGGCCATATAATTAAAAATGACCTAACTGATGATCTTGATATAACCAAGGAGATGAAGGGTCTTTACACACGTACATATATTTTAACTAGACACTTTCATTTATGCTCTACCAGAGTAAAGGTCAAATTGTTTAAATCATATTACATTTGTTTATATGCTGCTCCTCTGCAGCAAAATTATAATGATAAAACAATGGCACGCCTTCATTATTGCTACAACAAATGTGCTAAAATGTTTTTTGGCTACAACAAGTATGATCTCATGCTTTTAGAGCACAGATTACCATCTCTTTATACAATTATCTCGAACTACAGACAGGCTTCTTGTCAAAAGTTGATAGCTTGTTTCTTAGTAAATAATTCCATGTGTTCTCTTAATCAAAGTTAAAAAAAATATTTTTCTTGTAAAAACTATGGACCTGGCACCTAAATTGTATCTGCCTGTTGTCTGAAATATATTTATAATAATAATAATAATAATAATAATAATAATAGTAGTATATATATATATATATATATATATATATATATATATATATATATATATATATATATATATATATATATATATGTGTATATATATATATATATATATATATATATTATATATATATATATATATATATATATATATATATATATATATATATATATATATATATTAGTAAAAAAACTTATCTAACCAGTAAGAAATCTTTTTTCTTGGTTAGATGAGTTTTTGATGTTGAAGACAAAAATTAGATAAGTGTTTTAACTCTTTTATTATTGCTGTTCTTAAGAACATTGAGCACTCTGTACTTGCAAAATGCTCTAGAATAACCTAACATAATTTAAAAAATTAAACAATAATTATACCTGTATTTCTTTTATTTTCTCTTTTGTTTTTGAGTACAATATTTTACAAGATTTATTATTATTCAACCATTAATTATCAGGATACAGCTGATAAATGTAAGTTGAAATAATAATTACTTTCATAAAACTACATGTGTCTCTATATCTTTCATACTTTGATTGATGAAAAACAATAAACGCTTAAATATCTTGTAATGTATGTCACCAAAATAGCAGAAAAAGAACTTAGTAACAACATATAAACTTAGTAGTTATATAAGTTAAAGCTTTTCGTACTTTTTATAAGTGGGATAAAAGTTTGTGTTGCAGCAGAAATAAAACTTGGTAGTGTATGATTATCAATTTCA
Organism: Hydra vulgaris; assembly: GCF_022113875.1. Lineage (NCBI taxonomy): Eukaryota > Metazoa > Cnidaria > Hydrozoa > Anthoathecata > Hydridae > Hydra > Hydra vulgaris. The sequence continues at coordinate 13,129,879 of NC_061169.1, forward strand.
ATCTACTATAATAAAGTCGATGATATTACTTTTGCAGTTGCGGAAGAAACCAACATAACCTGAGTTTTTTAAAAACTATGAAAATTTAAAACCATTTAAAAAATCTTTGATACAATATTTTTTTGTTATGTTTTACACTTATAAAGTTACTTTCTCACTGCTATTATAAAGTAAGATTGCATCAAGTTGTAACAATAAACATTCTAAAGTAACCAGAGTAAATATTAATTTTGACTTTCAGCAAAGTATATTGAACATAAGAAGATTAATAAAGGTAACAAGTTTATACAAAACAAATACAAATTATTAAACAGTCTGTTCTCTTATATTCTTTATTTCCATTCAACTCTAATTTTGTTCGTGCTTTTTTTTTTTTACTTTTTCAATTTTCAAACTTTCAAACATTTTAAAAATAACAATATGATTGAAATGGTTAGCAATATATAGTAGAAGTCAAAAGTACGCCTCGTTTTCAAAATTGAAACGGATGCCGTAAATTATCGTTCACCCTCCCGGAGTTGTTACATATTATTATAAAGAATCGACTACAATTACTTTTTTTTATCCTTTAATGTAATTAAATGCGCAATTTTTAATATAAGTACTTATAAATCTGGAAAAAACACACACTTAAAATTTAAATTTTACTGTGTAAATAAAATATGCATTGCATATTTTTTTTTCTTAGTGAGGAAACGATGGATGTGGTTTTCAGAATGTCACTTAGGTAGAGTTATCACAAGGTTGTCACAAGGCCAAAAGTAGTTATCACAGAGTTATCACAGAGTTGGGCCAAAGCCTAAATTCAGAGTTGTTAGTACTTGGCTAAGGTATATATATATATATATATATATATATATATATATATAAAGATATAAAGAGAGAGAGAGAGAGAGATACATAGATAGATAGATAGAAAGATAGCTGTGGCTATTGGTCAATTTATGATAAGTGCCAATATGACAGTTTGCTGGAGAAAAAATTGAATATTTGATTTGTTGCCATACATTGGGTAATAATAAAAATTAATTTTGTATTAACTATAGATATTTCTGTATAAACTGCATCAATCGTAGTTTGACCAAATAGAAAATCTAATGAAATATAACAATACTGCATACTTATCTCAAAATCAAAAAAACCAATATTGAGATATTTTTTAATAAATTTTTTTTTATAGATTTACTCCTATTTGTTAAAATATATTTATTTTTACAATAATTTCAAAGGGATATTGATACCCTCATAATCGTTATTTATTATAATAATGAAAAACTGTTATAATAAACATTAAATTATGTATATGTGTATTTTAATATGTTGATAAATTAAACAATATTCCACTATTATTTAACAAGTTCTGAAAATTAGACTTTTTTTAAATAGATTTAAAGAAAAAACCCCACAAAATTTATTGGTCTACTGATTCCATTGAGTTTTCTGGTATACCATTCATGATGATTGGCACAAAAATTTTTGATTGCCATCATGGATATGATAGAAACTTAAGTAGGAAAGAATACAACAAACAAAACAGAAAAGCATTAGTGAGTTAATTGTATTTAAAGCAATAAATAATTTTTTTTTATAACATACAAAAATTTCATTTTAAAATTAACAAAAAAATTTTTTTTTTTTCTAAATTTGAGTTTTAAAAATCTTTTTATAGAACATTGATCATGATTGCAGAAGAAAATATGCTAGAATACAGAATTGTAAGAAATTTGATTGCCCAGCTCAACTTATCATAACAGAATACTTAGAATTTCCAGAATATAAAGTAAGTAGGAGGTTTTAATGTTTGTAAACCTACCTCCTGAATAAGATGTTAAAGTAATCTTTTAAAAAAATGTTTCTGGTCAGGTCAGATTTTATTTCATTGCAACTTTTATTATTTTTTCAAAATAGTATAGGCATGTTTATACTTGCTATAACTGTTTAAAAAAAGATTATAATCAATGTATTAATAAATCTATTTATATGTGTATGTAGACATTATGTATGTCTTTTGTTTATGCTACTCTATTATTTTTAGCTTATATTGGATACTGTCAGAAATAGAAAAGCAAAATCAAAAGAGCTACGATATGCGATATCTAAGAAAAAAATCTATCAAATCAGAAAATTTTGTGTTGCAGTACCAGATATTTCAGCACACAATGGTCATATAATTACCAAGGTATTTTAAGTTTAATCTATTAATTTGTTTAGATCTTATCCATGTTTATATTCTTTTGTGTGTATATTATATGAAAATACATTTATACTTACAAATTTCTATAAGGATGCTGGTATAACTCAGAGAATTGACCCTGAACTGGTATCTGCTATTGACATGTATGTTAAAGAAGGTGTATTGAGCACAAAAGAAATGAAGCGCTTATTAAAAATCCAAGTGAAAAACAGTTTCAGTAAAGCCGGTCATGTTCTACCAGAATTCTCAAATAAAAGATTTTATCCCCGTAATTCCACTATCCACAATCACATAACAATTTCTAGACGAAAATTAAGTAAATCTCTTATTGATCAAGAATGTCTTCAGTCAAAAATTAAGGAATGGAGAGCATTAGATCCTACTATAAGTATATTCTTTAGACCTAAAGGTTTGTTGTTTTGTTTTTTTATATTTATTTAGGTGCCACAAGAAGTCCTTATTGTCTTATCACAGAGCATGGCGGATGAGCATTTATTCGCGCCTCCTTTCTAACCGATGTCGCAAAACTTGCCCAGAGATAGGGTTTGAACCATGGATCCTTTGTTTCTGAGGCAAGTGCGCTGCCACTGCACCACAGCTGATCAATTATTGTTATTACTACAGTTTTCTTAAAAATAGTTTCTGCTTTGCTTTTAGTAAAACAATTTTTTTTTGATTTTAGGGCATTTTGAAAAAGACCTTACTGTAGACAGTGACCATGAAGATGATAATGTGAAACTAACAGGTGCAAGTGAAACCTCTTTGCTCTTTGTCTATCAAAATAAATGGCAGAAGAGGCTGTTAGCTAAATATGGTAATGAACTAGTTTTATTGGATGCAATATATCGTACCACACGTTATGCATTGCCGCTTTTCTTTTTTGTGGTAAAAACCAATATTGATTATCAAGTGGTTGGATTATTTGTATGTGAAAACGAAACTGAGGATTCAATCAGTGAGGCTCTTTTGTATATTAAGTCTTGGAATAATGACTTAAATCCAAAGTATGGAATGTCAGACTATTGTGTTGAAGAGATTAATAGTTTAGAGAAGGTTTTTGTCGGTAAGTAACTTTAAGTTTTACTTTTCCTATTTCTCAAACTATAGAATTAATACATTTTCTTTAAACCACATTAATGGCAAAAAAAAGTGCTGTTTTACCATGAACATCACTAAACCTCTGTGCATCTCTTTAATATTACCTTATTTACAAGAACTAACGAGTGTGTGAAAACAAGTACAGTTTGTCATAATAATATATAATAAATATGAAAAGCAATAATTTATATTATTTTTAGAAGAAAAAAATTTGATACATGTTTTTTGTATTGAATTGTCGGAGAGTTACTTATTTATTTTATACTAATATGCATTATAGGTTGTGTTGTATTCATATGTGATTTTCACAGAGAACAAGCGTGGGACCGTTGGCTGAAAACAAAATCTAATGGCTTAACACAAGATAGGTTAAAGATCTTATGCTTACTTAGAATGATAGCACGTGCAGACACAGTTGAGATATGTGAAGCAGAAATAAATAATTTGAAAAACTGTTTTTATTGGATAAATAACAAAGCTCTAAGAGAATATTTATCAAGATATTGGTTACCAATAAAGCATGTAAGTTTTTATTTGTTGAGATTTGAGAGCTGAATGAAACCTGCAAATGGAAAACTGTATAATTTTTGTTTGCTTTTTTATCTCTATAAGGTATATGGGCCACTACAATTAAGGCAGATATTAAATACTTTAATTACTCTTTATAATTAGCGTTGGGTGAAAGCATATCGTCAGACTCGTTTATTGGTAAATTGTAATACAAATAATGGTGTAGAGCGACAACACAACACATTAAAGCATAAGTATCTTCTAAATCACAGAAATAGTTCCCTTAGTGGAATGTTATCTGTTGTGATTGACGATTTTCTTTCTGATAAGTATGAGAGGTTTGTTAAAGTTAGCTATTTTGCACAATTTTCAGTTTTATAAAAATTAGTTTAATTATGCAGCAATTAAACTATTTTCTAATATACATACTTTGCAATTTATTTGTTTTTATAGCTATATAGACAACAATAGATTAATGAGCTCTAAATACATGAGTTATTCGGATGATATTGATGATTGGATGATAGATCGGCCTCGATTAATGGTGAAGCATTGCCTGTTAAAGAAATCACTTGCTGAGAATTTAGACATAACAGCACTTAAAGTTGAAGAATCTGGAAAATTCTCATTGCGATATTATAAAGACAATAAAGAACGAAATTATGTAGTAACTTTTGGAAATGAAGACAACATGCCTAGTTGTACCTGCATGAATTGGAAAAACTCTTGTTATCCTTGTAAGCATTTCTTTGTCATTTTCAAACACTATCCTTGTTGGAATTGGGAATCAATATCACCTTTATACCGAATGTCTCCATATCTAAATATTGATATTGATTTTGATCTTGATAACGCAAAAGTTAAAGGATGTAATGATAAAATCAGTACAACAACATATTCCAGTGTAACTACTAAAGAGTCAAATAAAGTGAGTGAAGCATCGATAAAGGCTGATACTCAAAACGTAAGCAAGTCATATAAAGTGAGTGAAGCATCGGTTAAGGCTGATACTCAAAATGTAAGCAACACAGGAAGGAAATCTATAACAGGTGAATCCATTAGAAGCCTCTTGTGTGACTTACGAAGTCTGAGTTTTTTAATTGATCATGATACTGAGCTTCTTGAAAATACATATAAAGAGTTGAACAACCTCATCACAAGTCTGAAAAGTGCTGTACCTAAAGAGAGTTGTTTACCTCTACTACCCAATAAAATTAAAAAAATATCTAAACCAAAATGCTCCATTAAGTATCATAAGCTGCCAGCACCTAAAAAAAAGAGTATGCAATTTAAACGTGTTGGGGAAAAAAAGGAGAAATTGTTGGCAGCTTCCAAAATTGAAATAACGTTGAACCCAGAAAAAAAAAATGTAGAAACTGAAGTTATAAATAATAATTTGATTGACTATGAAAACATATTAGAGTTTGTAGATAACAACATAGTCATTTTCAGTGATGATGAAAATGATACAGATAAAAAAAATGATTCAGATGAAAAAAACTGTATAAGTAAAATAAATCTCAGTGAGAGTGACTTTTCAGATATATTAAACAATGAATGGCTTTCTGACAATGTTATAAATATATTTCAAAACATGATAAAAGACCAATTCAAAGAAGTAAGTGGCCTTCAAGACACTGTGCTTGGACAAAATCTTGCTTTTAGTACGCATATAAATAAACCATTTGTTCAAGTTTTGCATAATGGTTGTAATCACTGGGTAGCAATTTCAACATATAGTTGTAAACCTGGTGAGGTTTTTTTGATGGACAGTCTGTTTCATGGTAAAATTGCAAATCATACAATAGAACAGATATGTGCCATCATGAAATGCACATATGAGAAGTTAAATGTTTGTGTATTACCAGTGCAACAACAGTCAAATGGTGAAGATTGTGGTGTCTTTTCTATTGCTTTTGTTTATCATATTGTAAGTACAAAATCAAAACCAGACAATGTAACATTTTCTATACCAGAGATGAGATCACATATGTTAAATTGCATTAAAGTTAATAAAGTTTCTTCTTTTCCTCAATCGCTAGCAAGTTGCAAAAGGTGTTTTCAAAAAGAGATTTTTATTGAACTGTTTTGCAGTTGTAGAATGCCATGGAATCCCATAGAAAATAGAAATAACAATAATCAAATGGCGCAGTGTTCTCGGTGTAAACAGTGGTTCCACAAAATGTGTGAAAATGTTCCTGATTTTGTCTTCTTTAAAAAGAACCGTAGATTACCATGGTTTTGTTATTGTTGTGCAAGTGCAGTTTCATAATTATTTATTCTCTATTAAATTATACTATTCTTTGCTTTATTTAAAAAAGATTTTTTTTTAATTCAACGGCTTTATTCAACATATTTTAGTTCTTACAATTAATCATAACAAAATAATATATTCATTTGAGTTTTTTAACAGTTTAACTTTTTAATAATGTGTTTTCATTAATTAAAATTGAATATTTTAAAGTTTAATTTTAATTAAGTTTTTTGGATTATTTTAAATTTTAATCTTTACTATTATACTGTTTTTTTTAGCCTAATGTTGATATGTGGTTTTAATGTTGATATATGGTTTTAATGTTGATATATGGTTTTAATTTAGTAAATTTTTATGATTTGAAATTTACTTAATTGATCATTAGCCAACAGTTTCGAAAAACAAGTCGAACTCAACTCTATTGCGGTAAGAGCAATTGTGTTTACTTCTTTACATTAGAAAACTAATTATTGCTTTTTGTCAAGTTTTTGGAATTTTATGTTACAATTTTTTATAATAAAAATAATGATAATAATTTAAATTATAGACAAAAGTACAAGTTTTATACCAAAAGTATAAATCTTTCAGTAGATGTCAGTTCTTACAATAGATGTATCTTACACTAGAAGTCAAAAGTACATCGCTAGTTTTGTACTATAACTATAAATCTTACACTAGAAGTCAAAAGTACAACGCTGGTTTTATACTAAAGGTATAAATCTTACACTAGAAGTCAAAAGTACATCGCTAGTTTTATACTATAACTATTATTCTTACACTAGAAGTCAAAAGTACAACGCTGGTTTTATACTAAAGGTATAAATCTTACACTAGAAGTCAAAAGTACAACGCTGGTTTTATACTAAAGGTATAAATCTTACACTAGAAGTCAAAAGTACATCGCTAGTTTTGTACTATAACTATAAATCTTACACTAGAAGTCAAAAGTACAACGCTGGTTTTATACTAAAGGTATAAACTTACACTAGAAGTCAAAAGTACATCGCTAGTTTTATACTAAAGGTATAAATCTTACACTAGAAGTCAAAAGTACAACGCTGGTTTTATACTAAAGGTATAAATCTTACACTAGAAGTCAAAAGTACATCGCTAGTTTTATACTAAAGGTATAAATCTTACACTAGAAGTCAAAAGTACATCGCTAGTTTTGTACTATAACTATAAATCTTACACTAGAAGTCAAAAGTACAACGCTGGTTTTATACTAAAGGTATAAATCTTACACTAGAAGTCAAAAGTACATCGCTAGTTTTGTACTATAACTATAAATCTTACACTAGAAGTCAAAAGTACAACGCTGGTTTTATACTAAAGGTATAAATCTTACACTAGAAGTCAAAAGTACATCGCTAGTTTTATACTATAACTATTATTCTTACACTAGAAGTCAAAAGTACAACGCAAGATTTCAATCGAAAAAATTAGAATAGAAGTCACTAGTTTTACACAAACTATTACTACGGCGACCGAATCAATTTTGAAAACGAGGCGTACTTTTGACTTCTACTATATATTGCTAACCGATTGAAATATGCAACTTTAATCTAGTCAATGTAAAAGAAGTGGTAAGTAAAGCAATAACAAATCTTCAAGCGCAATCTCTGTATTTTCAAATTCCGTTCAGTTTTCTGGGGCTTTCCAATATGGCGATTTTGGCGTCAATTTTGATATTAGAGATGCGCTATCCAGTTATTATAGAGATCAGTGCTTTTGCCAAGTTTAAAAGGACAAAAGTCCTTTTAAACTTTGCATTTACAAATGCGCAATAAAAAATCCGGGGGATATTTAACTTTTCGTTGTTTTTTTTGACGGTTACCGAAGTCTATTATTACGCCATTTTTTTCGGCATTTCGGCTTTTCGGCGTTTTAGAATTCGGCTTTTTAGGCGATCCCCGTAATCTACTACGCTTGACTTGAACATTTTTATGAAAATCTCCTAACTAAGAATACTTTTCGCTAACTTGGTTAATTATAAAACATGTTGCTTTATACATTAAACTGTAGAATTAGAATTATACGATTTGCAATGGTTGTTATCTATTATTATTATTATTATTATTATTATTATTATTATTATTATTATTATTATTATTATTGTTGCTATTATTGTTATTATTATTATTAATATTATTATTATTATTATTATTTTAAATAAACTATTTTATGTTGATTTATAACCGAATTATTTATATAAAACAGCAAAAAACAATCATCAAAGTCACAATATTTTCATAATAAATAACTTTTAGACATGTTGCTCGTTTCTAATGCTTAATACACGTAACAAACACGAACATCGGAATATATGGCAGGCTAAATCTTTTCCTCTCGTTGAGCGAAATAAACAAATGCAAAGGTTTTTAACAACATCTCGAATAACCAACATTCAAATATTTCAATTTTATATAAATTTCTACTAGCATAATATAATTTATAAGGAGCGATTTTAATCGAATTTATTGAAAAATTTAAAGAATTACATTTGGAACCTAGTAAATTAAAATAATATAAGTTTTTCATATCGTCTTTTTTATTGTCCTTAAAAACCACGTGTTTTCTTTAAGTATAATTAAGACGTAACGCAAACTTTCACAATAAACGATTAAAAGTTTTCCCTCGCAGAGTCATAATTTAAATAAAAAATAAAGTTTATTGAAAATCGACCGCGTAAAAGAGCCTAATATTTCCTACTTCTGTTTTTTAAATATATTTTGCGTTGCGTAATTTATGGACGATCCCTTAAGGTCAACTTTAAAAGCACTCGATGTAGTTTGTAGTTTTAAACTCAATGCAACTAAGGCACGTTTTTCCGGACAAAAATATAAGTTTTTTCAATGACAATATATGTAAGTTTTTTTTATCAAAAAGTATGATATATATGGTATGTATGGAAAGATTATTTTAACCACTATTATAATCTAGTAAAAATAAAGCGACTATAAAAAATTGACAAGCGTAGTTTTATTTAGAAAAGATGCAATTTTCAACATAAAGTACCTTCCCAGTGGACACGGACGTAAAAAAGACGTCTTTTAAACGTCTTATTCACGTTTTAGACGTCTTTTGAACGTTCAAAAGACGTCTTTTTATAGTGCGGTACTGGGTCGGAGCTTGGCAATAAATAAGTCTATGGATTTGATTTTTTTATAAAAGCACGTATTAGTGTTTTTTTAAATGAATGTTACGTTACATTTATAATCAGACATTATTTGGCAAAATTTTCCGTGAAAAATCATTTTTTTATGAAAATTGAAGTTATTATTTTCAATGACACGCCTAAATGAGTTGTGTTTAACAATGATGTCACGTTAGATTCAGATAAACTATGGTAGTGTTAATTTTTCTACTTTAGTCGTTTTTGAATAAATAATAACAACTTTTAGCCCCATACAAAAAACTGTTTTTGGTATTTAGTATTATTTTTTGAAATAGTTAAAATTTATTCGGACATTTTAAATAATAACCATTCAAAATGCGTAAACAATAATAAAACGGAGGCGGTAAAATTTGTAAACAAATTACTTTCATTTTCAAACTCGTTCCGTTTTTGATTATGTGCAACTTAAGTTCCACTCAATCAAAATTTGACGCAATTTTAACAAGAATTGCTTCAAATAAAAAAAATATCATTAAAACATCAAATTGGTTTTTGCCTGACGTCAGTTCCTTATTTTAATGTTTACATAACTGTTTTTTTTATGTAATTAACTACATATATTAGGGATTATTTGTATTTTAGCTTTATTTTACGTCTGACGAACTAATCGGACAGAAAGATTAAAAAAATTAACAAAAATACTTATGTTTTTGCAACATATTTAAAAACCAAGTACTGCAATAAAAGTCATTGACACGCTTTATGAGCCAAGAAATATATTAACGGTAAATTATTTTATTATCTATATCTTGTTATATGTTATCTGTTATATTTTATATATGAGATGGCAACATTTAAAACTAGAATACACATGCCCACTTTTCTCTAACTCGAGTTAGAAAAACTGTCTAACTCTATAATCTATAACTTTACCTTTTATGTTCTTTTGTCCTTCTAAAAATTACTTATTCTTGGTCCGTTGAGGCGAGTTGTGCTTTTTAGTAACTTCCCAGCCGTCACAACTCAGAAAAAAGTTACCCTTGCGTGTTTAAAACCTTATATAACAAAAAGAATAACACGTGTCAAAAATGGTTTTCATTCCGTTGAATTATTACTGTTCACCGATAAAATATTACTTATTTCACGGAATTTTACGGAAAGATATAAAATAATACTACGGAAACGTAGTATTATTTTATAACTATCCTTAAGGAATGTGAAACCACAAATATCAGCATGCAACATTTAAATTTGACATTAAAACCTCAAAAAAAAAGGTCTTTAACTTGAGTAAAACTACCCTTAATATACACGTGTTTTTGGTTTACGCCTGGATCGTGTCAAATATTAAAAAGAATAATGTACAACTGTAATAATAAATTTTATTTAAATAAAATATTACGATAAAATATTTAAATAAAATATTATTATTATTAAGTATATTAAAAATATTGAAATAAAATATTACGATAAAAATATTATTGAATAAAATATTGTAATTAAATAAAAAATCTAAATAAATTTTTGGAAAGAATAATGTACAACCGAATCTACTCTTATTTTGTTGAAAATAAAATTCTATACGAAAACCAGTTTAGTTTCAAAAAAATAATTCAACCGAGCATGCCATTCTTCAACTTACGCGCAATATAAATGACTCATTTAAAGACTCTTGTTTTACACTACGAGTGTTTATTGATTTGTCAAAGACATTTGATACCGTCAATCATCAAATCCTGTTAAAAAAACTAATATCATATGGTACCCTATTATGGTTTGAAAGTTACTAACCGTAAACAGTTTGTTTACAATAAAGACTCTATATCTCATCTATTAATGAATATAACATGTGGTGTTCCACAAGGATCCATACTTGGTCCTCATTTTTTTAATATACATAAATGATCTTCATAAATCATCAAATTTAACAACAATAAATTTTGCAGATGACACAATTTTGTTTTTGTCTCATAAAGATATTAATATGATTTTTACTAATATGAATAATAAATTAAAAAAAGTTTCTGTTTGGTTTAAATAAAATAGATTTTTTTATCCACCTTTTTTATCCAACAAAAGATACTAAATTTCTCGCGGTATATATTGATGAAAATCTGTCTTGGAGAAATCATATTGATAATACCTCCAATAAAATTGCTAAATGCATCGGAATTCTCTATAAAGCAAGAAATTTATTAAATAAACACCAGTTAACACAATTATATTATTCATTTATACATAACATAACACCAATTCCAAAAATTTCTAACTCGCACTCGTCTAATGACTATCGTCCGATTGCCATTACATCCACATTGTGTAAAGTTTTTGAACATATTATCACCAAATTCATTACCCATTAAACCAAGCACTTATGGGTCTCAAACAAACATTCCTTCCAGGCCGAAGTACAATGGATGCTATTATTCAAATTATAGAGAAATGGAGTCATGCAAAAGATAACAACAAACCAATTTATGCAACATTCTTTGATTTCGAAAAAGCTTTTGATCTACTTCTAAAGTTAGTAAACTTACTACCTAGCTGGCTCACCTCCTAGATTGCAGCTTACTTATGTAACAGTCAACAAAGAATTAAAACAAATTACATTTCATTGTAATTGATCACACCACTGAATGGAAATGTATTGAAGCCGGTGAACTTTAGGGTAGTGTTTTAGGTCAAATCCTGTTCATTCTATTTATTTCCGAAATTAACGTCTATCTTCCACCTGAAACCATCCTCAAAAAATATGCTGATGACATTCTGACCTATATAATTATTAATAAAGTTCCTCCAAACCTACCTCAATCCATTGTTGATGGTGTATATATATATATATATATATATATATATATATATATATATATATATATATATATATATATATATATATATATATATATATATATATATATATATATATATATATATATATATATATATATATATATATATATATATATATATATATATATATCATTTGATAAAGTTATAATGAAACTAAAATAAACTAGTAGTTATATGGAGATGCATATAGTTATGCTTTTTCTGTGATCTTTTTGACCTGTAAAAATGGCAATATTTTTGTGCAACTGTCGATTCAGTATGAAATAGCAGCTCTATATGATCTTGGCTAAAGTAGAGTAAGATAAATATATCAAAAGTAAATAATAAAACTGGAAAGAAACTAAGTATGCTATTACTTTGGTGCTTCAAAAATGCCTGTAATGACACCATACTGAACTTTCACACATGAGGGCCAGATCAATCAATATCTGCTTCTGTACACAAAGCTGATTTTGTATTTCTTCTTTGAACACAACTACTGATTTATGAGGAACAGTAAAGTTTCTCTACATAGAGCAGTTATCAACGTTTGTCAAATCTTGATATTTATTTTTTGACAGAATTCTATAAAAATATTGACTAATGAAACAAAAAAATCACTAAAGTAATGCTATTACTCTAGTGATTTCGTTACTTTATTAGTCAATATTTTATAAAACATATTTTAATGATATATATCATTGCTTTGTGAAATTTCATGCTTGGTGTAGCATGACGTACCTATGAAAATTAATGCTATCATCACAATATATTACAAGATATCTCGTATGCAATATATATGCGTATGCGATATTATCAAGATATCTCGTATGCAAAACAAATCATGTCAAATTTAATCTTTTTATCAGCTTTATGGCCTACACTCGGTATAAATCATGCAAAGTTAAAAAAAAAAAAAGATTATTTAATAAATATGTTTTTTTTTTTAATGTTGATTTAGGCGCCGCAAGAAGTCCTTACGGTCTTATCACAGAGCATCGCGGAAGAGCATTTAATAGGAAGTTCACGTATCCTTCCCAACCGCTGTCGCAAAACTTGCTCAGAGGTGGGTTTGAACCACGGATCTTACGTTTTCGAGGCAAGTGCGCTACCACTGCGCCACGGCTTCTTAAAAATATGTATTTTAAATACACCGACGACATCGGGGCAGAGGGCACGTGTCCCCCCACGTGTATATATTATATTATATACTCATATGAACACACACACACATACGCTTGTAAATATATATTAATTTTTAATTGTTTAAATAGAGATAAAAACTCACAACACTTGGTTTTACTTTCTCAAGAAGCTTATATACTATTTGAAATACATTAACTTCTAGTATCGTGTTGAGGTACAGCTATCTGAATGTCTATTTTAGTATTCCAAATGTTATTAGAATAAACTGAAAAAGGTAATCAGTTAGCAAATAATTCTTTATAAGATAGTAAAAGCTGCCAAACATAAACTGACGAATAATTCATTTATTTGGTGCAATCTTCTGACTAAAATTTAATAAATTTTTGAGTAAACTCCTTAAGTTCCGCGAAATGTTTTGGGTTAACAAGCGGTTGTTTTGAAAACTGGCTTCAAAAAAGTCACGTGACACCGTCTCCAGTTTATTATAAACCTCCTTGGCCCAGCCACTGATCTCTATAATAACTATTATTATAGAGATCAGTGGGCCCGGCTAATGGTTGTAATATCGTTAAATATGGTAACCATGTTTACGTTTTGTACAAAACGTTGTTGGTGTAAACATTTAAAATCAAAATGGTTTACACTTTTTTCTTCTTTTGTAAATGTTATAAAATGAAGGAAAAAGCATTTTTCTAATTTAATTTTTTTTAATGCGAAAAATGGTAAAAGTCTAGAGAAAAAAAATTTTTTTTTTTTAATTATTGCAAAAAAATTTTCTGTAAATGTTTTCTTCCACTTGTATAATAATAATAATAACAATAATAATAATAATAATAATAATAATAATAATAATAATAATAATAATAATAATAATAATAATAATAATAATAATAATAATAATAATAATAACAACAACAACAACAACAACAACAATAATAGCAATAATAGCAATAATAATAATAATAATAATAATAATAATAATAATAATAATAATAATAATAATAATAATAATAATAATGATATTAAGAAGAAGAAGAAAAAGAAGAAGAAGAAGAAGAAAACCTATTTCCTGTATGCCCATTAAAAAGTAATGTTTTAACAGTGTTTGTATCCAAAGTTTTTTCTTTGAAAGTATAAATGTGTGTATACTTTTTTTGATAAGTATAAAATTATTACTTTACTTAAACCATACTGGTGTAAACATAGGCGATTTTACACCCCTTTCCTTTGGAAATTAAGTCTTGTTAGTCATCAGTTTACAATGTTATGTGCCATAGGTTTAGAAGGTCAAATGATAGTATTATAAAGGTTTATTTAATCATTATTTATTGGTATCATGTTTTATACAAATAAAATATTGATTTTATTAATCATAAAATTACTTTGTGAATTTTAAACTATGATAGTAATAGAACTTTTATAGAACTTAATTTTTAGGAAGTCTTATGCATTTTTTCTGGTTGTAGCAGATAAGGGTGCAATGTAAAATTGTAAAAAAAGGTAGAACTTAAATGTTAAATTAACTCTCTTGTAATATAGTGAATTTTAAAATTATTGGATTTATATATATTTAATAAATTACTTATAAATATATAAATATAATATAATAATAAATATATATATATATATATATATATATATATATATATATATATATATATATATATATATATATGTATATATATATATATATATATATATATATATATATATATATATATATATATATATATATATATATATATATATATATTATTTAAAAGGTAAAGTTTATTTATATTTTTTGTAATGCTATTTGTATAGAATTGCAAATGAAAAACTTACAGGTGTATATTTTTTCACTGAATTTTATTGAATAATTCTAGTAAACTTATGTTTGTGTAATAATTTATGTAAATTTAGAATTTTATTTAGTCTACCAGTAGTTTTTCAAAAATTACAGATTTTTTAAAAATTTATTGAAAATGATTTTGAGTTTCAATTGATTAATTATTTTTTTGTTATAGCCATGTTAAAATCAGAATAACAATTTTAAACTCATGTTTAGCTAGAATTTAAAATTTCCATTTTAAATTTAATTAGTTCAATAATTTTTGTATACCATGTCATTTATTATTAATTGTTGTTAAATTATAAATTGTTGTAAAAAAAATGTATAAAAAAATAAATACATTTAAAAAGTTGTTTTAAATGGGATAAAGTGAATTCAATTGTTTTGACCTGCAAATATTCAAATTTTTAAAGAAAATAGCAAAGGGTAAAGTTGATAATTAATGATAATAATAATAATAATTAATAATAATAATAATAATAATAATAATAATAATAATAATAATAATAATAATAAAAGCTTTAATAATTTCAATTAAAAAATCTAATTGCTCTCATAAGTAAAAAAAAAGTGTGCGGGCAAATTAAAGTAGAGGTTTCATTGTTTCCCTATTCAAGTAGTGCTATCCAAATTAATTTAACTTTACTAATTTGTGTTGCTCTGTTTCTATTGTTGTTAATTATTTCATTATAATATTATACACTGATGAATTTATGAAAATAAATATTTTCAAATTTTTTAGAATACTACTTTAAATGGTTGCGATCAAATACATATTTATTACTGTCAATATTATACTATGTCTTTCATTTGGATTTGGTGTGCTTGCGTTTTACAAAATCGGAAAACCATATGTACGGGGTTATTATTGTTTTGATGAAAGTATAAGCAAGCCATTGAAAAATGATACTGTTACTGTTTCTGCTTTGCTTGCTTTCGTTTTTACTCTTTATCCTGTGTGTATTATTATAGTAGAAGGGATTAAAATGAGCAACAAAGTAAAAATTATTTCGACAAATTTTATAATAAAGGTTGTTCGTCATGTTTTACATAATCTCTGGATTTTTATTTATGGAGCTGGAATAACAATGTTTATCACTGATGTTGGAAAATATTCTATTGGTAGGCTTCGACCCCATTACCTTACTCTGTGTAAACCAGATTGGTCAAACATAAATTGTAGTTATACTTTTGGAGGTAAAGCTTTTATTGTTGGTGACGATTTCTGTCGGGTACCAAACAGAGCATTACTAAAAGATGCAAGAATGTCTTTCCCATCAGGACACACATCCTTTGCAGGTGAAAATGAAACTTTATATTTGTTTATTCTATATTTTATTTAAATTTTTAAATATAAAGATAATATTAACATATTCTAGGTTGCAATTCTGTTGTTGTATATTATAATTTTTTTACACAGTTTATTGTGCAACATTTATGATTTTGTACCTTCAATTATATCCGTTCTCAATACCTCAGCGTAGAAGATTTTCCTTTTTGTTACTATTTATTCAAGTAATTTTATCTTGTTTGGCCATTTTGACTGGGTTGTCTCGCATTTCAGATTATAAGCACCATCCTACTGATGTAATTGCAGGTGGAATTGTTGGATTGGCTGTAGCATTTACTATTTTTTTTAATGTACTCAAGTATGTTGATCTATCTTCGAGTGAAAAAACGTTATCTTTGATCCCCAGTTACCACCGTCAGTTACCACCAGTTACCAATGATCGCCAATTAAACGACATTGTGGTTAAGTAATAATTTAAAAAGTAATTTTTCATTAAGTTGCAAATCATATTTTGTAACATAAAATAGTTTTTTAAAGTGTCTGGCACACAATTTTTTATTTTTTTTAGGTTATAACTTAAATTTTTTACAAAGAAAACAGAAAATTAAATCGCATTTTGATTTTTTTTTTTTTCGTAAACTTCACAAAATTTTTTGGTGCACTCAGCAGAACTTAACTCAAATGTTAACTCCCCTGCAAGTAAAAATATCCAATTGGAAAAAAAAATTAATGAAAATTCAAAATTTAAACTAAAAATCAAATTTTTTCTTTTTAATAAAAATTATAAAGATTAAAAAAAAAATCTCGGAAAAAAAAATTTCCTACTACTTAATAATCAAATACATAAAAGTTAAAATATTTTTTTTAATTAAAAAATGATGTAATCCCATATAGCCTAATTTCTAGCAAATTCGCATAAAATTTCTGTGAGAATCTAAGCAAGGGTCACAAAATTTTAATCAAATTTTTTTTTGCGTTCGTACTTATTAGGGATGGCTCTTTTACTTAATTGGATAACGTAATTACGTTAAGAAACGTAAATTAGCTGAAAGTGTAAGTTACTTTACATAACATATATTAAAATATATAATTTTTTTATACATAATGTAAAATTTTAACTACTTAAATATAGTTTTTAAATGCGTTACCGTTACTTAAAAAAATAATTTATTTTTACAAGTAAAAGTAATTTGCATAAAAATGTTATTTACTTTTACTTTTAATGGTAAGTCATTTAAAGTAATGTACTTAATAAAGTAATTTAGATTTTAATTATGTAAGAAATTTACATTGAATACATTTCATTTTATCAGTGGCGGATTAAGACTTCTTAGGGCCCGGGGCTTTTTTTGTTTTTGGAGGCCTTTTTATGGGCCAAAGCCTAAAAATGACTAAAAAAAAAAGTCCTCTGAAATTTTTGGGGGCCCCTAAAATTGCGGGGCCCGGGGCTATAGCCCCCCCTCCTTGATCCGGCACTGCATTTATTTGTTGCATGTATAAAAATTACATAAAATTAATTTGAAAAAATTTTTTATTTACAATTATAAATAAAAGTAAATGTTGTATTTACTAATGTTATATTATTTACTTTCTTAAACAACAGTCATTTCATGTTTATTTAACACAAATTTTGAGATATGTAGCGTATTCAAAACCATAGCCTGTTTCTAGGCACTTCTGGGTAATTTGTTTGTGGACTGTGTTTGTGGTGGGTAATTGGGATATCTTTTCACGTATATTATGATGGGGGATTCTATTATAATTGCCTAATATCGTCAACATGCGGTTGTACCAATAATGTAGGACGGTTCCCAGCAGCGTGAGACCCACGCAAATAGAAACAAGGACTCCTAAATAATAATTAATTTTTTTTTTTCAATTATTTGAGCAGAAACAAGTTAGCGGCCATAATGAAACTTTTGCGGGAGAAGGGCATAATTTCTTCCTACGCAACTGGTTGCTCCCCATGCATGCAAATCTGACTAAGTCACTGTTCCATTAAAGTGCGCTTTTTCTACTGTTTTTTTTTTAGTTTGAATTTACTTTTTTGATCAAATATTTTATTATGTCAATATGACGTAATGTAACATGTTTGGTATCCGCGGGGACGTGCTAAAACAGTTTTCAAGAGATTATAAACCATGTAAACATCTGATATAATCTGATTTTATAAAAGACGTTCTTGTCAGATATAATCTTTTATTGAGTTTTATCAGATATATCTAAAAAATGAATGTAAAGAAAGCCAGTCAACCTTCTACGAAAGGTTGCAGGCACACCAATAACTTTTTTTTCGATAGCGTTGGTGTTCAACCCTCCTATGGAAAATTAGAAAAATAAAAGGCCTTGAAAAAGTTAATATATATATATATATATATATATATATATATATATATATATATATATATATATATATATATATATATATATATATATATATATATATATATATATATCGCGAGGTTAGAATTATTTTGTTCTATCTCCACTTTTTGAAAAAAATGAGTTATTAATTGTGTAATGTACCTCAAAATAATGTTTTTCTACTATATTAAAACCTAAGTTAAAATCAAAAAAGTTTCGGAGAAAACATAAGTAATAAAAATCTTTTTATATGCCGTCTCCTAAAGTTTTTATTTTTTAAATCGTTTTATCTCGAAACGATGTGGAGATATATATATGTGTATATATATATATATACACATATATATATATACATATATATATATATATATATATATATATATATATATATATATATATATATATATATATATATATATATATATATATATATATATATATATATATATATATATATATATATATATATACACACATATATATATATATCAAATATATATTTATATATCATTCTGAGTTCTCAAATTGTTATATCAAATTTGAGCTCAAATTGATATAACTGTGTGATTTCATTTTGATATCATAGATCTCATAGTATGAGATCAATAAGATATAATTATCATATCAAATGGCTCACTGGGATGTTTGCATTAAAAATGTTCTTATTTTCTAATAATCACCCCATATCAAAGTTGACAGTTATTTGAAAATGAGGGCGCTTAAAGAATTAGTGCCCCAGGGCGCCAAAAACACAAATACGGCTCTGTAC
Organism: Hydra vulgaris; assembly: GCF_022113875.1. Taxonomy (NCBI): domain Eukaryota; kingdom Metazoa; phylum Cnidaria; class Hydrozoa; order Anthoathecata; family Hydridae; genus Hydra; species Hydra vulgaris. The sequence continues at coordinate 13,149,283 of NC_061169.1, forward strand.
ATATATATATATATATATATATATATATATATATATATATATATATATATATATATATATATATATATATATATATATATATATATATATATATATATATATATATATATATATATATATATATATATATATATATATGTATATATATATATATATATGTATATATATATATGAAGCTAAAAAAGAGACTTAAACAATATTTAAAGTCTTTAACGCGTGAGAAAATTGTAACAGCAAATATTTTTCGAACTGCATATAAAGTGGCAATAGGAAATCAGTCTTTAAATAACTTTGAAATGGAAATTGATCATCAAGAAATTATAGGAGTTGAAATGGGTTGTATTCTTCTACAAACTCGTTCGTTAATATTGTCAATCAATAAGTAACGAAATGAGGAAAAAAATATTGCCTTAAAATTCTTAAAAGTCTTAAAATCAAAGAGCAAAATTTTGTTAATAATGGATGAGTCAACTACTATAAGCCAAAAATTGCACTGATAGTGTATGAAGCGCTAGTGAATCATTTAGAAGTGGTTAGTCTCTATTACAAATTTGCTTCAGTTTTTGTACAGAATCTCCATTTCCATGGAATTTTATTCCACAATAAAAGTTCTAAAAATGATTCGGCTATCGATCTGAACGCCTTTTAAAAAAAGAACAGAGCAATAATAAATTTGAAGAAAATCATTCATCAAACATTTTTCATTTAACACTCCGTTTCATCATTAAAGACTTATCAGAAACACAGTGTTGATGAAACAGTTTTAAATGAAAAAAGTTAGATAAGTGATATATATATATATATATATATATATATATATATATATATATATATATATATATAAATGAAAAAAGTTAGATAAGTGATATATATATATATATATATATATATATATATATATATATATATATATATATATATATATATATATATATATATATTTATCTTCTCATTGTCAATAATATTGTTCGCATGGTCATTTATGAATTTATATAATTTAGGAACTCTGTCCTAAGAAAATAATTTTAATGAAACAGGATTATACATCCCTCAGTTGCTCGCTTCATTGTTTCATGAACATCCACTGTCCTTAAGGCTATTGATTATAAACAACACACTTAGTGACTGAAGTAACTATACTTACCTTGTCAAAATGGTGTTTGGATCATTTAGTAATAATACAAGGAGTTATAGAGGTTTTAATTCATTTGGGTATGTTAATATAAATTGTTATCTGAAATTGAGTTACTCAATTTGAGTTACGCCAAAAACACATGGTGATGCTACCTATTTAAATGATTAAGAAAACCTGAAATGCTTTATGCATTTTGCTTCTTAAACAATTCTATATACAGTTTGTCAATAATGGTTAGTGACTTGACGATGGTCGTAGTCTGAAGAAGTAATTGATGATAAACTTACAGGATTTAGGTATAACGTGACTCAATATGATAAATAACTGGAGGATGATAAATCTATATGTTTGTTCTAAAATTAATAATAATTATAATATATAAAAACAAAATAAAATAATATATAAAAACAAAATATATTAATATATTCATAAAATACAATTGTATATTTGTTTAACAAATTATATTTATTAAACAAATAAATGGGACAATTATATATTTCAATACGAATATATTCGAACACTACAAACAATTTAAACGAACATTTTTGACAAATATTTGTTAACGAATAATTTCAACGAATATTCTCTAACGAGTTTTCGTATATCGATATTCAAATAATCGTTTCTCTCAAAACAATAGAGTTCTTTTATCAGAAAAAGTAAACAATGATAACACACATTTTTTCGGACATCTTGATTATGCTAAAAGAGTTTATAGCATAATTTTGCGACTTGAAATTATGAAATTGTGATATCCGAACAAGTTCAAGTTGATTTTGTTTTTCAAGTTAAAAGAGATCACGATAACTTTGAAGAAACCTGTGCTAATTATAACAACTACCATCACGAAAAAATCTACTGTTTGTTGAAAACTCATTTTATCTCATTAAATATAAAACTTAAAATATATAAACATAAAAACTAATATATATATATATATATATATATATATATATATATATATATATATATATATATATATATATATATATATATATATATATATATGTATTGTTGTTATTAAAGTGCTCCCAGATGTCCTTACGGTCTTATCACAGAGCGCACCGGAAAAGCATTTAATTAGGAAGTTTACTCCTCCTTCGTTACCAATGTCGCTTATCCGGCAAGAACCAGCGTCGAACCACAGACCTCTTGGTTCTGAGCACGAACTCTATCCACTGCGCCGCGGCTGCATGATTATTAGACTTCTAATAGCTGAGTATGGCCCCTGAAACCGAACTGTTTTACGTGCTATAAAACCTTTTGTTTATAACATTTCAAACTCCATCTTAATTGATAAAATTATATATACAATAAACGATGTCATGTTGGTTGTGGAATATGATCATTCATTTTATTCACATTCCAGGTGTTTTTCACTTTTTTTCTTTTTGAATACTTTTAAACTTAATTAAACAACAAACAAGCAAAGTAAGATTAAAAGTTACCCTTAATGTAAGTGTAATTTTGAATCCTTACTTAAACTTTGTTTAAAAAATCGATTGCAATCTAGATAGGGCGACCAATAGATATATAAAATTGTAATCTAGAAGGGCGACCTAAAAATAAATAAAACTGATTGTAATCTAGATAAGGTGCGATCAATAAATATATAAAATTTATTGCAACCTAGATAAGGGTGATGGCGCAAAATACATTTACAGCACAATTTTTTTTTAATGTTAAGTATCGATAAATCCTATATTTTAGATTGTCAAATGAATAATGAAAAAGCTTATGCTGCGATCGAAATTATAAAAAAAAAAAGTTAACATCCAAAGTGTAATATCTAAAACTTATGGCAGCTTTTCGTGTTACACGCTCGCGGAGAGTGTGGAGTTTTCCTCCACACCTATGTGTAGCTATCACTCCTAGACACAAATGTGGAGTTATTCCACACTTTTGTGGAAAATAACTTTTTCTAACTCGACTTCTGCACAGAAGTGTGGAGTTATTTGCACAAAAGTGTGCAAAATAACTTCACACTTGCGTCTTGGAGTGATAGCTACACACCGGTGTGGAGGAATACTCCACACTTTCCACGAGTGTGTAGCTGATAACCAATTTCGTGTAAGATTGCGTCCTGGTTTTTGTATATTTAATAATTTTCTACTAAATAATTGGTCTATATATCATTTACAAATACTTGTCACATTACTGAAAAATTCTTTGAAATACCATGCATTATCTTTTAATTTGTTATATATTATTTATAAATCAAACCACATTTAAAATAAAGTGAAAGCCACGATGTGGCGTCAAAGCCATTTTACGGTTTTATCTTTTTAAGTTGTAGTATTTAAGTTTTTATGCAGTTAAGCTTGGCCGAAAAATAAAGTTTGACTTGTCCAAGATCATTCTCCCAGCTAAAACACGAAACGCGAAATTTTTTATTTCATTCCGCGAAACTCGAAATTTTTTATTTCATTTATTTTAATTCCAAGCGGATCTTATTTCGTTTTTCCTAAATGTAACTAAATTTTATTTTACTTCCTTTATATAGTGGGCGTTTAACATATGATAATTGCTTTAAAACTTAAAGTTGTGCACATTACCCAAAGTCGTTACTAAAACACCATTCTATAACTATAATTACATTGAGCGCATAAATTACGCAAATCAACTTGTTACGTAAATGTGTTACGTAATTTTACTTAGATTTATGAGAAAGTAAAAAAAAAATTGTTTTAAAAATAAACTTGATCATGCAACTGCATTTATTGATACAATTTAAGCTAAAACATTGGTACAAATTAAGCTAAAGAAATCAAAAGAAACTTTTGTTCAATTTAAACGTGTCGACTTTGTTGACCTTTAAAAAGGAATGTTGTCAATTCACGACATTCTAACTTTTTAAAAGTCAATTTAAAAAGTGTATTTTTTAGGTACTTATTCTTAAAAACAAATACGGCAAACAATCTTTTTTAAGAAAGTTTTTATAAAAACCTTTTTTAAACAAGTATTCATTTTTTGTCGGAATAAATTAGTGCTTTTTTTGATCACTAGACAGTCACTTTTACTTAAACTTCGTTTGAACGAAAAGTATTAAAAAAACATAATTTAAAAATAGATGTATAGGGGACTTTTCAATCAAATCATTTTAACAATTCTTTTATAATGCATCACTTTAAAAAAATAACTAACTGTAGAAACTGATTTCCAGTTGCCCACGAAATTTCTCTTTCCCATCTTTACTATTTGATGACACTAATATTAAACTTTCTAATTTTTAAAATAATAAACTAGTTGACCGATTTAAAAGCTTTATATTCAGAATACAAAGGTAAAAAATAAGTTATTTGATAAAAACTTATAAAGAAAGTCATTTATTAGTCTATAGTCAGAATAAAGATATATTCTGCATACGTTGACAATAATAAAATAATGACCAATTATCTATGCATTTTTATTTTCTTGTTTCAATAATATGTAAAAGATTTTTTACATATTCTTATAGAAAACGAAATTCTAATAAGAAAAAAACTACCATGCAAAAACATATTTTTCATAAAAAATAAACTCCACTTTCTGAATGCTGAACATTGTTCTTATTAAATAAAATTATTATTAAATAAAATCTTATTAATAAAATAGGAATAAAAAATCTATTTAAATTATCTTAATTATTATATTTAACTATAGTATATATTTAATAATGTTTTAATTTAATTGCAATACGTATTTAGTAATATTTACTATATATATTTAATAATATAATTATTAATATTTATTCTATTTCTTACTTTTAATGACAACTGATACATTTATTATTAAAACAGTTTTGTTTTTAAAATTTATCTTTGCAACAATACAATTGACAAAAACTGTTTGTAAATCAAATTTATCTCTGATGTTTACTCTAACACTCATTCCCACACCCACACCCACATTCGATTATAATAATACTCACTCACGTTCTATCCCACACCCACATTCGATCCCACACCCACAAGATAAGATATTTTGATTGCTTTTGATTCATTAGCCATTTAACTAGTTGAACAACAAATATTTGTGCAAATTTTTTTTTACGTGATTTTATATATATATATACAAGGCCGGCGCGATAGGGGGGTGTGGGGTGTGTTACACCTCCCCCCCCCCCCCCATCAATTATTTTTAGTCGGCTAACTGGACCCTTAGTCGGCAAATTGAATCCTTTTAGACTAGTTAGTCGGCAAATGTCGACTCTTTCGATATAGGTAAGACAGTCGGCAAATGTCGTTATGCCAGTCGGCAAACTTTGGAAAACGAGGACCTTTTTTTTTTTTTTTAGTCGGCAAAAGTTGTAATGGCACCCCCTCCCCCACGTGACACCTACTCGCGCCGGCCCTGTATATATATATATATATATATATATATATATATATATATATATATATATATATATATATATACATATATAAAATCTACTTCATTACAAAAATGGTCGTCGAGATAGAAACTAAATTATTATCTCCCGTTTCTGACAAGGCATCCGCTATCACTAAGACCAACTCTCATACACAAATAAAGACAACAGCTATAATAAAGACTCTTGCCCATTCTCTTAAACATATTAATGCAATAGTCAAAAAAAAGAACATAATTTTTAAGAAGAAACATGAAGAAGTGAAATCAGTCGCTAAATATTTCCAAATAGCGCAGTCTAACTAACCAATTTGCTTCTCAGCTCGTTAAATCTAGTTTGACAACTAGCGTTGCTATTATAAACGCGGTCATTAAAAATACCAAATTTTTACATACCAAAGCAAAAAGAGTCCTCATTGCTGGTCTCCCTAATCAAACCCAAAAAGCAGAAGACGACTTAGAAAAGAAAGTGTTGGGATCATTAAAATTCCGAAATTCAAAGTTGTTAGTCATGTTCAACCTACAAAATTGGTTAGTAGTCCTTAGTGGAGTCCTAAAAAGTTCTGTGCTAGAAAAACTTATTTTTGTGAACTTTATTAACGGTATGTTAGGCCTCATGACAGAAAACTAATAGCGGTTATAAAAAACATCTTTTACTACTAAATTTTCCTAGAAAATTTTGATCGCCAAGTAATAGTAGGCTTAATGTGGTGCACACGTAATAGCATAGTACAAAAATATGTTCTTTGAAATGAGAGTTTACAACCGCTTGAACACTGCTTTTATTGATAACCTACCCAGCTCACACAAAATCCTCACCATGACATTATTGCCAAATACAATTGCCAAGTTTAACACTGCATTATGTATATTGAAAAGAACTTTTGACCATTAAGGTATCAACAGCTTTCGTATACTATATACAACTTATGTACAATCATCGCTCGAGTTTTGCTCTTTCACAAACAACCCATATTATTGCAGGGAAATTGACGCTCTTGAAGCGGTACAAGAAATAGCAACTATGATCAGGGGCTATTCTAGACCGTTTTCGACAGCGTTGACTTATTTGGGCGCCGCCCAAATTAAAATTTGAGGACCTTTTTTTTTTACGATTTTATGATAAATATCTCAAAAAGCACCGATTTTCCGCAAAAGTCTGACGAAAAAGGAGGGTACCGCCGCTCAATTTTTTTTCCTAGAATAGGCCCTGAAGGTTGTACCTTTTCTGCAGCCTCTAAAGTATTTTTAAAGACTAGCTCCTATAAACAATCACTAGAAGATTGACGGCGTAGAAGCAATCTAAATCCAGTACTTCATCTTGAGTACTGGAAATACCATGGTCTTTTTAAAGTTGAGTTATGTAGATCGAACCAAGTAGCTCCAGCACTAAGTGTGCTGGAACTTGCCAGAGACCATCGGGGGCAATACCATCAACTTTAATGCGGTAGTGGTGTAGTGGTAGAGCGCTCGCTTCATAAACGAGTGGTTCCGAGTTCGATCCCCACCACGTCCCTGGTAGTACCGCGCTCAACTCGTTTCTCCGCGCAGCGGCTTTGTTCGTCAAGGTTCGTGTTTTGGATTTATAGAGTTGAGAGAGGGTTATAGCCACAATTAAGTAGCCTCCTCGTCTGTAGAGGCCTTCTCGGCCTTGAGGAGGTGAATTAAAATAAAAATAAAAAAACTCGATGTTAAGAAGTAGCTAACTGTGTGAAAAGAGAGGGTTTTTTTTCTGCAATCAAATTGAACTTGGTTGTAATTTTCATCCAAACTCTAATGCACCTGCCGTATCAGTCAACGCCTTTGAAAAATCAACTATATCTATTTTTTCTTAAACTTCTACACAAAAAAAAAAAAGAAAAAAAAAGTAACTGATATTTATCATAGCGGGATTTTGTTAGCTACTCTGCTTGTAAGTAAGTTTTAAGCATTAGTTAGAATAATTTACTTATATTTTTAGCAGTGGCGTTACTAGGGGAAGCAAAACCCCGCAAGGCGGGAAGGCCCCGGAGCATAGAGGGCCCCGTGGAGATTTACAAATTTTACTCATATGAATAATATGACTGGTAATAATAATAAGAGTGTTACTAATTTCTGTTTTATCAAATACATATTATGAATTTATAATTTTTCACGTATCCCTACGGGCATTTTTGGAGAAAAAATTGAGAAAAAATTCAAGGAGGCCTCTCTACTTTTTTGGCGGTGGGGGCCCAAATTTATACTTACGCTACTGATTTTTATAATATTTGATTTCTTGACTGTCATCTAAGCTACCACTGTGTTGCATTTTTGTATATAATTTTTGTTGTTGTTATGGTTGTTTGTAACTGATGATCGCATAAAGCTTTAAACTCCGAGTAATTTTACAAATTCAATTTTACCCTATTATTATTATTTTTTTTTTTACCATATAAATTTATTCAAGTCATAAAGCATAACATATATACAAATAGCAGGGGCAAGAAGAAGACATAATTTGTCTTATCACCACGCCCCTTAATCTATACCGTAAATATAAAATTGCGTAATAAATTAAAAAAAAAAACGTAACACAATATAATATAAAACACTTTCTTAAGATTTTATAAATAAAAATAATAGTTCTTAATGTTGTTTAACTTTAACTTTTTAGTTTTGTATTGGTTATGAAAAATTTAAATACAAATTTTAAGAAAGAAAAAAAAAAAAAAAATGTTTAGCATGATAAAAAATCTATTATTAAAAAGCATGCAGGCAAATACGCATAATCCTGAAGCTTTCCTTTTACACCAGCAGATACCTTTAATTATCTGCGGAATTTTTATAAATCATAAGTTTTTATAAAAGAAGAAATGAATCAGTAACAAGTGACACGATCTTTTCTAAGATTGTCAAGCTGATAATGACAAGCCTCTAATTACTTATTAGTATCAATCATTAATACTTCAGAAAAAGCTGAGCTTTTTCTGAATATAATTTTCATCAATAGTTTTTGCTTCAATTCATCAATAGTAATAATATCGTTCATCAATAGTTTTTGCTTCAATTTGTTTTTAAACTCATTAAGCGTTGCAATTGATTTAAGTTCATTTGTTAATATTTTATTCCATAATTTTGGTCCTCTTGTAGAAATTGAAAATTCAGTCGCCGCAAAATACCTTTTGGGTTGAATGTAACTGTTATTTGAAAATCTGGTTAGATATCTGTTCTGATTTATTTTGAATAGAGAGTAGAATATTTTCGGAGATATATTCTTATTAATTTTGAACATAAATATAAGAAGATGATAGATATTTATTTGGTAGACATTCATTATATTTAAATTAACAAACAATTCTTGGGAATGTGTAAAACGGCCCACACTGGAAATGATTCTGATTGCATATTTTTGTTTGTTAAATAGTTTTTTTATTTTATTTTTATTTGTACTGCACCAAGCAATGTTTGCGTAATTAAGATTGCAATGAATGAATGAGAAATATAAAAGCTTTAAGCAAGTTGGATTTAAAAAAGGCTTTGTATCTAGTTCAGTACAAGCATTGCTTATATCAATAATATAAATGAGAAATAGGAGTGGTCCCAATATAGATCCCTGAGGAACCCCAAATGCTATGTTCATATTGGTCGTTTTACCTTCATTATAAGAAATGTATTGTTTTCTATTTGACAAATAGCTTTTAAACCACGCAATATTTGTATATTTAATACCATAGTTTTCTAATTTTGTTAATAAAATGGTCGACAGTGTCAAAAGCCTTACTGAGATCAATAAATACACCTAATGTATATTTATCTTCATCAAATGATTTAAAGATATCATGAACAAGATGAACAATGGCCTGATCAGTAGATTGCCTCTTTTTAAACCCAAATTGCTTACTATAAAGAATATTCTTTGCATCTAGAAAGGAATACAATTTTTTATACATAATGTGTTCTAATAATTTTGAAAAGCATGATAGTTTGGAAATAGGTCTGTAATTAGTGATACTAGTCTTATCTCCTGATTTTAGTATAGGTATTACCCTTGCAACTTTAAGTTTATCAGGAAAGATTCCTTGTTCTAGAGAGAGCGTAAATATATGCAAAAGCGGGGTTTTTATATATGGCATTGATTTAATTATTATATTACTGCTTACATCATCAACTCCATTACCTTTATTTGGTTTAAGTAAGTATACAGCATCAAAAAACTCATTTTCTGTTAGCATATTATGGTCCATTGTATTACTAATAGAGTTAAGGTACGATTTGAAGCAAGTTTTACTTTTTTCTACTTTTGATGCTAAACTTGGACCTGTGCTAACAAAAGTATGGTTAAACGAATTAGCAATTATTGCATCGTTACTAATTTCACAGTCATTTATAATTAGTTTTTTTGGTAAGCAATTAGTATTCATATTTTTTTACCAATAATCTCTTTCATAATGTTCCAAGTTTTTCGACCGTCATTTTTGTATTTTAGTAATTGGCTACTATAGTAAAACTTTTTTGAGCGCTTTACAACTGTCACAAAAAGACGGTTATAGTTTTTATAGTTTGTTTCATTTTCAAAAGTTCTTTTTTTAATGAACTTTTCATACAATTGTTGCTTTTTTTTGGAAGATTTTATGATTTCAGGTGTTATCCAGGGATATTTTAGAGTTTTGGTTTTAATAAATTTAGTTGTTATTGGAAATGCTTTATTGTAGTGACATTGAAATATATGATGAAACTTATCATAAGCTTCATTAACATTTTTAGTTTTCAAAACAAACTCCCAGTTCGTTTTCAATAAAAGGCTAATAAATGTCACAAGAGAAGCGTTCTTATTTATTCGTTTTTTGTTTTTTACTTTTTCAGAAAGTTGCTTCACCGATTTTTGTGCTGTTATAAAAACCGGAAAGTGGTCAGATATGTCTGTTATAAATATTCCAGTATTAATTTTTATGCTTTTGAAATTATTAATTGTAATTTGATCAATTAAAGTGGCACTATTTTTTGTTATTTGAGTAGGTTTATTTATAGTTGGAATGAATCCATTTTGAAATATAATATTGAAAAAAGTTCGGACTTCTTTGTTTTTGTCATAATAAAGGAGATCTAAATTCAGATCGCCTACAAAGTAAACGCATTTGCCACACAATTCTTCGTACGCAATTAAGCTTTTAATTTCTTTGTTAAAAGCTTTTTTTATTATTATTATATATATATATATATATATATATATATATATATATATATATATATATATATAATATTAATAAAATTTTTTAAATACTTTATATATATATATATATATATATACATATATATATATATATATATATATATATATATATATATATATATATATATATATATATATATATATATATATATATATATATATATATATATATATATATATATATATATATATATATATATATATATATATATATGTATATATATTATTATTATTTATTTCAGTGATCAAATACAAATACAATAATCCATTTATAATTTGATGAAGAGGTGCTACACCAGGCCCCTCTATGCTGACGAACATGGAGAGACAGACGCTACAGACAAAGCAGCAGTTGTATCTATAAAGTTACTTTCTTATGTTGTTTTTGAAAGCGTTGATGGATTGAGTGTTCACTGCTTCTTGCGAAAGCGCATTCCATGGGGCTACAATTCTATTTGAAAAAATGTTATATCGCTCCGTTGGAGTCGATCTTCATAGGACAGGTGTTTAATAGTCGATATTGTTTTTGTTGCTCGTTGTTGGACTTGCTCGAGATGGCAATGTCTAATTTTAAATGCGGTGACCAGGCTTGTACAACAAACTCAAGATGGGGGCGAATGTAAGTGAGATACAGAGTGCGCCATAAATAAAAACTGCGACTACGAAATGTTTTATTGAGTCGCCCTAGTATTCTATTTGCTACTGATGTGGCTGACTCTATTTGCGGTCACACAAAGGATTATTTCGACTGCGGTTTTTTCGAGAGGACGACGGGTGCCGTCGACGTTAGACATTGAGTATTTATACGTCGACTTGTTACATCCACGCCCAACATGCATTACTTTGCATTTCTCAACATTGAAATGCAAGAGTAAAATATGTGACCATTCCACTGCTCTGTCAACGTCATCTTGGAGAGTGATGCTGTCCGACTCCTATTTATTTATCCCTATTATTTTCTTGAGGCACTCCACAAATGACTGCTTTCCAATCAGAAGTAATGCTGTTTATAACCACTCGTTGACATCGATTGTTTAGCCAAGCTGCAATCCAGCCAACAAGAGCGCCTTAAATACCATACGCTCTCAGCTTATGAAGGAGGCGTTTATGTGGTACTTTGTCGAACGACTTTGCAAAGTCTGTGTAAATGACGTCTACTGCGTGTCTGCATGAGCTTCCGTCATGATACTTCGAGTTTCTAAAAGGTTTGATACGCATCCCTTACGATGAACAAAGCCATGTTGGTTTGGAGAAATTAGACCATTAGCAACGCAGTGTTCCATTTTTTTTTTTTGTAAAATACTTTCCATAATTTCGCAAGATATGGAAGTGAGCGAGACTGGCCGGTAGTTGGATGCTTTTAGCTTACTCCCCTTTTTGAAAATAGGTGTTACATTCAATTTTTTCCACATGTAAGGAACTAAACCAGTTGCAAACGAGCATTTATAGATAAGCGAAAGAGGCTTGACAAAGGTAGCTGAACATTTACTAAGGACCCGTGGATGTAAACCATCGTAGCCGGTTGATTTTCTTTCATCAAGGCTGTTTAAGCATTTTTGTACGATAGAGAAAATTGTTGGATCGATGACACAAACGGCTTCTGTACGACTTTCAAAGCCTGGCATTGAACCTTCGGACTCTAAAACAAAGACTGATTGAAAATAGTTATTTAACGATTGGCATATATCACCGGTATCGGTTGTGATGTTGCTATTGATTGTTTCAAGCAATGTAATGTTATTACTGATGCTCTGCTTGCTTCTTATATATGCATGTAAGGGTTTAGGATTGCTTTCGGAATTCCTGAAGAGTAGTTCTCCGTACTTCTGCCTACCAGCTTTGACCATTTTTTTAACTTTTTTGCAGGCAGTGCGATGCGATATTTTGAGAAAATTTTGCGCATCTCAACCTGCATTAATGTACTTGGCCAAAGAGGTGTGTTTAGCTTTGACCGCCTCAATAAGTTATGGTGTTACCCATTGCTCCTACTTTCCTGTAAAGGGAGTGGTTGTTGATGGAATGTGTAGGTTAGTGGCTTCATTGTACACGTTTGCTAGAAGTTGGTAAACTTCGTTTGCATTAAGTGCAGTGAACACTGTTTCCCAGTCAACAGTTTTAATATGTGCTGATATTGCTGCGTAGTTTGCTCAACTCCAAATGAGTCGAGGTTTTAGCGACAAATAGGCGAGTTGTTGAGGCATGCAACAGCAAATTGGCCTTCGATGAAGCAGTGTGCTTGGCCCATTGGAGCGTCACCAAGAGAATCGCCTTGTTTAATGAAGATTACACGGTATGGCTCATTTTTTATAATAAGGTCGAGTGTACTAGTAGGCTCGACGTGTCAACTACTACGGTAGGTTGGGAATGTGATAAGCTGAGTTAAGTGACATTCATCAAGGCACTTCTGGAACCTGATGTCGCCTTGACGCTCACCTCTCACGTGAGCAACAGTTGCAATGCCACCATTAACTTCGATAGGCTCATAAGATGTAGCACTAAAATTGAAATCGCCATACAGTAGCATTGCAGAGCAGTTTATATTAGACAGTATTTGTTGAGCGGTAGTGATCGATGTGATACACTGAGTAAGATTTTGATCATTTTCATCGTGTGGAAGATATAAGCAACCGAGGAGAAATAATTCTTGACCAAGTTTTATTTTTCGCCAGATTTGCTCAATTGATGTTGAGTTGAGCTGAGTAGAACTAACTTCGCTGACTATGATATAGTCTCTAGTGTAAATTACAACTCCACCGCCCCTATTGTATCTATCTTTGCGATGTGGTTGGTAGCCGGGTAAGGCAACGTCTGATAAATATGTGAACCAAGTTTCCGCAAAAAAAATGACGTGTGGCCGGCTGAGTTTAGGTAGAGCTGATAGTCTAGCAAAGAGCTCTTGGCGTTTTTCATTGTTGAGTGAACATGGGTTGTTTGGCCAGTAACATAGATGGCTAGGTGAAACTGTAGAAGTGTTGGATTGCATCGGTTTTATTTTTGCTTTAATTATTGGTCTAGGACGTCTAGTTGGCAGTGGAGATTTCTGAGTTAGGAGCGCCTGTGCGGCTAGCGTAGTCTGACAGAGCTCTGGCTGGGGATGAAAATACGTAGCACTGATTGGACGTTGATTCGGTGACATCGATGCAATAGATGCGACCTGTTTTTCGATGTATAACATTCCGAAACAGATTATCGAAAATGTTAGCAGCGGCAAGTTGGTTGTTAAGCTTTTTGAGTTGGGTGCGTGTGGTGTTAAACTCGGTTTGTTGCTCTGGCGTTCTGTCTTCGCGTACGTACCCACTCCTGTATATCTCTTGTTTGTGGTGTGCGCATTTTTTGAGTATTTCCGCTCAAGATGAAAGATTTGATAAAGAAACCTGGATAATGTTTGAGTTTGACAATTTTGTTTTGCTTTTGCTCGATTTGAGGCAGTTAACACGTGCGATACCAGTAGCATCCTCCAATCCTTTTGCTACAAAAAAATCCTCAACAAGCTTTTTATCGTCTACAGTACTAGATTTATTAATAAATTTTGGATTTTGTCAAGGCACAAAAAATGCAAAAAATTAGTCAACAAAATAAACAATAAACGAAATATTTTCTTCTTTTAATTTTACAAAAATTACTCTAATTGTAAATTTTAGCACTAGAGGCCTTTCAAAAAATCATCAGTAGTGCTGTTTTTGTTATTATAACAACAAAATGAAATTTTTAATAAAAAAACAGGAAATGATAATTATTTAATGTTGCTGTTAGCAACTATTGTAATCTATATTGTAATGTCAATTAAAAGTACCATGTTTTTGGTTATGAAAATGTTTCTTATAAGAAATTAGGTTTCATTTTTTAGCTCCACAAACACAAAAAGCCGAAAAAAAGGTTCTATAATGGAGTTATGCGCACGTTTACAATTGTATACATGGTCATCAAACCTATCTGTTGATTGCCCAGTTCTACAACTAGAAATGTGCCCATTAGTGCGAAGTCGTAGGTTATTTGTTTTTCCGGTGTATGTAGCTTTCTTGTTACATGACAAACATTTTAAATAATATATTACATTCTTACTATTACAAGTAATATGGCTTTTTATGTTCCATATAGTACCATTTGATGTCGTATATGATTTAACTTCTTGAAGGCAGAATTTATTTAATTTATATATATATATATATATATATATATATATATATATATATATATATATATATATATATATATATATATATATATATATATATATATATATATATATATATATGTATAGATTTCGATATATAGAATATATTCGAGGTTAAGTATTTTGATGTAATAATACGAAGTCTCTTGTACGTGTTACAGTGCTCAATATTACTGAATAATAGGGTTAATATATAATTATATTTGGATGAATAAAAACAACTGATTAGTGGGACTTAGAGTTTCATGCCCGAAGGCAATCATCAGCCGTTAATACAAACAAAAAACCTAAACAAACCGTTACAAAAACGTAAAAATTACTGTAGAATGACATCTGACGTTATAAACAAATCTACGTAAAAAACAAATCAAAAAAACAAAAAACAAAAAGCCGTTATAGTTTATTAGTCCTCTGTGTCAAATAAAGATAATTTAAAGATAAGGAATTTTTTTGAATGTCGAGACTGAGATACGATTTCATTTTTTTTATTCAGTAGGTTTTTTCCATTATGTGATAAAATTACATATTTTTCGTAGAGACAAAGGTGGCATATTTTTGTTGCTAGATTGTAAGGTTTACAACGTTTGACAATTTTCCATTCTATAATGGGCTTTATGTTTTGGTCTTTTAAGTTCCATACCTCCTTAGATAGTTCTGTGTCATTTCTATATTTAACTGATGCAAATGATTTGAGATGGTTTGCGTATCTTAGTTTAAATGGTGTATTACTAATGCCAAAATATACTTTTTTATTACAATCATGATGACTGGAACTTACGGTTGCTTGATAGACAATATTGTTAGATAAACATTGATTGTTCAAAGGGCAAAATGCCTTATCTACGCAGTTACATTGGTTGGTTTTTAATTGATTTTTGTTGTGTAAAATTTTGAAATTATGCGAATTTATGATAGATTTTAAGTTAGGCATGCAACTGTAGCTAATCTTAATGGAATTTTCGGTTGAATATTTTATGTAGCTTGTGGCCGGCTGGAAAATATAAGTCAATAAGGGCTAGAAAACGGTTTCATATTTTTGTTTTGACGTTTAAACTGAACGGAGGGTTATACCAAATAATATTACGTTTACGTTGTTTTTTTTGTTGATTTTGACTTGAGATTATTTGTGGTTGGTAGGTAAGGTTATTATTTTAGGTTGGTAGGTTTTATTAATTAAATAAATAAAAATGACAACTATAATCTTAGAGCAAACATGTTGAACACATATAAACTGCCTCGGATAATAAATAAATATTCAGAATATTGCATTTCATATCGAGGTCCGAAAGTATGGAGTACCTTTCAAAAAGGATTCAAAGGTACGGTAAATTCGTTAAGTTCATTCAAGTTTATAACAAAAAAAGAAATTTTTAAAATTTAAGAAACTTTTTTAGTTAATGTTACCACTCTACTTTTTTTTGTTCTTGTTGTTGTTGTTTAACAATCTTATTAGCGAATTACGCATTTTATTACGATATTTACTACGATTTAATTGAAATTTTATTACGTATATATTTTACGAAATGTTTATGCAATTTTATTACGTATTACGTAATACGATATTTTATTGAAATTTTATTAAAGGGGCTCTATGAATAAATTGCGATGACGTACTGTCATCCTCATCTTCTTTGAGCCCCTATCTGTTTTTACTTACTTTTTTTTTTTTTTTAGCTATATAGTATATGTATAACTGTTACTCGCAGTATCAGGAATTAGCTAAATGCTAATATTTATAATATTGTATTGCGACTTAAGGTTTCATGTGTTACCACAATCATCAGGCAAGTAGTCAAAAGTTAATTTTGCTAGAATGTGTTTAGAAAAAATTTACGGTTTATATTAGTATTTTAGATCCTTATGGGACGGAAATTGTTTAGTAGTTAAGGTTAATGTTATTATATAGTTATGGTTATTGTTATATATATATATATATATATATATATATATATATATATATATATATATATATATATATATATATATATATATATATATATATATATATATATATATATATATATATATATATGTATATATATATATATATATATATATATATATATATATATATATATATATTCAGACATAAATTTAGACGCATTAATTTTTTTTCATATATGTAAGAAAATACTCAAAATAAAAATAAAATAAAAGTACTACCGCTATGTTTAATATATAATTTACAAGAGGAAGTGAAACTCTATTAAAGAGTACCTTAATTTTTTTTTAGAGGATGTTTATTACTCATTCTATACCGATTAACACAAAAAAGTTAATTGATAAGCTTGATTTTATTTTGTTCATAAATTTAGACGCACAATCAAAAAAGTCTTATATCTTGTTAATTGATAGTTAATTAGTAGTTTTTTCCCCATATTTCTCATTAATAGGCCTAAAGTAATTAATTTTGTCAAAAAACCTTATATAAATATGACTTACCTGGAAGTAGTTAATCATTATTTAATAAATAAACAAAAGTTAAGTTAGTTTTGCACTAAAAAGACGCGAAAAATGGGCAAAAGACGTATCACTCAAGGTGAAAGATGGCAAATTATTGCGCACATCAAAGAAGGAACCAAAAGTAATAGAAAAATCGCCAAGTTAATTGGAGTTTCTGAGAAATGCGTTCGGACAACAAAAAAAAACTTTCTTCACACTGGTGGTGCCAGCGAGAAAACGAGGCCAGGTAGACCCTTGTCAACCACCAGAAAGGACGATAGTGTTCATTTTAGAGCTGTCAGAGCTAATCCAAGATTAGTTTTAAAAAATCAACCACAGAATTCAATACAACGCGAAATAAATCTATTTCTCAAAGCACAGTCCGCCGAATACTTATCAAATACAAGATTGAAGTCTACACTGCTTTGAAGAAACCGCTTCTGCGTCCATATGATAAACAAAGGAGACTAATCTGGTCATGCTTCAATTACAAAGGTGTTGGTATGTGCCAAATATACACCGGATGAATCAACTCCAGAATATACGTAGAAGTACTGGAAAACAACTTAATTCCATCAATTGACCTGCTTATGCTCAATGATAAACCATGGAAACTTCAACAAGATGGCGCTACTGCACATACTGCATACTATTCAAAGGAGTGGTTCAACGATTATAGTATCATGACAATACCGTGGCCTCCATACTCACCTGATTTAAACCCGATTGAAAACATTTGGGCTTGGATTGACCGTGAATTAGCAAAGGTTCAAATTTCCACACTTACTCAGCTGAAGGAATTCCTTAAGGAAACCTGGTATGGGGTCCCAGAAGCGATGTGCAAAAATTTTGTTGAGTCTATGCCTAGAAGAGTTCTTAGTTGTATTAAAGCAAAAGGGGGATACACAAAATATTGATTGGATCATAAATTACGCCTTCCAATGTATCGTGCGTCTAAATTTATGAATATTTTTTTTTTGTATAATTTTTTTAATACCATGTAGTTGTACCTAATTATTACTTAGTATTTCATTTTTTTTTGTAAAATTTTTTTAAATTTTGTATTCTGTATGTATTTATTTAATAAATAGAAAAAAAACTAAACCAAAATCTTTTTTCGTCATTGTTTTATCGTTGAAAAACTAAAAATTTCTATTCTCAAATATAAGTGCGTCTAAATTTATGAAAACTACTGTATATATATATATATATATATATATATATATATATATATATATATATATATATATATATATATACATATATATATATATATATATATATATATATATATATATATATATATATATATATATATATATATATATATATATATATATATATATATATATATATATATATATATATATATATATATATATATATATATATATATATATATATATATATATATATATATATAGTCTTGCATAGTAGTCACAAAGTTTTCCCCATAAACTGTTGTTTTAAAGAGCGCGTTAATAAGCCTGACCAGAAAATGTTGAAAAACTTGAAAAAATTTTTTTTTTTTTTTAAATGATAGACTGCTTGCCCAAACCAAACCCTCAGTCGATGTAGCAGCACTCCCTTGCGAGTCAGGCTATTTGTCAGTTGATGTAGCAGCACTCCCTTGCGAGTCAGGCTATTTGTCAGTCGATGTAGCAGCACTCCCTTGCGAATCAGGATATTAGATGGTCGATGTAACAACACTCCCTTGTAGCAGCAGGCTATAAGATAGTCGATGTAGCAACACTTCCCATGTTTTAAAAACGTTTTTTAATAAAACAAAAACAAAAACACCACTAATTAAAAAAAACTTTCTAGTCATTATTATTGCGGTTTTTTTAAAAAATAAAATTTAATGTACTTCCGCATTAATTTAATTCCTTTTTTTTTTTTTTTTTAGTGTAATTTATTTCGCCGTTAAAAAATGTTTACATTGCATATACATTTATATAAATTGATGGCTGGAGCAAGAAGAAGTCACATTTCGCTTTATCGCCGAGCCCCATTAAAAATTCTACATAACCGTAACATACAAATATATATATAAAAGAAACAATTAGAAATGAAATAGAAAATAACTAATATAATAAAAAAAAATAAAAAATAAGAATTAATTAAGAAGCGTTAAGATGCTTAACAGTTGCTAAAATGTTTAAGAAATAAGTTAATATAAAAAAAAAAAAAAAAAAAAAATCCTGAATATAAAAGAAATTGAAAAAATAAAATCTCATAATTAACACTAAATGAATTTTTTTTTTTTTTTTTTTTTTTTAAATTTTTGTCAAGCAACCATTTACAATTAAAGATAATTTCCGTAAAATATTTAGAAATATTAAATACAAGTACATTTCATTATTTATAATAGTTAGAAGACCGGAGAACCTGAAGAAGATAAAGTCTTTTCATCAGTAACCTTTGATAATAAAAATTGGAAATAATCGTGTATTGTTAGAAAAAATCATGTAAAGAATCGTGATTGGCAATAAGTTCGATTATGTTCTTTTTAAATTTTTGAGAGGTATTGGCTTCTTTAAGTTTACCACTCAGACTTGTAAAATGGTTCCATAGCATTGGGCCACGATAGGAAATGGCAAAGCTCGTAAGTTTTGATGAACGGAAAGGTTTTTTAAATCTTCAGGTAGATCGCGTGTTGTATCGGTTTAATGTTTTATGGATAATATTTTCGAAAACCTTCGGCGTTTTTTTTTGACTGATGTTGAAACATAAATTGTGTAATTTTGAAAATATTTAACTCATAAATATCAAGTGCCCTCATGCTTTTTAGAAGAGGTTTAGCATTTGTGAAGCGATTTTGAAAATGAATAATGCGTGCTGCATGGTTCTGTTGTTTAAGGAGACAGTCGAGTTTAGATTTATTTGTACTACCCCAAACAATATTGCCATAAGATAAATAACTATTTATGAATGCAAAATATAGTTGAGTTAGTGTAGATTTGTCTAAGATTCGTCTGGTTTTATATAAGATGCCAATACTTCTTGAGATTTTATTGCTAATATGATTTATATGAGCTCTCCACGATAAGTTTTCGTCTATTAAAATACCAAGTAATTTATTTGTGAATGAGCGCTCAATATTGATGTTATTTATATATAGCATTGGTAAGGATTTTGGAATAGATTGAAACTTTCGTTTAGAATGGAATAAGGAAAACTTAGTTTTATCAGTGTTTAAAGATAAGCTGTTAGCGAAAAGCCAGTTTGATATTTGTTCTAGTTCATTATTTGCTACTTGAAATAGAGAGATAATATTACTGTGAGAATAGAATAAAGTGGTGTCGTCTGCAAACATAATAGTAGACATAGTATTTGATGCTTTATATAGATCGTTGACATAGATTAAGAATAGCAACGGACCTAAGATGGAGCATTGTGGAACCCCACATGATATTTTAAGTTTGTTTGTCTGAAAGCCATCATTAAGAGAAATAAACTGCTTTCGATCAGTTAAGTAACTGGTAAACCATTTATGGTATTCGTGGCTTATTCCATAATATTTTAGTTTTTCTAATAAAATCTGATGATTAACGGTGTCAAATGCTTTTGACAAGTCTAGGAATATACCTAAGGTGAACTTGTTATGAGAAGATGCTTCACTGATAACTTCAACAAGTTGCATAAGTGCATGTTCCGTTGAGTAATTTGATCGAAAACCATATTGGTTCCAATAAAGAAGATTGTTATCATACAAAAATGCAAATATCCTATTATACATGATACGTTCGAGGATTTTTGAAAATACAGGTAATACCGATATAGGTCGATAATTTGTAACCAGACTTTCATCTCCTGATTTAAAAATGGGTGTAATAATTGCAACTTTCATTTTATCTGGAAAAACACCTGTTTTAAGCGATTTGTTAAAAATATCTAATAAAACATCTTTAATAAGTTCGTAGCAGTCTTTGATTATGCTTGCTGAAATAGCATCATAGCCTGTTGCTATATTTTTATTTAATTTTTTTATTGAATCATCAAGTTCTTTACTAGTGAGTTTTTTAAATGCTAAGCTTTTATCCGACTTTGATAGATAGCTCAAGAAATGTGCAGGAGTGTGTTTAATTTTGCTGGCTAAGTTTGGACCAATATTTACGAAAAACTCATTAAATTTTGTTGCCACAGATTTTACATCAGAGATCTGTGAGCCGTCTACAGTAATCACGCTTGGTAAGGCTTTGTTGTGTATTTTTTGTTTTCCAAGAATCTCTTTAATAGCATCCCACGTTTTTTTGCAGTTACCTTTTAGTTCTAACAGCTTGTTTTTGAAGTATGTAGTTCTGGCAATTTTTTTAGTTCTTTCATATAGACGTTTGTGCTCTAAGTAATTATGCTTATCACGTTCTTTCTTTGAATTAATAAAGCGTATATATAGCTTTTGTTTTCGCTTCGAAGACTTTAAAAGGCTTTTAGTGAACCAAGGATTAAGAAGACCTTTAGTTTTAATTCGGATTATTTTATTAGGAAAATGCTTATCGTACAAATTGAGAAATTTATCTAAGAAAAGGTTGTAGCTGTTATTAGCACATGTTTCAAGAAAAACAAAGTTCCAATTTACAGTTGATAGCTCTAGTTTAAACATATTTTTTGCTCGGGTTGTAAAGATTCTTTTTTTGAAGTACCAGTCCTTTTTTTGTAAATCTTTTGGTTTTTTGAAAATTGCAAAGACTGGAAAATGGTCGGTTATGTCACTTCTGATGATGCCTGATTTAAATGTGGAATGGAAGAGAGTATTTGTGAAAATATTGTCGATTGCAGAACAAGAGTGTTGTGTTATTCTTGTTGATTTATTTATTATAGGCATCATTCCAAACTCATTAAAGCTATCGTAAAATTGTTGTACTTTATTATTTTCACCATATTTTAAATAGTCGACGTTATAATCTCCAAGAAATAAAAATGAGTGGTCTTTATTTTTTTTGCATGCTGTTTCAAAATAGTCACTTAAGTGATTTTGAAAGTTATTTAAACATCCGTTTGGTGGTCGGTATGTAGTTGTCACAATAATATTTTTAGATGACTTATTGTAGATTTCTAAAGTGAAAGATTCAAAATCCGCCTCAGAGAACGACAGGTCATATCTAATTTGATAAGTAAATTCATCAAGCACATAGACACATATACCACCGCCTGTTTTTGAAGACTTACGTTCAAAACTAATGGCTTTGTAGTTGGGCAATATAAATTTAGAATTTTGATTAAATGTTGTATCTAAAATCCAGCTTTCCGTTAAACAAATTAAGCTAAAGTTAAAGTTAAGATTATCTAGTAGGACTTTTAGTTCGTCGAAGTTTTTAGCAATACTACGAATATTTAAATGAAATACTGAGAATTAATTAGAAAAATATAACTCACATCTTTTAAGGAAAATAGCGGCTTTATCCGAATCAAAGTAAGAAGTGTTCAGTTTGTTTATGTTGAGAAGTGGATCTTGAATAAATTGAGATTTTATTCGAGTATAGTCAATATTTGTCTTTTTTGGGGGAGATACTTTTGATGACGTTGCTAAATTGGTGGTTGCTAGTGGCTATTTGTGAAAAATTCGAGTGAGATTGTCATTTCTAATACCGTAATGAAATTTAATTTTTTCTTGTTCGCTTCTTAACGCATTTTTTTCGTTTCGTTCTATTAATTTATTTTTTAGTATGAATCTTTGACTTGCTGTTAGATCGCGATTTATATACACATTTTCATATTTTATGATTTTTCTTTATTTAATTGATGCTTTAAGAACCATATTTTTGTTATTAACGTCTTCAAGCTCGATAAGCAAAGGATCGATAGTTCCTTTAGATTTAAGACGGCGAATAGATCTCACTTTTGCTCTATCGCATTCGATAACACTAAGTAAACTATTTACTTGCGATTTATCATTTTCTAGTTTTTCCGTCTCAGAAGAACATTGGGTTGCTTCTAGTCCATAGATGATAACGTTTGTTTCTCTCCGTTCTTGGTCTTTACGTTCCTTTGTGGTTTCAAAAAGAAGAGATAGTTGGTCATTTGTTTTTTTGGCAGCCCCTGATACAACTTTTGACCACGAAGTTCCACTTGTATCAGAATTGACTTCTTTTGATTTTTCCAATTCTGCAATTATACTTTTTAGTTGCTTGTTTTCTTTAACACATTCCGCAACCTCGGATTTTAAGTTTTTTATTTCATCCTCGAAAATTTTTATTACGCCATCTAACATCTTTTTTATCTGTTTTTCTTGCTGAGCCGTTAAATTTGTCATGATTATACTTTCAAGTGTAGTTTAGTTAAAAAGTATTGTCGTGTATGTATCGTGTCGTGTATATCAAATACTGATATATATATATATATATATATATATATATATATATATATATATATATATATATATATATATATATATATTATATATACGAATATATATTTATTTATTAATATTATTAGTATAATTATATTTATTTGATATGTATTTTACATATAATTTATACAAATATATTTGCTAAAATTGGTAATTAGTTTTTATCGGAGCGCAAAAATAAAGCTAGATGGTTAGAAAATTATACGCAAAATAAAGCTAGATGGTTAGAAAATTATACAGAAAACAAACATACAGTAAAATAAAAAACAGGTGCATACGCAACTTATAACTTTAGCGAAGAGGAAAAAAAAAAAAAAAAACTATAAAATTCTGTAAAAATAGTAGCGAATTGAAGCGTAAATAAAATCTTGGTTATAACTATTTATATAATAATAATATATAAATAAAGATATGTATAATCGGAAATAAGTATAGGTATATTAAGAATAATATAAACTATAGTAATGCGAAGTACAACAAAGATTTATTTTAGACACGAATATAGTTAATATATTATGATAATATTTTAATATATTATTATAATATTTAAGTAGAAAAGTAATTAATAAGTTAATAAGATAAAGCAATAAGAAAAGAAAGAAGTAAAGGTTAGAAAAAAAAAATATGTGGAAAAGAAAGATAAAGAATACGGAGAAAAATAAAAATTCCTGAAAACTTACGCTAAAACAAAAACACGTCTTATCGACTCGAAGACAAAGCGCAAAAAAAAAAAAAAAAAAAAAAAAAAAAATCTAAATGAATATGTAACATCATCAAAAAACACTAAATGAATATGAATATCAATTATATCATTGATATAATTGAATCTGTTTTTTTTTTATTTTTTTTAATTGTGTTTACTTTAAAATAAACATTTAAAGTCGGATTTATTGAGATCCATGAACAATAATAATCGTTTTGATTCATCCTTAAATTGCTCTAATGTAGTCTGCTTTTTGTTAACAATATCTGGATATTTCTTCCACAGATAAGGTCCGCGGTATTTAATTGAATAGGAAGTTAATTTTAATTTATGTTTTGGAACAACAAAATTGTTTTCTGAAAACTTTGTTGAGTACCTATGGTTAATTTTATTAAAATAAGATTGAAATATTTTAGGAGACAATTCCTTTTTTGTTTTAAACATAAACAATAAAACTTGGTGTAAGTTGAGTTTATATACATTTAAAGCACCGAGCACACTTAGAAGTGGTTCGCAAGGAACATTTCTGTCGGCTCCAAATACTATTCTACATGCATGTTTTTGTTTATTGTAGAGTTTCTTTAGTTTTGTATGGCTAGTACTAGCCCACACAACATTACAATAAGACAAATAACTGTGAATAAAGGCGAAATATAATTTTTTCAGAGATGATATATTTAGAAAGGGTTTAGCCCTAAACATCATTGCAATATTTTTTAAGATTATTTTTTCAATGCTATTTATATGTGAACACCATTTTAAATTTTCATCCAATTTTACTAATTAAAAATTATTTTTACTAATAAAAAATTATTTTATTCCTTTGACATTTCGACGACAATAAAATGCAGCTTAAGAGACAAAGTAAAAAAATTGTAGTGGAAAGAGACTTTTTTTACCATAAAAGTCCTTTCGACTACACTATAAGGATATATACAGTGGCATAGGAAGGTCGTGAAAATTGGGGGAGGGGGGGGGGCTGAAAACATATGTTAAAAAAGAAAAAGTTTCTCAATTTTGTATGGAACAACAAAATAGATAAAAATGATCTATTTATTAAATTATTTATCTCACGCAATGTTATTACTCTTGGCGCTCCTATTGATTTATATATTTTACCTTCAACAAATATTTAATAGCTTTTGATAATTGTTAAGACAGTTTTACATTTTATTTTAAGTTTACCGAGTTCAATAAAAGCGTTTCCATATTAATCGCGTTTTTTACAGATGGCTGCTAAAACCTCAAGTTCACCAAACAAGAGGTCAACAACTTCATAAAACTTTTGTCTGAAATAATCAGAAACATCTGTAAAAATATGAGGTCCTGAGTCAGAATCTAACTACCGTGGTCGTTTTCGAGTCCGTGGAATTGATGGCTCACTTACTTCCAAATCATCAGCTTCAGATTTTACTTTCTTGTAGAACTGATTAAACGATGTATCTCTTAATCTTTGCAAATACTGTTTGGTGACTGTGACACACTTCATAGCTTCAGTTAAGGACAATGCTTTCGTTTGCAACGTACCTGAAGCCTGCTCTGTTGCATTAAAAAATTTTCATGCTAAAATGTATTTCAAAATTTTGAAGCTGTTGCGATGTTCCCCTCGCTTTGGACCCAGAGTCATCTGATACCAATTCTCCAATTTCTGCCATTGCATTTATAACAGACTTGTAATTTGTTTTTCCTAACAATTCTTAAAAGGCACTAGAACGAACAGCCCAGCGAGTAGGACACAATGGCTTCAGGTTCTTAATGGGACCTCCGTCATTGTTATCAAACAACATCTGCTGCCTGATTTTATCAAAGACAGTAAATTTCTTAGGTGAATTCTTTATCATGTTAGTAATTTCAGATACAAGTGAAAGACTGTCCCGGACCAAAGTGTATTGTCTGGTACAGTCTTGCAAACACAAGTTTAAACAATGTGCAAAGCAATGGGCAGAAATTGCTGCGTTGCTTTCTTCTTTCAATTAAGCCGCTAGGCACGTAAATGTCCTGTCATATTTGCTGCTCCAACATAAGCTTGGCCACGGCAGTTTTCTAGACTTAATGAAAATCGGAGTAGAACATCTTTAACATTTTTTATTAAAGAGTCGGCATCTAATTGCTCTAGTTTATATAGACCAAGGAAGTCCTCGTGCACATCATAGTTTTTATCAACCCAACGTATACAAATTGATAGCTGCTCTTTGTTTGAAATGTCCCTGGATTCATCCCCTATAATGGCGAAGTATCTCGAATTCTGGATATGTGATAACAACTTTAAAATCACCGCTCGCCCAAAAAGTTCTATACACTCATTTACTATTATTGGGGACAAGTAGTTTTTGCTCTGGAGTCAATTTTGTAGCCCTTTTACATCTTGAGATCTCAGTAACATCAATTTTTTAAGGTTGCCCTCTGTTTCTGTATGACCACGTATTGCAAGACCTTGACGCAGAAGAAACTTTAAGGACGATAGTTCTACTAAAAACATTTGTTGTCTTTTACTCTGGCTTTGTCTAATCTGCTTTAAAACTTTTCTAAGGTTTTCCTATGGGAATCACTTGGTTTGTGCTCATTAAACTTAGTAACTGCCTTCTTCCAATTGTCAAATCCTGTTGTCACAAAGACAGGTTCCTTTCTTTTGCTTAAGTCAAGTTTGTTAATACTTTCAATAAATCGACAATAGAAGCAAAATACTTTATACCTTGTTACGCAGAGTATTAGCCACAACCATTTAGTGTACCATGACTTTTGAAACATTCTAAACTCTTTTTTGTTTCCAGTTTGTTTTTTTGTCATTTTGAGTATACATTCATCATCTGGTTGGTAGGCCTGGATCATATTTAAATTGCAACATGTTTTTAGTAGAACTATGATGTAGAGGTTACTGAATCTGACTGTGAGGCTTGTGCACTAGTTATAGTCAACGGCTCTTTATTTGTATTTACTCTTAACTGTCTGGTAATAATATCTTGCTGACTTATTTCACTTTCTTGATTAGTACAGATTTCTGCATTTTTAACTACATTGAGTTTGTGTTACGGAAATAGTTACGTTAGGCTAACACTTAATGCAGTAAGTTTTGGTTGGTAACAAACCCTCGATTCGCCTACGCTTCAAATTCATTGTTAATCGGATTGATAAGATAATATAAATACTGTAATTTAGTAATTCATATTTGAATTAAAAATTTTTTATTTAGTCAAGCTGAAACAATGTAGTTACAAAATAACAATTTTAAAAATTGTATGAACATAAAAAAACTAGATAAAAACGTTATCAATAAACTACAATTTTTTTTTTCTTAACGTTCTATTGTATTTTAAAATTGTATTACATTCTTTCGCATTTTGAACGTTCTATTGCATTGATTTAAATAATATCAAGATTAATAAACTTTAAGCATATTCTTTATAAGCACGATTTTACTTCTGTTTTTAAAATTCAGTCTAGTCTATTTTTAAAATTTTAAAGGGTTATAAAAACCCCCAGTGTTTTAGTTAGGGGCTATCGCCTCCTCCGCCCCCCCCCTGTTCCTGTTTATATATATATATATATATATATATATATATATATATATATATATATATATATATATATATATATATATATATATATATAATATTAAAATAATAATAGGGTAAAATTGAATTTGTAAAATTACTCGGAGTTTCAAGGTTTATGCGATCATCAGTTGCAAACAACCATAACAACAACAAAAATTATATACAAAAATGCAATACAATGGTAGCTTAGATGACGTTAAAGTTGTAGATAATAAATTTGTTTTTGTGATAACATTTCCATATTAATTTATTTCATTTATTCGTTTCATTTATTAGTTTCAAAGATGAGGTAATGATATGATACTGAAATGAACTTTTTTGTTGTTGTTATTTTAATCTTTTTAGCACAATCTAGTTTTCTTTTTTCAGCCAATATGGCTTTTCTTTTCTTTTTTCTTGATTCTCTTATCAGCATTGATAAGTTGCAGTTGTTTTCTTTAACGTTTCTTTCTTTCCTGTTGGATTTTATCCTGGTATTATTTCTAAATATTCTTCTTGAGAAGTTAAAACAAAAAATTTATACTGATCTGCCCTGCTTTCTTCTTTTTTTCGTGTGCCTCAGGATATGCCAAGACATCTTTATTTCCATTACCTGCTCAGTATTTTAATAAAAACATACATGCAATAGTTGTATAAATAAATTAAATTCAAAAGTTTAAAATATTATTTCCTAATTTACAAAAAAGTCGCATTGTTGTTATGAAACTAATGACGAAAAAAAAATGAACCTCATGAAATAATTTACTAGTAGCAAGCAACATTGGCGCAATATTGGTACAATATTGATCTAAATATTGGTAGAATATTGTTAACAATATTGCACCAATATAAAATGTCGCATTTTGATATATATAGCCCATGCTTATTTATAATGTTGGCTATAAATAAACTGCAATATTACGTCAACATTTTTTTTATAGTATTATTATAAAAGCATGAAAGCTTTTAACAAGTTGTTTTGAACGAGGCAGTAAAGTGAATATAAATATGTTAATAATGTATATACAAGTATATTTAGAGGCTTATACAACAATACGCGCATCGTTAACAAATATATGATTTTCCTTTTTTTTTTTTTTTTCTTTTATATAAAATTTATTTCAAAATAATAAATATTTACAATTTTTTTAAACTATTTCTGTATAATAAAAAAAATATCCTCTTTACAATTAAAGAAATATTTCTGTTTAAAAATACATTAACTCAAAATTTTAAAAATTATAGTTTTACAATATATTGTGCACGTTTTCAAAAGAAAAATTGTTACTATGGTTTTAATAATAATCGTGTTACAATAATAATTACTAGCTGGGCGGACCCGTAAAATACGGGTCTTTACCGAACCGACCATTTTTATACTTATCTGATCATTTCTATAGCTATCAGGACGTAAAATAAGGGTCTTAGTAAATCTATTCCACACCGACCTTTTCTATACTTATTCCTTACCTCAATATTTTTTTAAAACCGTTTTAAAAACTATGTACATATAAAAAACTATACTTACTTTTTGATATGACAAAAAAATTTCATTATATAACGTTATAATGTTCTTTAAAAAACTTTAAACGCTTTTAATATTATGCCGATTATAAAGATTTTAAAAAGAAAAAACGTAAAAAAGACTACGAACTTTGAAAAATGCTAAAACATTCAGCACGTGATGCCGTTTAAGTACGCCTTAGTTAACGTTCATAACATATACACATCTAATTAGATTTTTTTTAAATTCAGTTGTTCCAAACTTGGTTTTGAATTTTTAATTACACTTCTTATGCGTCATAAATTATCTCAAATTCTAAATAGAGAATACGTTTATGGGCTAATTGGTAGCCGCGCAACACTTAGACAGATATAGTCATCTCACCCCGGGAGTTCATATTCCAGTGACCTTTTTTTTCATCCCAACTTACAACAAAAATAATTAAAAATAAATGTTATTATTGAAACAGTTTTAAACATTTCTTCCAATTTTTCTTCGAACTTAATTTTATTCACGGTAAATATACTTTTGGTGTTTGTAAGCGTTTTTTTACGTTTAGTATTGGTAGGAATTATTTGCACGCACGTATTTTAAACAATTATTTTTACTGTTTCATCTAAAAATCATATGTAATTTAGTTTTATAATTTTTTAAATATAATATATATAATTTAAAATATTTTATTAACCCTATTTAAATAAGTATCAAAACTCTTTTCTTTAATTTAAAAGAATGCCTGCCCAAACCTAAACGCTCAGTTGATGTATCTCCGCTTTGCTTTTATTTGTTAACCGTTAGAAAAACATTACAAAAAGAAACATAATAGAGTCCATTAGTTTATAGCATCCGAGTAGACTCTTCCAATATTAAACAGAGTATCTTACAATTTTATTGGTTTTCTAAATTCTGTCATAGTTGCGCACTCGGTTTAGAATATTTAATGGGGGCGTAAATGAGTAACTGTAAAATTCTAAATATTTTTATTATTTTAAATTAAATAGTTTTAACGTTTTATTATTTTGAAAAATAATAAGTTCAATAAAATAATTTATTTTAAAAATAAATTTAAGATTTTTAAAGTTTTTTTAAATAAGAATGTTTTTTTTTAAAACCCCCTCACTGTTTTAAAAAAATTCAAGGTCGCCGCGTGGCAAGTTCAAATCATCAGCTTGCTTTTTTTAATAAAATTATTGTTATTTAAAATGCAAAACAAAACAACTTTATAGTTCTAAATATTTACATGTTATATACCCAATTTCTTTGCGCTAATACGACTTAAAATAACATGACAAATAACAAATTTAAAATTATAATAAATAAAAGTTTACGTAAGGCTAACCACGGCATTTTGACGAAAATTTCAAAAATATATAATAAATAAAAGACTTTGTAAATCGATCAAAATTAAAGAGACGTTGCCGCAATGCTGTTTTTAAGTGAAAGTAAAACTGTAAAACTTGACATGTTTTTGTATGTTTTAACATTTCATATTTTGAAGTTTACGTAAGTTAGATATTTGCATACACTTTTGTTTACGTTTATTTATCAAAAAGTGCTGAGACTCTTCCTCGCCATTACTTTGGTTGCAATAGTTGCCATGGGTTTGTCAAACACGCTCGAAAGAGCGCTACAAACACTATTAAGTTCGGCAATAATATATAGAGAAGATAGCTTTTAGTAAATGGTATGAATATACATTTGATAAAGTATTTTTGATAATGTATGAATAGACGTATTACTAATGGTATTAGTAATACGTCTTTAGAAAAAGTAAACGCTTTTAAAAAATGATTAACGATTAACAATTTTTAAACCAGTTATAACAGGAAATCTACCTATAAAATGAAGAAAAATATTGTTATATAAAACACGGAATACACATATAAAAGTTGTTTAAAGTTATTTAAAAGTTGTCTAAATGTTGAAAAATTACATAATAAGATGTAAAAAAATATATAAAAGGTGACGAAACTTAGTCAGTTATCAAACACTAAATAAGAAACTTACTTTGTGAGATCGCTTTTGTGGAAGTCTCTAGTATTTGATTGGAAGGCTGGAAACACTCTTTATTTAAAAAGCTATTTTATCAACAATGCTAAAGATAAAAAGTCACAGTGAGATAAAAAAATTAGGCATTTATTCAAAAAAATATTTCTTGGCTTTTAGTGAATGATTAGAAGGAGTAGTTTCAGTAATGAAGCTAGCTAATAATCATTTTTAACGATAGACACCAGCGTGAAGGTAAGCCAAGCTGTCTATCAACACAAAACATCACAACAGAAACATTACACAATGACAAACAAAAACACCAGTGGTGTAGACAGGACTTTTGTTGTTTTATAAGAAATTTAAAACCTGTTAATGAATAAGATTATTATTATATGCTTAAAAAAAATACTTTTTTAACTAATTGGCAGCTAAATTCAAGGGAGGAAAGCAAACCTTTTTAAAACATATTTGTTTTCAAGCCCCAACCACATCCATATTTTACAAATTATTTGAATTTGACAAACATGAACACAATTAAGTTTAGTTGAAAGAGTCTGAAAGTAATGAAAGAGTTTGAAAGTAAATAGTCTGAAAGTAATGAAATAGTCTGAAAGTAATGAAAGTAATAAAAGAGTCTGAAAGTAATGAAAAAGTTTGAAAGTAATTAAAGAGTCTGAATGTAATAAAAGTAATAAAAGAGTCTGAAAGTAATGAAAGAGTCTGAAAGTAATGAAAGAGTCTGAAAATAAAAGTAAAACCTGAAGCATCAAAAAACCCTGCCTACGCTACTGAATAATACACAACATATGACATTTGTAAGTACACATTACACAATGTATTCAGATATTATGTGTTTCCAAAATAATTAAAAAAGCTAGACAACACAACCTAGTTCAACACTTGTAACACCGCTTGGCACTAAACGCTGCCAAGTAACACCACAATTTAGTAACACCGCTTGGCATTAAGTGCCAAGTAACACCACTAATTAGTAACACCACTTGGCTGGCAAGGATCACAATCTTGCACTACACGTTGCCAAGTAACACCACTTTTCAAACATGGAAATAACATAATATAAACTTAAACACATATAAACAAACATATACAAACACAAACATCTATATATAAGTAAAAACATATATTCACATATATAAACATATATAGCAAAGAAAAAAAACATAAACAAACTTGTCAAAATTATAAATTAAGAACATTTGTAAACACAACATTATTTGTGTAATATTTGTTAAATGACATACCTTGTAATGCATGTTTATCAACTTTAAAAAACAAACTATTAAAAGATTTTGTTCTTGAACATGCAACATATAATTGGCCGTGTGAAAAGCAAGGCTTTTTGAGATAAACACCAACTTTATCAAATGTTTGACCTTGACTTTTATTTATGGTCATTGAGTATGCTAACCTAACTGGAAATTGACGACGTTTAAGTGTAAAAGGTAAATTTGAATCTGATGGAGCTAATTGAACTCGAGGAACAAATACCCTGTTACCAGCTGATACACCTGTTAGAACCTCACCATCAATGTAATTGTTGTGTAGTGCACGCACCATCAAACGTGTTCCATTACAAAGTCCACCTTTGAGATCTAAATTTCTAAGTAGCATTATAACAGCACCAATTTTCAACTTTAGGCAATGAACAGGCATACCTGATGGAGTCAAAGTATTTAAAAACTCAACTGGAAAATTATAAATTTCATTATGATCATCAGTTTCAATGCTATCTGAACTTAAATAAGTTTTAACATCACCCGGTAATCGATGAAGGACTTCTTCATTTATTGCCAATGAATCAACATTTGTTGGTGTTAAAATAGCACGTTTTGCATAATCAGCTTCTTCTGCACCACCAAAAATCTTTTCCACAATAGATTCATTATCATTGAGAAAACACTGCTCAGGTATTTCAATACACCCTTGCAAAGGATCTTCAGGCTTGACAGGTAATGTTCCACTTCCAAGCTTTAAAAGCCATTGAGAAAATTCCTCTTCTCCTATCTGAACCCTCATATTTTCAGTTAATGAAAACCTTTGCACATATTGCCAATGTTCAGAACACTTTATACATGATTCTACAACATCTGCTGGTCGACCTCTCTTCACAACTGGAAGTATTTGTCGAAAATCTCCACCCATAAGAATAACTTTACCACCAAAAGGAAACTTATTATTACAAATATCTTGTAATAACTTATCAATGGCACTCAAAGCATGTTTGGGTATCATAGATGCTTCATCGAGTAAATATAAACTAACTTGTCTCAGGAATCTACCATGAATGGAGTTTGGAGTTACATTACATGTGCTAGTTTCCAAAATTGGAACAGGAAGTTTGAATAAGCCGTGCAATGTGCATCCATTCTTAAGAAGAGTTGCAGCTATTCCTGTCCATGCAGCTGTTGCAGTTCTAATATGCCTGCTGCGTGTTTCAGCAATTAAATAATTGTAAGTAAATGTTTTACCACAACCGGCAGGCCCATCCATAAAGAAAAATCTTGAATGCTTATTTTCATTATTAGGTTCTTCACTAAGTGCAGCAAGGATTGCATCAGCTACATTACGCTGATTATCGTTTAATAATGGTCTAACTCGATTTGCTTCATCAATAAATACCTGAATATTTCCATCATCATTTTCTAGGACATTATCTAATAACTGATCTAATGTAGGCAAATTATAATCAGTTAAAGTTTTACCACTCTGATTAATTATAGATTCAATTTGACGAAGAGCAGTCTGTTCAGCAAGTACAACTGGCATTGAATGGTGTATGTAATCCTCAATCATATAATCTTTAAATGTATTCCAAAGGTGTAAAGGATCATCAGGTTCACATAAAGTCAATATAATGGAAAACAGTTGCCTAATTTGTTTAGGCATTCGAGTTGCTACAGCTTCAGTTAATGTATTTCTCCATTCAATGTCATCTTGCAATAGACCTAATCGATAACATGCTTCACGAAATGTATTAAAAACAGTGCCATGAATAGTACGCAAATCCTCAAAAGACATTGCACCTTTTACATGCAAAAGCAACAATCTAAGAAAAAATACTTCACTGGTTAGATTGACTTTATACATTCGCACAATCACCTTATCACTGCCTCTTTGTCTTACTTTCCACTTGCAATTTTTACCATCAAAAACAAAGTGATATGGAATTTCAACATAAGAATACTGACGTGCTTCATTTATCTCAGCATTTAATTTAAACCAAGCGGTTAGGTGAGTGTCACGCTGTGCAGCACGATCTATAGCTACTCGTTCTTCTCCTTCGTTAAAATATACCCTCTGATTATCAGGAAGGTGGACTTGAAGGCGGATAATAGTATGTGACATATCACTTTTGGAATACTCAAATATTCGCCAAAGAGCCTCTGGTGCAGAAACAAAGCGACAATCTAAATATGTGTTAATTTCATCATGGTCAAGACTTTCATTATTTAACACATGAGCACAATCATGCCCCTTATAGACATATTTATATAAATACTTAACTGACTTAATAGATAACCAAGGGTTGTAGGGTACAACCCATCGATTATCAACTTGGTTACCTTTTATAACGACTACTCTACCATTATCTAAACGCCTGTAGTGAGGATAGCCATTGAAAGTTGCAACAGTGTGAGGATTAAATTCTTTAGGAAACTTTTTTGTGCAAATCCCATCTTTCATGCAAGAAGAATTGGGATTCAAAATTCCACATGGTCCGTGAATCATACATGTTTTTATAATTTCAAAAAGTTCAGGATCAACAGTTTGATCTGGAATTTCAGCTGATATTAGACTATCAATATCCTCTGCTGTTTCTAGCTTATCATCATTTACAAAGTGCAATAAAATATGTACATGTGGCAAACCACGTTTTTGAAATTCAATAACCTGTACATGACTTATAACTTTACCTAAGACTCCGTGTTTAAAAATATCATCTAGGAAGCATTTA
Source organism: Hydra vulgaris (assembly GCF_022113875.1). Lineage (NCBI taxonomy): Eukaryota > Metazoa > Cnidaria > Hydrozoa > Anthoathecata > Hydridae > Hydra > Hydra vulgaris. The sequence goes on from NC_061169.1 coordinate 13,184,629, forward strand.
AGTTTCATCTTAAATACACGACAAACTAAATCAGGTCTGTCAGATGGGCTCTCACCTGGATTTAAATTTTCTGTAATTTCTTTCCATTTTGGATTGCAGGTAAAAGTAATAAAAAGATCTGGTTTGCCATATCTCTTTATAATTGCCATTGCATCTTGAAAATTTTCTTTTAAAGCTCTTGGACTTCCAACATATGAGGATGGTAGTATAACAACACGACCTGGTCTTACATTAAGGTTATTTGCAGCGTTATTTACATGTTTATATAATGTGTCATATTGTTCACTTCTAAGTCTGTTTTGGTTATTTCTAATAAAAGCAAGGCGCTGACCTTCAATCTTGACATATGCATCAACAGCATACTGTTGAAAAAGCTTCTTACCATAAAATATAGGATTAAAGGTTTCTCTAACAGAAAGCCTGTAATTGTAGTACTGAGACAAAGTAACCCGATTTCTAACACGTGTAGCTCGGTCAGGATGATGCTCTAGTTGCTCATGCCATCCAGCATCACCTCTTGGAAAAAATATTGGATATATCATTGGATCTAGATTTGCAGACATACTTGAAATTGTTTTTAAGGCCTGACCTCGAGGGTATATAACTACTTCCCTAGGTGGAGGTGGAGCACCATCATCCCCAACAAAAACAATGGCAACTTCCTCATGTGAAGGAAGATTGTATCGACGTCTATCACCACCTTCAAGCAATGACATTTTAACAATCGAAGTTGGTCGACCTTCTAAAGCTGCTTGACGTACTTCTTCATCTTCAATTTCAGCCATGTTTTTAAATGCAAGAGCAAATGGGTTCTCTTGACTAATTATAGTCTGCAAAAATTCCATCAACTCACGTATGCAACAATCATTTTGCTCCATTCGAAAATTTAAAGCAGTATTAGGATCATAAACATATAACTGACAATATGCAGGCAGAACATTTTGATCAGGTCTCAGATTACCTACACGATGCACAATTTGTCCGCAAATCCTAAAACAGGGTGGCCCATGATCAGACGGAGGAGCTATTCTTGCTGTGAATGAAGCAAAAGATAAACAGGCATTATAACTTCGAATATGCTTGAAGAAATTTTGATTCATAGCACGATCAACATGGTTGCCTGTCATTAAATTGTGCATGAGCAGTGGATAAGGCGAAAGTGGAGCTAACGCAACTTTTCGAGAATGGCAGCACAGAAAATGTGTTTCATTTAAAAAATTTTTGGCACCACAATATTGACAAATATGGTTCATTTCTCCAAGGTAATTACTCACTATAAAAACATTATTTCTTGCTATGCAATGCATTCCACGTCTATGTAATACTCTCCTAGCCTGATTTCTTTCATTTTGGCGACGATTAATTTCTTCTCGCCTTGCCTGATTTCTTTCATTTTGGCGAAGATTAATTTCTTCTCGCCTTGCCTCATTTCTTTCATTTTGGCGACGATTAAGTTCTTCTCGCCTAGCCTCATTTCTCTCATTCCGACGATTTCTTCTTATTTCAGCTCTCAAGTTATTTGACATAACTAAGAAACTATGTTTGATAAAAGTTGATTTGATTAATTTTTTGTTATACTAATCTAAAATGGAAAAACATAATATGTGCATTTCTAATTATCAATATAAACTCTATAAGACTATTTATATATTTTCTAATAAAAATTATTGACCTAAAGTCTTAACTTAACTGGTTTAAAACAGAGAAAAACCTAAAAGTTAAACATAAGTTGAACCACTAAGTATTACATTTAAAGTAATAAAACAAAATATTTTAGAAATAAATTAAAATAAAATTATAACAATTTTAACAATTTTTTAATGCTAATAATAACTAAATTAAATAGTAAAATTATTTACAAATAAAAAAACGACATGCCAAATTGCAAATTGCAAATAAAACTTGTCTAACATGTAACATCATATAGTTCACATGTGGCTATCTTTAATGATTACTTTTTTATAATAAAAATCTAAAGAGAATAATATAAACATTAATATGTGTATAATGCAACAATTAGGCATATAAAACAAACAAATAGAATAAGAAAAAATTGTAACTAAATTACAAAATATTTACTATCAAGAAATCAAAAACTATATGAAATAAATAAAAATTAATAGACAAATTATTTAACATTTAACCACATAAGAGTTGTTTTGAAAGTTTAGACTCTCAAATCAGAAATAAAAATCAATAAATATAAAATTAAAAAATTAAAATATCAAAAATAAATAAAAATACTTGCAAAAATCGAAACTAAAAAACAACTTTTTTGAAACGTAAAGATATATTTACAACAAATAAATAAATTAACACACAAAAAAAAAAAAAACTACTGATAAAAATTCATAATGTTTGACCTTTGGTCATTCTGCCTCCCAGCACCACTCCTCCTACCGGTGGCCCCATATGGGGTCCGTCTCCTCCATCTAAAGGAGGGATCATCTTCCCCATATTGGCACCACCGGAAGAAGGCCCTCTGTGATAATGGGCCTGGGTGCTGGGAGCGATATAAAAGGAAACTCTCCCAAGATGCTAAAAAAAAAGCAATAAATTTGATTACATACCATATATGCATATATATATATATATATATATATATATATATATATATATATATATATATATATATATATATATATATATATATATATATATATATATATAAATTCTGCATAAAACGACTAACATATTAATTTTAAAAACGACTAAAATTTACTTTACCTGTTGCAACTGAAGAATGTGTTGCTGTTAAGAAAAAAATATATATATATAAACAATTAAATCATGTATTTATATACAAACTTCACAAATTTAATGTTTATATTTAAATACACATAACACCCATATAAATGCATAAGTGTGAAAACATGTTACCTGACACTGATGCCAATGGTGCTTCTGTGGAGGTAAAAAAAAAAAAAAAAATTAACATATACTACAGTCATGAAATTTCAAACATAAAAAAAATTGAATGTTTATGTTTTAATACACATAACACCCACAAAACTACATAAGTATGTAAAACACACTACCTGAAATAACTGCAAGGGGTGCTGTTGGAGAAGCGAAAAAAAAATTAAAGTTTAAATTAACACAAACCAAACATTCATAAAATTGCATACAAAAGAAAAAAATTTAATGCTAATTTAAATGCATAAAAAATTAATATGCATAAAACCTATAAAACTGTATAAGTATGCCAAACCCACTACCTGACACAACTGCCAATGGTGCTTCTGTAAAGGCAAAAAAAAAAAAAAAATTGTAATGTTCAAATTAACATATATTTAACAGGTATGAAACTGCACACAAATATTAAAAATGTAATGTTTCAGCTTGAATAATACAACACCCAAAAAATACATAAGTATGCAAAATACATTACTTGATGCAGATCCCGTTGGTGCTTCTGTGGAGGCAAAAAAAAACTAATCAGTTTTTTTCAAAAAAGAAATAATAACACCACTGTAAATCAATTTATTTATACATGATAACGAAACAAAATATATAAAAGTTTTATTTACAAAAAAAAATTCAACTACATCTGCATTATTAACTAACTACAAAATTACTAATTAAAGATATAGCGCAATATTTTCCCACCGCTATCTTCTCATATTTTATTTTTTACAGAATCCATACTAAGGATCCTTCTCATATTTTATTTTTTACAGGATCCTTATTAAGAAAGAAAAAGAAAAAAAAATGACGGAGGAGAGCGAGCTTTTGCTCTAAATTCGGGCCCACAACTTATGTGCCTCGCGAACTGCAATATGCTGAAAAAGCATCGTAAGATATATCTACGATGAAAAATTATCATATGATAGAATTAAAAACATCTTTATATAATAATCTTTATATAATAATACTACAAACCAATTTGCCTGCTGCTATTTTTATATAGCATTTTTAAAAACGGGCAAAATTTGAAATGAAAAGGAATTAATAACAAAATTAATGAAAAAGTCAATTAAACAAAATAACGAAACATAAAAGCTATAAGTGCAAACAAATTTTGTAATTTGACTGAAACACAAAATTATTTTTACCTTGATGGCAACAGACTAAATTCTTTATAAACTATTAGCTAATGATCAACAAAGTAAATTTTAAATAATTAAAATTTACTTAGTTAAAACCATATTTAACAGTAGACCAAGTAAACTTATGATAGTTGCTAAAGTACCAAAGTAGAACTAAAGAAATAAAATAACAAAATTTAAAAAGTTTGTAATACAAAATAATTTATGATACATAAAAAAGATTAACTGCAGTTTAAAGTATTCACAAAATCTTAACTGACAATAAAATACCATCTTGCCGTGGATAATCATAAACACAGTCACAGCAGCAAATCATTTCAATATTTTGCATGTTCTACTGACTAAAATTTTGATAGTGTTTAATGCAGAAACAGAATCTTTCACCAAAAATTTACTTAATATTAAAAAAATAGAAACAAAATTTGGAATTGAAAAAAACGCAAATGTAAAATTTTTAATAAGTAAATTTTAAAAGATTCTTTTAAAATAAATTAACTTAATAAAATCTTACCTGAATATCAAACACCTCCAGACAATAACACTCTACTAAATTATTAGATTCATAAAAAATACGATTGAATATCTAACACTATTTAAAACCAATAATAATAAAAAACAACTTACTTATATTTAAAATAAGGTCAACATTAGCTTCTATAAAATTAACAGCCTGTCAAGATTCATCCCCTACTAAACAGACTGTTTCATTAAGTAAAACATTAAAATCTTTAGCAACTTCAAAAACAAATTAACAAATACATACTACATATAAATAAAAGCATACTTAACAATTATATCAAATATATGATAATAGAATCTAAGATATCTCAAGAAATACAAAACTTACCGCTTGCAAATCAAAAATGCCTTGTGCATAACCAGTTAATAGCGGTCTGACTCTTTCAAAACTATAAAAACAGTATAATACTATTTCGATAGTTATCTGAATTGTCATTGTTGAGCACTTGGTTTAAAATGTTTAACGGGGGCAGATATGAAACTTTAAACTTTTTTATTATCTTAAGATTAGGTTATTTTAACTTTATATCATTTTTAAAAATAACCAAGTTGGAAAAAATGATTTATTTTAAATAGAAAATAAATTTTTTACTCATATTCTTAATAGAAACAACTCATTTTATCCCCCTGACTGTGTTCAAAAAAAGTTTGTCGCGGAAAGCTTTAATTATTAAAAAGCAAAACAAAACAATTTCATAGTTCTCTTTTTATTGTGTTCTATTTTTGAATTTTTAAAAAAACCAATAAAAAATTTAAAAAAAAAAGAGAAGGTTCTAACGATTGGACTCAAACCTCGATAGATATTTCAGAATGTCGTCCGCTCGGTCACACTGGCAAATATTCCTTTACTAAATACTTAGATACATATAAAACACGATTGAATATTTTACATAAAATTACATAAAACTAATTATAAAAAAAAAACTTACTTATATTCAAAATAAGGTCGTCTTTAGCTTGTATAAAATTAACAGCCAGTCAAGAATCAATACAACACCTATAAAACAGAATGTTTCATTAAAAAAAACATTAGAAATTTAAAGTTCCGTAATTTTAAAAACAGATGCAAAAATACATGCTATTTTTTTAAGTATATTCAATAATTATATCATTTATGACAACAATAATAGAAGATACAATGTCATTTCAAGAAATACAAAAATCTTACCGAGTAAACATTTGCAATGCCTCGTGCAGTTTGTTCAGATCAGTTTAAAGTGTTCAAGTTGACTCTTCCAATCACATACGGAGAATCATACTATTTTGATGGTTTTCTAAATTCTGTCATTGTTGCGCACTCGGTATAGAATATTTAACAGGGGCGTTGTAAATTAGCTGTAAAACTCTAAATATTTTTATTACCTAAATATCGATAGTTTTAACTTTTTTTTCATTTTAAAAAATAATAAATTTCATAAGATAATTTATCTTAAATTTAAAAATTTTAAATATTTTTTAATAAAAATACATTTTTAAAACCCCCTTACTGTTTTAAATATTCAGGTCGCCGCGTGGCAAGTTCAAATCATCAGCTTGCTTTTTTTGTTAAATGCACTTTATAGATTTTATATTCTATATATACACATGTTATATACTCATTTTCCTTGCGCGAACTCAACTTAGTTGGAGAAATGTAAATGTAAAACTAAAATAACATGACAATTAAGCGCAACAAATTTCTCCTGTTTTTTGATGTTTGTAGAACTTTTAAGCTTTCTTTAAAAATTCTCTTCCTTTCGTTTGTTTAAGTGTAAAATATTTTTACATTTGTTAAGTATATAATCTCTATACATAATCTTTATTTCGTACTTTAGAAAAATCGAAAATGAATTTAAAAAGAAAACATGCCATAGGTAGGATTCGAACCATGGCTCTTCAGGTCAGCTGCCAGCGAGCTGACCACTAAGCTATGCCACTATGAACGATTGAACAAATTTTAAAAATATATAGTAAATAAAAGTCTTTATAAAACGACCATCGATCAAAATTAAGATGTTGCCGCAATGCAGTTTTCAAGTGAAAGTAAAACTTAAAAACTTGATACATGTTTTAGTATGTTTTGACATTTCACATTTTGAAGTTTACGTAAGTTAGTTATTAGCACACACTTTCGTTAATGTTTTCTTATAAAAAGGTGCTGCGACTCTTCCTCGCCAGTACCTCGGTTGCAATGGCTGCGTTGGGTTTTGTGTCAAACGTGCTCGAAAGGGAACTACTACTATTGAGTTCCGTATTATTATCTTTATATAATAATACTGAACTTAATAGTAGTATTACCCTTTCGAGCACGTTTGACATAATACCCAACGCAGCCATTGCAACCGAGGTACTGGCGAGGAAGAGTCGCAGCACCTTTTTATAAGAAAACATTAACGAAAGTGTGTGCTAATAACTAACTTACGTAAACTTCAAAATGCGAAATGTCAAAACATACTAAAACATGTATCAAGTTTTTAAGTTTTACTTTCACTTGAAAACTGCATTGCGGCAACATCTCCTTAAATTTTGACCGATAGCTGTTTTATAAAGTTTTTCGTTAAGTATATATTTTTAAAAATGTCTCAAATTGGTAAGACGGCGTAGCTTCGTGGTCAGCTTGCTGAGCTACGAATCAGGGGAGCCAGGGTTCAACTCCCGTTCCTGGAACTTTTTTTTTTAATCTTTTTTGATTTTTTTTAAAATACAAAACTAATCACTTTTGAAGATGTATAGAGATTATATACTTAACAAATGTAAAAGTATTTTACACTTAAACAAACAAAAGGAAGAGAATTTTTAAAGAAAGCTTAAAAGTTCTAAAAACGTCAAAAAACAGGAGAAATTTGTTGCGCTTATTTGTCATGTTATTTTAGTTTTACATTTTAAGTTTTCTCCAACTAAGTTGAGATTATGCAAGAAAAATGGGTATATAACATGTATATATAGAATATAAAATCTATAAAACTATAAAATGCATTTAAAAAAAAAAAGCAAGCTGATGAACTTGCCACGCGGCGACCTAAAATTTTTTTAAAACAGTAAGGGGGTTTTAAAAGTATATTTTTATTAAAAGAATAATTCAAAAATTTAAGTTTA
>NC_061169.1:13193271-13250771 GCF_022113875.1 Hydra vulgaris
TTCCCTTTCGAGCACGTTTGACACAAAACCCAACGCAGCCATTGCAACCGAGGTACTGGCGAGGAAGAGTCGCAGCACCTTTTTATAAGAAAACATTAACGAAAGTGTGTGCTAATAACTAACTTACGTAAACTTCAAAATGTGAAATGTCAAAACATACTAAAACATGTATCAAGTTTTTAAGTTTTACTTTCACTTGAAAACTGCATTGCGGCAACATCTTAATTTTGATCGATGGTCGTTTTATAAAGACTTTTATTTACTATATATTTTTAAAATTTGTTCAATCGTTCATAGTGGCATAGCTTAGTGGTCAGCTCGCTGGCAGCTGACCTGAAGAGCCATGGTTCGAATCCTACCTATGGCATGTTTTCTTTTTAAATTCATTTTCGATTTTTCTAAAGTACGAAATAAAGATTATGTATAGAGATTATATACTTAACAAATGTAAAAATATTTTACACTTAAACAAACGAAAGGAAGAGAATTTTTAAAGAAAGCTTAAAAGTTCTACAAACATCAAAAAACAGGAGAAATTTGTTGCGCTTAATTGTCATGTTATTTTAGTTTTACATTTACATTTCTCCAACTAAGTTGAGTTCGCGCAAGGAAAATGAGTATATAACATGTGTATATATAGAATATAAAATCTATAAAGTGCATTTAACAAAAAAAGCAAGCTGATGATTTGAACTTGCCACGCGGCGACCTGAATATTTAAAACAGTAAGGGGGTTTTAAAAATGTATTTTTATTAAAAAATATTTAAAATTTTTAAATTTAAGATAAATTATCTTATGAAATTTATTATTTTTTAAAATGAAAAAAAAGTTAAAACTATCGATATTTAGGTAATAAAAATATTTAGAGTTTTACAGCTAATTTACAACGCCCCTGTTAAATATTCTATACCGAGTGCGCAACAATGACAGAATTTAGAAAACCATCAAAATAGTATGATTCTCCGTATGTGATTGGAAGAGTCAACTTGAACACTTTAAACTGATCTGAACAAACTGCACGAGGCATTGCAAATGTTTACTCGGTAAGATTTTTGTATTTCTTGAAATGACATTGTATCTTCTATTATTGTTGTCATAAATGATATAATTATTGAATATACTTAAAAAAATAGCATGTATTTTTGCATCTGTTTTTAAAATTACGGAACTTTAAATTTCTAATGTTTTTTTTAATGAAACATTCTGTTTTATAGGTGTTGTATTGATTCTTGACTGGCTGTTAATTTTATACAAGCTAAAGACGACCTTATTTTGAATATAAGTAAGTTTTTTTTTTATAATTAGTTTTATGTAATTTTATGTAAAATATTCAATCGTGTTTTATATGTATCTAAGTATTTAGTAAAGGAATATTTGCCAGTGTGACCGAGCGGACGACATTCTGAAATATCTATCGAGGTTTGAGTCCAATCGTTAGAACCTTCTCTTTTTTTTTTAAATTTTTTATTGGTTTTTTTAAAAATTCAAAAATAGAACACAATAAAAAGAGAACTATGAAATTGTTTTGTTTTGCTTTTTAATAATTAAAGCTTTCCGCGACAAACTTTTTTTGAACACAGTCAGGGGGATAAAATGAGTTGTTTCTATTAAGAATATGAGTAAAAAATTTATTTTCTATTTAAAATAAATCATTTTTTCCAACTTGGTTATTTTTAAAAATGATATAAAGTTAAAATAACCTAATCTTAAGATAATAAAAAAGTTTAAAGTTTCATATCTGCCCCCGTTAAACATTTTAAACCAAGTGCTCAACAATGACAATTCAGATAACTATCGAAATAGTATTATACTGTTTTTATAGTTTTGAAAGAGTCAGACCGCTATTAACTGGTTATGCACAAGGCATTTTTGATTTGCAAGCGGTAAGTTTTGTATTTCTTGAGATATCTTAGATTCTATTATCATATATATGATATAATTGTTAAGTATGCTTTTATTTATATGTAGTATGTATTTGTTAATTTGTTTTTGAAGTTGCTAAAGATTTTAATGTTTTACTTAATGAAACAGTCTGTTTAGTAGGGGATGAATCTTGACAGGCTGTTAATTTTATAGAAGCTAATGTTGACCTTATTTTAAATATAAGTAAGTTGTTTTTTATTATTATTGGTTTTAAATAGTGTTAGATATTCAATCGTATTTTTTATGAATCTAATAATTTAGTAGAGTGTTATTGTCTGGAGGTGTTTGATATTCAGGTAAGATTTTATTAAGTTAATTTATTTTAAAAGAATCTTTTAAAATTTACTTATTAAAAATTTTACATTTGCGTTTTTTTCAATTCCAAATTTTGTTTCTATTTTTTTAATATTAAGTAAATTTTTGGTGAAAGATTCTGTTTCTGCATTAAACACTATCAAAATTTTAGTCAGTAGAACATGCAAAATATTGAAATGATTTGCTGCTGTGACTGTGTTTATGATTATCCACGGCAAGATGGTATTTTATTGTCAGTTAAGATTTTGTGAATACTTTAAACTGCAGTTAATCTTTTTTATGTATCATAAATTATTTTGTATTACAAACTTTTTAAATTTTGTTATTTTATTTCTTTAGTTCTACTTTGGTACTTTAGCAACTATCATAAGTTTACTTGGTCTACTGTTAAATATGGTTTTAACTAAGTAAATTTTAATTATTTAAAATTTACTTTGTTGATCATTAGCTAATAGTTTATAAAGAATTTAGTCTGTTGCCATCAAGGTAAAAATAATTTTGTGTTTCAGTCAAATTACAAAATTTGTTTGCACTTATAGCTTTTATGTTTCGTTATTTTGTTTAATTGACTTTTTCATTAATTTTGTTATTAATTCCTTTTCATTTCAAATTTTGCCCGTTTTTAAAAATGCTATATAAAAATAGCAGCAGGCAAATTGGTTTGTAGTATTATTATATAAAGATTATTATATAAAGATGTTTTTAATTCTATCATATGATAATTTTTCATCGTAGATATATCTTACGATGCTTTTTCAGCATATTGCAGTTCGCGAGGCACATAAGTTGTGGGCCCGAATTTAGAGCAAAAGCTCGCTCTCCTCCGTCATTTTTTTTTCTTTTTCTTTCTTAATAAGGATCCTGTAAAAAATAAAATATGAGAAGGATCCTTAGTATGGATTCTGTAAAAAATAAAATATGAGAAGATAGCGGTGGGAAAATATTGCGCTATATCTTTAATTAGTAATTTTGTAGTTAGTTAATAATGCAGATGTAGTTGAATTTTTTTTTGTAAATAAAACTTTTATATATTTTGTTTCGTTATCATGTATAAATAAATTGATTTACAGTGGTGTTATTATTTCTTTTTTGAAAAAAACTGATTAGTTTTTTTTTGCCTCCACAGAAGCACCAACGGGATCTGCATCAAGTAATGTATTTTGCATACTTATGTATTTTTTGGGTGTTGTATTATTCAAGCTGAAACATTACATTTTTAATATTTGTGTGCAGTTTCATACCTGTTAAATATATGTTAATTTGAACATTACAATTTTTTTTTTTTTTTTGCCTTTACAGAAGCACCATTGGCAGTTGTGTCAGGTAGTGGGTTTGGCATACTTATACAGTTTTATAGGTTTTATGCATATTAATTTTTTATGCATTTAAATTAGCATTAAATTTTTTTCTTTTGTATGCAATTTTATGAATGTTTGGTTTGTGTTAATTTAAACTTTAATTTTTTTTTCGCTTCTCCAACAGCACCCCTTGCAGTTATTTCAGGTAGTGTGTTTTACATACTTATGTAGTTTTGTGGGTGTTATGTGTATTAAAACATAAACATTCAATTTTTTTTATGTTTGAAATTTCATGACTGTAGTATATGTTAATTTTTTTTTTTTTTTTTACCTCCACAGAAGCACCATTGGCATCAGTGTCAGGTAACATGTTTTCACACTTATGCATTTATATGGGTGTTATGTGTATTTAAATATAAACATTAAATTTGTGAAGTTTGTATATAAATACATGATTTAATTGTTTATATATATATATTTTTTTCTTAACAGCAACACATTCTTCAGTTGCAACAGGTAAAGTGAATTTTAGTCGTTTTTAAAATTAATATGTTAGTCGTTTTATGCAGAATTTATATATATATATATATATATATATATATATATAATATATATATATATATATATATATATATATATATATATATATATATATATATATGCATATATGGTATGTAATCAAATTTATTGCTTTTTTTTTAGCATCTTGGGAGAGTTTCCTTTTATATCGCTCCCAGCACCCAGGCCCATTATCACAGAGGGCCTTCTTCCGGTGGTGCCAATATGGGGAAGATGATCCCTCCTTTAGATGGAGGAGACGGACCCCATATGGGGCCACCGGTAGGAGGAGTGGTGCTGGGAGGCAGAATGACCAAAGGTCAAACATTATGAATTTTTATCAGTAGTTTTTTTTTTTTTTGTGTGTTAATTTATTTATTTGTTGTAAATATATCTTTACGTTTCAAAAAAGTTGTTTTTTAGTTTCGATTTTTGCAAGTATTTTTATTTATTTTTGATATTTTAATTTTTTAATTTTATATTTATTGATTTTTATTTCTGATTTGAGAGTCTAAACTTTCAAAACAACTCTTATGTGGTTAAATGTTAAATAATTTGTCTATTAATTTTTATTTATTTCATATAGTTTTTGATTTCTTGATAGTAAATATTTTGTAATTTAGTTACAATTTTTTCTTATTCTATTTGTTTGTTTTATATGCCTAATTGTTGCATTATACACATATTAATGTTTATATTATTCTCTTTAGATTTTTATTATAAAAAAGTAATCATTAAAGATAGCCACATGTGAACTATATGATGTTACATGTTAGACAAGTTTTATTTGCAATTTGCAATTTGGCATGTCGTTTTTTTATTTGTAAATAATTTTACTATTTAATTTAGTTATTATTAGCATTAAAAAATTGTTAAAATTGTTATAATTTTATTTTAATTTATTTCTAAAATATTTTGTTTTATTACTTTAAATGTAATACTTAGTGGTTCAACTTATGTTTAACTTTTAGGTTTTTCTCTGTTTTAAACCAGTTAAGTTAAGACTTTAGGTCAATAATTTTTATTAGAAAATATATAAATAGTCTTATAGAGTTTATATTGATAATTAGAAATGCACATATTATGTTTTTCCATTTTAGATTAGTATAACAAAAAATTAATCAAATCAACTTTTATCAAACATAGTTTCTTAGTTATGTCAAATAACTTGAGAGCTGAAATAAGAAGAAATCGTCGGAATGAGAGAAATGAGGCTAGGCGAGAAGAACTTAATCGTCGCCAAAATGAAAGAAATGAGGCAAGGCGAGAAGAAATTAATCTTCGCCAAAATGAAAGAAATCAGGCAAGGCGAGAAGAAATTAATCGTCGCCAAAATGAAAGAAATCAGGCTAGGAGAGTATTACATAGACGTGGAATGCATTGCATAGCAAGAAATAATGTTTTTATAGTGAGTAATTACCTTGGAGAAATGAACCATATTTGTCAATATTGTGGTGCCAAAAATTTTTTAAATGAAACACATTTTCTGTGCTGCCATTCTCGAAAAGTTGCGTTAGCTCCACTTTCGCCTTATCCACTGCTCATGCACAATTTAATGACAGGCAACCATGTTGATCGTGCTATGAATCAAAATTTCTTCAAGCATATTCGAAGTTATAATGCCTGTTTATCTTTTGCTTCATTCACAGCAAGAATAGCTCCTCCGTCTGATCATGGGCCACCCTGTTTTAGGATTTGCGGACAAATTGTGCATCGTGTAGGTAATCTGAGACCTGATCAAAATGTTCTGCCTGCATATTGTCAGTTATATGTTTATGATCCTAATACTGCTTTAAATTTTCGAATGGAGCAAAATGATTGTTGCATACGTGAGTTGATGGAATTTTTGCAGACTATAATTAGTCAAGAGAACCCATTTGCTCTTGCATTTAAAAACATGGCTGAAATTGAAGATGAAGAAGTACGTCAAGCAGCTTTAGAAGGTCGACCAACTTCGATTGTTAAAATGTCATTGCTTGAAGGTGGTGATAGACGTCGATACAATCTTCCTTCACATGAGGAAGTTGCCATTGTTTTTGTTGGGGATGATGGTGCTCCACCTCCACCTAGGGAAGTAGTTATATACCCTCGAGGTCAGGCCTTAAAAACAATTTCAAGTATGTCTGCAAATCTAGATCCAATGATATATCCAATATTTTTTCCAAGAGGTGATGCTGGATGGCATGAGCAACTAGAGCATCATCCTGACCGAGCTACACGTGTTAGAAATCGGGTTACTTTGTCTCAGTACTACAATTACAGGCTTTCTGTTAGAGAAACCTTTAATCCTATATTTTATGGTAAGAAGCTTTTTCAACAGTATGCTGTTGATGCATATGTCAAGATTGAAGGTCAGCGCCTTGCTTTTATTAGAAATAACCAAAACAGACTTAGAAGTGAACAATATGACACATTATATAAACATGTAAATAACGCTGCAAATAACCTTAATGTAAGACCAGGTCGTGTTGTTATACTACCATCCTCATATGTTGGAAGTCCAAGAGCTTTAAAAGAAAATTTTCAAGATGCAATGGCAATTATAAAGAGATATGGCAAACCAGATCTTTTTATTACTTTTACCTGCAATCCAAAATGGAAAGAAATTACAGAAAATTTAAATCCAGGTGAGAGCCCATCTGACAGACCTGATTTAGTTTGTCGTGTATTTAAGATGAAACTTAAATGCTTCCTAGATGATATTTTTAAACACGGAGTCTTAGGTAAAGTTATAAGTCATGTACAGGTTATTGAATTTCAAAAACGTGGTTTGCCACATGTACATATTTTATTGCACTTTGTAAATGATGATAAGCTAGAAACAGCAGAGGATATTGATAGTCTAATATCAGCTGAAATTCCAGATCAAACTGTTGATCCTGAACTTTTTGAAATTATAAAAACATGTATGATTCACGGACCATGTGGAATTTTGAATCCCAATTCTTCTTGCATGAAAGATGGGATTTGCACAAAAAAGTTTCCTAAAGAATTTAATCCTCACACTGTTGCAACTTTCAATGGCTATCCTCACTACAGGCGTTTAGATAATGGTAGAGTAGTCGTTATAAAAGGTAACCAAGTTGATAATCGATGGGTTGTACCCTACAACCCTTGGTTATCTATTAAGTCAGTTAAGTATTTATATAAATATGTCTATAAGGGGCATGATTGTGCTCATGTGTTAAATAATGAAAGTCTTGACCATGATGAAATTAACACATATTTAGATTGTCGCTTTGTTTCTGCACCAGAGGCTCTTTGGCGAATATTTGAGTATTCCAAAAGTGATATGTCACATACTATTATCCGCCTTCAAGTCCACCTTCCTGATAATCAGAGGGTATATTTTAACGAAGGAGAAGAACGAGTAGCTATAGATCGTGCTGCACAGCGTGACACTCACCTAACCGCTTGGTTTAAATTAAATGCTGAGATAAATGAAGCACGTCAGTATTCTTATGTTGAAATTCCATATCACTTTGTTTTTGATGGTAAAAATTGCAAGTGGAAAGTAAGACAAAGAGGCAGTGATAAGGTGATTGTGCGAATGTATAAAGTCAATCTAACCAGTGAAGTATTTTTTCTTAGATTGTTGCTTTTGCATGTAAAAGGTGCAATGTCTTTTGAGGATTTGCGTACTATTCATGGCACTGTTTTTAATACATTTCGTGAAGCATGTTATCGATTAGGTCTATTGCAAGATGACATTGAATGGAGAAATACATTAACTGAAGCTGTAGCAACTCGAATGCCTAAACAAATTAGGCAACTGTTTTCCATTATATTGACTTTATGTGAACCTGATGATCCTTTACACCTTTGGAATACATTTAAAGATTATATGATTGAGGATTACATACACCATTCAATGCCAGTTGTACTTGCTGAACAGACTGCTCTTCGTCAAATTGAATCTATAATTAATCAGAGTGGTAAAACTTTAACTGATTATAATTTGCCTACATTAGATCAGTTATTAGATAATGTCCTAGAAAATGATGATGGAAATATTCAGGTATTTATTGATGAAGCAAATCGAGTTAGACCATTATTAAACGATAATCAGCGTAATGTAGCTGATGCAATCCTTGCTGCACTTAGTGAAGAACCTAATAATGAAAATAAGCATTCAAGATTTTTCTTTATGGATGGGCCTGCCGGTTGTGGTAAAACATTTACTTACAATTATTTAATTGCTGAAACACGCAGCAGGCATATTAGAACTGCAACAGCTGCATGGACAGGAATAGCTGCAACTCTTCTTAAGAATGGATGCACATTGCACGGCTTATTCAAACTTCCTGTTCCAATTTTGGAAACTAGCACATGTAATGTAACTCCAAACTCCATTCATGGTAGATTCCTGAGACAAGTTAGTTTATATTTACTCGATGAAGCATCTATGATACCCAAACATGCTTTGAGTGCCATTGATAAGTTATTACAAGATATTTGTAATAATAAGTTTCCTTTTGGTGGTAAAGTTATTCTTATGGGTGGAGATTTTCGACAAATACTTCCAGTTGTGAAGAGAGGTCGACCAGCAGATGTTGTAGAATCATGTATAAAGTGTTCTGAACATTGGCAATATGTGCAAAGGTTTTCATTAACTGAAAATATGAGGGTTCAGATAGGAGAAGAGGAATTTTCTCAATGGCTTTTAAAGCTTGGAAGTGGAACATTACCTGTCAAGCCTGAAGATCCTTTGCAAGGGTGTATTGAAATACCTGAGCAGTGTTTTCTCAATGATAATGAATCTATTGTGGAAAAGATTTTTGGTGGTGCAGAAGAAGCTGATTATGCAAAACGTGCTATTTTAACACCAACAAATGTTGATTCATTGGCAATAAATGAAGAAGTCCTTCATCGATTACCGGGTGATGTTAAAACTTATTTAAGTTCAGATAGCATTGAAACTGATGATCATAATGAAATTTATAATTTTCCAGTTGAGTTTTTAAATACTTTGACTCCATCAGGTATGCCTGTTCATTGCCTAAAGTTGAAAATTGGTGCTGTTATAATGCTACTTAGAAATTTAGATCTCAAAGGTGGACTTTGTAATGGAACACGTTTGATGGTGCGTGCACTACACAACAATTACATTGATGGTGAGGTTCTAACAGGTGTATCAGCTGGTAACAGGGTATTTGTTCCTCGAGTTCAATTAGCTCCATCAGATTCAAATTTACCTTTTACACTTAAACGTCGTCAATTTCCAGTTAGGTTAGCATACTCAATGACCATAAATAAAAGTCAAGGTCAAACATTTGATAAAGTTGGTGTTTATCTCAAAAAGCCTTGCTTTTCACACGGCCAATTATATGTTGCATGTTCAAGAACAAAATCTTTTAATAGTTTGTTTTTTAAAGTTGATAAACATGCATTACAAGGTATGTCATTTAACAAATATTACACAAATAATGTTGTGTTTACAAATGTTCTTAATTTATAATTTTGACAAGTTTGTTTATGTTTTTTTTCTTTGCTATATATGTTTATATATGTGAATATATGTTTTTACTTATATATAGATGTTTGTGTTTGTATATGTTTGTTTATATGTGTTTAAGTTTATATTATGTTATTTCCATGTTTGAAAAGTGGTGTTACTTGGCAACGTGTAGTGCAAGATTGTGATCCTTGCCAGCCAAGTGGTGTTACTAATTAGTGGTGTTACTTGGCACTTAATGCCAAGCGGTGTTACTAAATTGTGGTGTTACTTGGCAGCGTTTAGTGCCAAGCGGTGTTACAAGTGTTGAACTAGGTTGTGTTGTCTAGCTTTTTTAATTATTTTGGAAACACATAATATCTGAATACATTGTGTAATGTGTACTTACAAATGTCATATGTTGTGTATTATTCAGTAGCGTAGGCAGGGTTTTTTGATGCTTCAGGTTTTACTTTTATTTTCAGACTCTTTCATTACTTTCAGACTCTTTCATTACTTTCAGACTCTTTTATTACTTTTATTACATTCAGACTCTTTAATTACTTTCAAACTTTTTCATTACTTTCAGACTCTTTTATTACTTTCATTACTTTCAGACTATTTCATTACTTTCAGACTATTTACTTTCAAACTCTTTCATTACTTTCAGACTCTTTCAACTAAACTTAATTGTGTTCATGTTTGTCAAATTCAAATAATTTGTAAAATATGGATGTGGTTGGGGCTTGAAAACAAATATGTTTTAAAAAGGTTTGCTTTCCTCCCTTGAATTTAGCTGCCAATTAGTTAAAAAAGTATTTTTTTTAAGCATATAATAATAATCTTATTCATTAACAGGTTTTAAATTTCTTATAAAACAACAAAAGTCCTGTCTACACCACTGGTGTTTTTGTTTGTCATTGTGTAATGTTTCTGTTGTGATGTTTTGTGTTGATAGACAGCTTGGCTTACCTTCACGCTGGTGTCTATCGTTAAAAATGATTATTAGCTAGCTTCATTACTGAAACTACTCCTTCTAATCATTCACTAAAAGCCAAGAAATATTTTTTTGAATAAATGCCTAATTTTTTTATCTCACTGTGACTTTTTATCTTTAGCATTGTTGATAAAATAGCTTTTTAAATAAAGAGTGTTTCCAGCCTTCCAATCAAATACTAGAGACTTCCACAAAAGCGATCTCACAAAGTAAGTTTCTTATTTAGTGTTTGATAATTGACTAAGTTTCGTCACCTTTTATATATTTTTTTACATCTTATTATGTAATTTTTCAACATTTAGACAACTTTTAAATAACTTTAAACAACTTTTATATGTGTATTCAGTGTTTTATATAACAATATTTTTCTTCATTTTATAGGTAGATTTCCTGTTATAACTGGTTTAAAAATTGTTAATCGTTAATCATTTTTTAAAAGCGTTTACTTTTTCTAAAGACGTATTACTAATACCATTAGTAATACGTCTATTCATACATTATCAAAAATACTTTATCAAATGTATATTCATACCATTTACTAAAAGCTATCTTCTCTATATATTATTGCCGAACTTAATAGTGTTTGTAGCGCTCTTTCGAGCGTGTTTGACAAACCCATGGCAACTATTGCAACCAAAGTAATGGCGAGGAAGAGTCTCAGCACTTTTTGATAAATAAACGTAAACAAAAGTGTATGCAAATATCTAACTTACGTAAACTTCAAAA
Organism: Hydra vulgaris; assembly: GCF_022113875.1. Taxonomy (NCBI): domain Eukaryota; kingdom Metazoa; phylum Cnidaria; class Hydrozoa; order Anthoathecata; family Hydridae; genus Hydra; species Hydra vulgaris. Next base: position 13,204,524 of record NC_061169.1, read on the forward strand.
TATGAAATGTTAAAACATACAAAAACATGTCAAGTTTTACAGTTTTACTTTCACTTAAAAACAGCATTGCGGCAACGTCTCTTTAATTTTGATCGATTTACAAAGTCTTTTATTTATTATATATTTTTGAAATTTTCGTCAAAATGCCGTGGTTAGCCTTACGTAAACTTTTATTTATTATAATTTTAAATTTGTTATTTGTCATGTTATTTTAAGTCGTATTAGCGCAAAGAAATTGGGTATATAACATGTAAATATTTAGAACTATAAAGTTGTTTTGTTTTGCATTTTAAATAACAATAATTTTATTAAAAAAAGCAAGCTGATGATTTGAACTTGCCACGCGGCGACCTTGAATTTTTTTAAAACAGTGAGGGGGTTTTAAAAAAAAACATTCTTATTTAAAAAAACTTTAAAAATCTTAAATTTATTTTTAAAATAAATTATTTTATTGAACTTATTATTTTTCAAAATAATAAAACGTTAAAACTATTTAATTTAAAATAATAAAAATATTTAGAATTTTACAGTTACTCATTTACGCCCCCATTAAATATTCTAAACCGAGTGCGCAACTATGACAGAATTTAGAAAACCAATAAAATTGTAAGATACTCTGTTTAATATTGGAAGAGTCTACTCGGATGCTATAAACTAATGGACTCTATTATGTTTCTTTTTGTAATGTTTTTCTAACGGTTAACAAATAAAAGCAAAGCGGAGATACATCAACTGAGCGTTTAGGTTTGGGCAGGCATTCTTTTAAATTAAAGAAAAGAGTTTTGATACTTATTTAAATAGGGTTAATAAAATATTTTAAATTATATATATTATATTTAAAAAATTATAAAACTAAATTACATATGATTTTTAGATGAAACAGTAAAAATAATTGTTTAAAATACGTGCGTGCAAATAATTCCTACCAATACTAAACGTAAAAAAACGCTTACAAACACCAAAAGTATATTTACCGTGAATAAAATTAAGTTCGAAGAAAAATTGGAAGAAATGTTTAAAACTGTTTCAATAATAACATTTATTTTTAATTATTTTTGTTGTAAGTTGGGATGAAAAAAAAGGTCACTGGAATATGAACTCCCGGGGTGAGATGACTATATCTGTCTAAGTGTTGCGCGGCTACCAATTAGCCCATAAACGTATTCTCTATTTAGAATTTGAGATAATTTATGACGCATAAGAAGTGTAATTAAAAATTCAAAACCAAGTTTGGAACAACTGAATTTAAAAAAAATCTAATTAGATGTGTATATGTTATGAACGTTAACTAAGGCGTACTTAAACGGCATCACGTGCTGAATGTTTTAGCATTTTTCAAAGTTCGTAGTCTTTTTTACGTTTTTTCTTTTTAAAATCTTTATAATCGGCATAATATTAAAAGCGTTTAAAGTTTTTTAAAGAACATTATAACGTTATATAATGAAATTTTTTTGTCATATCAAAAAGTAAGTATAGTTTTTTATATGTACATAGTTTTTAAAACGGTTTTAAAAAAATATTGAGGTAAGGAATAAGTATAGAAAAGGTCGGTGTGGAATAGATTTACTAAGACCCTTATTTTACGTCCTGATAGCTATAGAAATGATCAGATAAGTATAAAAATGGTCGGTTCGGTAAAGACCCGTATTTTACGGGTCCGCCCAGCTAGTATAAAGATGATATGTTTCAGTTTTAATACACAGAACACCCAAAAAATACATAAGTATGCAAAACACATTACTTGACACTGATCCTGTGAAAGCAAAAAAAAAAAAAAAAAATTAAAAAAATAAATAAATTTTTTAACTGACATAATAAAACAGAAATGTATTATAATGGCACTTTGCTTAACATTTGATTTTTCTAATGTTTCTAAATAGAATAAAGAAATTTATTAACAATAACATAGAAACTAATTTGCAATGTATAGAAAAACTAAAAAACCTGAAAACTAAAAAGTATTTAATGTTTGTAAACAAACAGCAACAGAATAGAAAAAAAAATTATTCTAACCTTGATTGCGACGTACTAATTTTTTTTTTACACTATTAGGTAATGATCAACATAGTAAAGTTTAAATGACAAAAGTTTACTTTAAGTTAAAACCATATTTTATTGTAGATAAAGTAAATTTATGATTGTTGGTAGAGCACTAAAGTAAAACTAAAGAAAAAAATAAAATTCAACTAAATTAAAATGCAGTTAAACATGAAAAATAACTCTACCATCATGAGAAAAGGTAAAATTATAAAAACAAACAAACAAACAACAACAATAAAAGAATATTTCTTTTTATTAAAAATAAGAACCTCTTATTTAAAAAAATAACAGATAAGGACACATCAATGAACAAATAGACTTATCGATTAAAAACATACAGAGTGAAAAAGCAATTTTGAAGTTCTTTCACAAATTTATTGTAAGTACTTATTAGATACCCCCTAATTCAGTGATTATTGTTGATTATTATAATAATTATTAACTGCAATTTAAAGTATTCACAAAATCTAAACTGAAAATAAAGTATTATTCTGACACGGAGAATCATAAACACGGCCACAGCAGCAAATTATTTTAATATTTTGCATGTTCTGCTGACTAAAATATTGATGGTGTTTAGTGTAGAAACAGGATGTACATCTTTTCAACAACTTTAGATAAGAGTATTCTCTTCCTCTTTAATAAGGGGAAACCTTTTTTTCTTGTTCTGGGCCCACACTCTATGTACACTATAGGATGTGGGCTCTTATCTCAATTGATAAGGGCCCACATCCTTATTCTTATTGAAATTGCTAAACGATATTTTAATTTCATACTTAATTATAAAACCTAATTTTAATCTTGCAGAGATTGTTACAACTTAATTGGCTAAAATAAATATCGAAAAAGTAAATATAATTTAGAGCAATCAAATTATTAGTAAAATATCTCATAAAATAGAATAACACAATCACATTAGCAAAAAATAATGTTTTTCTTAATCAGTTTTAAAGATGAAGAAAAATTAGAAATTAAAACCTACAATATGTTATAACCTGTGGCACTAAAATTAAAATACCAAACAAAATATTGTTATTTAATTTTAATTAACTAACAATATTTTATAACACTTAACACATACACACAATAACACTTTACTAAATACTTAGATTCATATAAAACACAATTGAATATTTTACATAAAATTATTCAAAACCAATAAAAAAAAACAAAAAAAAAACTTACTTATATTTAAAAAATGGTCGTCTTTAGCTTGTATAAAATTATCAGCCTGTCAAAAATCAATGCAACACCTATAAAACAGAATGTTTCATTATGTAAAACATTAGAAATTTAAAGTTCAGTAATTTTAAAAACAGATTAAAAAATACATACTATTTATATAAGTATATTCAATAATTATACTATTTATGACAACAATTTATGACAACAATAACTATATCATTTATGACAATAATAATAGAAGATAATATGTCATTTCAAGAAATACAAAAATCTTGTGTACACATTTTACAATGCCTCGTGCAGTTCAGTTCAGATCAGCTATAAGCGTTCGAGTTGACTCTTCCAATATTATACGGAGTATCATACTATTTTGATGGTTTTCTTAATTCTGTCATTGTTGCGCACTCGGTTATTAATATTTAACTGCAGCGTAGTAAAGTAGCTGTAAAACTCTAAATATTTTTTATTACTTTGATATCAGATAGTTTCAACTTTTTTTTCATTTTAAAAAATAATAAATTTAATAAAATAATTTATTTTAAATCTAAACTTAAATTTTTGAATTATTCTTTTAATAAAAATATACTTTTAAAACCCCCTTACTGTTTTAAAAAAATTTTAGGTCGCCGCGTGGCAAGTTCATCAGCTTGCTTTTTTTTTTTAAATGCATTTTATAGTTTTATAGATTTTATATTCTATATATACATGTTATATACCCATTTTTCTTGCATAATCTCAACTTAGTTGGAGAAAACTTAAAATGTAAAACTAAAATAACATGACAAATAAGCGCAACAAATTTCTCCTGTTTTTTGACGTTTTTAGAACTTTTAAGCTTTCTTTAAAAATTCTCTTCCTTTTGTTTGTTTAAGTGTAAAATACTTTTACATTTGTTAAGTATATAATCTCTATACATCTTCAAAAGTGATTAGTTTTGTATTTTAAAAAAAATCAAAAAAGATTAAAAAAAAAAGTTCCAGGAACGGGAGTTGAACCCTGGCTCCCCTGATTCGTAGCTCAGCAAGCTGACCACGAAGCTACGCCGTCTTACCAATTTGAGACATTTTTAAAAATATATACTTAACGAAAAACTTTATAAAACAGCTATCGGTCAAAATTTAAGGAGATGTTGCCGCAATGCAGTTTTCAAGTGAAAGTAAAACTTAAAAACTTGATACATGTTTTAGTATGTTTTGACATTTCGCATTTTGAAGTTTACGTAAGTTAGTTATTAGCACACACTTTCGTTAATGTTTTCTTATAAAAAGGTGCTGCGACTCTTCCTCGCCAGTACCTCGGTTGCAATGGCTGCGTTGGGTATTATGTCAAACGTGCTCGAAAGGGTACTACTACTATTAAGTTCAGTATTATTATATAAAGATAAGAATGGTGATACAATGGTTACCGTGGTTAAATATATATATATATATATATATATATATATATATATATATATATTTTTTTTTTTTTTTTTTTTTTTTTTTTTCTTTTTTTTTTGATTTTTTAAATTTTATATTTTTTTGTGTTTTTGTATTTTATATATTTTTTTTATTTTTGATTTTATATGATTTTCCACGTTAAAATTTTTAATAAACTTTACATATAAATTGATTACACATTAACGTCAACATTGGTTTACATTTTATATACATTTTTACTTGTGAGTTTATAAAAATTTAAAATTGCTAAAACATGAGCAAGTAAAACTAAAAAACAAGGTAACGCAACTAAGATTATAACACTATGTTTCATTGAAGTACCATATTGAAATCTAAAAAATTATATAGATGCATCTATATAATTTTTTAGATTTCAATATGGTGATTTAAAGCCTACGGAAGTCTATAAAAAAATTTCTCAGAGTTATTACTGCAGTTAAAAATCTAATTAAAGCCCACAATTAACGAAAAATTATCAAAACAATTAATTTATTTAACAATTTTTGTTATGTATACATATAACTATAAAAAATGTCAATATTAAAAAGCTTAAAAAAGACAAAATTGGCATATCAACATTGGCTAATATGAGCATGCCAATACGGCTCCAACATTAGCATTCTAATATTGGACAAACAATATGGAGCAATATTAGCATGTTAATACTTTCCAATATTGGTATACCAATATTGACGCAATACTTTTAACCATTATTGGCGCAATATTGTATATCTTGTCCATTATTGGACAAGATATTCAATATATCTTCTGTTAATACTAATATAAAATAAAAATTGTAACTTGAAGTTCAAGCTACAATTTTCATTTTGTATTAGTATTAGCAGAAATAGAATATACTAACCGTAGAACAATTGGCTTAAGTAGTTTCCGTTTCTCTTGCCAATGCTTGATTTTGATGTTCAGACATATTTTCGGACATGCTGTTTACAACTAAACTTTTAAGTGCACACCAGGTCACAAATCCGCTGTCACAAGAAATATCAAAGGTGTTTTCAAACAAATAGTTGTAGCTTGTCAACTGAACAAGATTCATTTCATTTTCCATTATTTGTATAGGTTGTAATGAAGTTAGAACAGTGCCGGATCAAGCGGAGGGAACTAGGGATGACTATAGCCCCGGGCCCCGCAAATTTAGGGGCCCCCAAAAATTTTCGAGGACCTTTTTTTTTAATTTTTAGTCATTTTTAGGCTCTGGCTCATAAAAAGGCCTCCAAAATCAAAAATAACCCCGGGCCCCAAGTAGTCTTAATTTATATATTGAACATCAACAGTTGAATTAGCTTAACTATCCTCAACTGAGTGTAAATAATTTGATAAATGTTCATCACTAGGGTTAGCCTGAGAATTGAATGGATAAGTTTCACACAATCTGAACCCAGATAAAAATTTTTTTGGACTCAGCGCTTTTCCACAGGCCAGGGCCGACAACACTGAGGGGGCATGTGTCTCCCCACGTTTTTTCTTAACCTTTTTTTTTTTTTGAGAAATTTCTAGTTATAGGGGATTTTTTTTAGAAATAGACGATTATGTCTCTCCACTTCAAAACCCTTGTCGTCGGCCATGAACAGTGAAGCAAATATACCTGCAAAATTTGAACAACAAGTAACAACTCCTGAAAACTGATTTTGTGCTGAAGAGCAATAATAATTTTTCAGTAGGTTAAATAAGATGTGATTACTTGGCTGAAGCTAGTTTAATGTGCGTGAAGGCGTTTCAATTATATGTATTTGGTTCTGGAGAATTTATGTGCCTTTTACTGCAGCCACTTTTTTTAGTTTTGCTTCAAGTTCTAGACCATACTCTAAATAGATTTTGATTTACCATGCAGATCATTTTTCACTACGTTGTCATTCTCTCAGGTTCTCTGCTCTCTCAGGTTGTTGCAGAGTAAATCTATGCCCACGCCTGCGCTTAATCAAAGACCACCAGTTTCCAGGCATAATTTATAAACTGTGACTTTCCAAAAACCACCCTTAACTTTGTCTTGTTGCTAGCATAATTGATAAGTTTTTTTTACCAGAGCTTTTTGTTAGAGTAGGTTTTCTTACGTGATTTGCTCTAATAGCAATTTTATCAATCTGTCTTGAATGCATCAGTTGATAATATATTTATTCTGCGGGCGAGATTGAGTTACATTGGTTAGGTTAGGCAGAAAACAATTTTAAGCTTAATCTACCATTTCAAACATAATAAAATTTATTATACTAACAGAATAAAAAATGGATAAAAAAATTAAATTATAACTTGAAGTGCACAACAACATATTTATTCGGTTGAGTTAGATAAGTTAGGTTGAAATCGGCAAATTAGGTCGTAAAAAACTTTCCAAAAGTTAACAAAATTTTTGTCGACAGATATTTAATTACGATTTCTTTGAGGTCAAGATTGTTTTGATTTTGATTAAGTCTAGTTCGCTGTTCTAAATGAAAATCTTTTTTGTTGATGTAGTGGTGTGTTAACTGACTTATAAGCAATCAAAGATAGAGTGCGAGATTGGTATCAAGTTACCCTAACGACAACCTTTTGTTGTAAAAGAGTACGGTTTATTATTTCTCAGAAATCCGCATTTCAAATTGTGAGTTAGCCATAGTGATAAGAAATATATTTATTCTTAAGACTATGGTTTATCAAACCTAGTGTTTGTTTATTATTATCAAACCTATTGGTTGGTTTAGAAAAAACTAACCGGTAATGTTTTTAACAAAATATTGAAAAGAAAGTCGCTATATATTATTTTATCGCTAAAACAATAACAACGGCAACAAAAACTTTTTGTTAAATATAAAATATTAAACTTTGTTTAATATCTTAATAAACTTTTGTTTAATATATTATATATATATATATATAATAATCTTTATATCAGTATTAAATATATTGTTTTTTTTTCATTATAAATATTGTACTTCATTTGTTTGTCTTTTGACAAATTTGCAAGTGCAAATATTATTTTAACATTTGTAAACATTTTGTTATGTAAGAGTCTTCAAATGATTAGACAATCAAAAGTTGAATCATTAGTCATTAGACTTCACTTATGATTAAAGAACTGATGAGATTATAACTGAATACATCCACCACAATATATTATGAATCATTATGAATCATATGAACAGGAACCGATTACAAAGGTTATTACTGAGAAACCAAGTAATAACGAAGATGAACTAATTTCAAATGGTAATAATAATACTAAAGGAATACGGAAAATAGCATCTGGGTTCGTTTTTATTAGGTTTATTTATTTTAAAGTATAGTTACTTTTAAGGAAAAATAAGCATGGTTTTAAACATTATTTAAGTATGAAGTCGTAAATTAAATAAAAATTTGAATAAATTTTTTTTATAATTAAATATGATGTACAACATGTCTTAAAATCGAAGATATCTAAAAATATTCATACTGAAATTGTGATATCTCTGATATGTTTCCTCCTAAACGACCTCCCTTATTAAAAAAAAATTCAATATGTGCAAATTTAAGTAACTATTAGTATAAGTAATAGTATATGCTGTGACTGACATTGATAACAGTGAGTGTGGTTTTAAAGCACACTATGACAACTGAATCTTGTGATGGTTTGATTCCCATTGATAAGTCTTGCTATAAATGAATTCACTGAATTGGCTTTAACAACATTTTCTGGCAGTGCATTCCAATAATTTGCAGATTGATTTAGTAAAATATTTTCTCTATAATTATGTACAGTAAATTCTTTAGAATACTTTAGGTTATGGTTGCAAGTACAATTTGATTTAAAAGAATTATTTTCTTTAAATTCAACTTTTTTGCAACTTTTGAAAGTTTTATACAGTTAAATTATTTCACTTCATTGTCTTTTTTTAACTAAAGAGGCTATTCTAAGACAAGCTAGTCAATCTTCATAGCATAATTTATTGATTGAAGGTGTTAATTTAGTGACACAACGCTGTACTGCTTCTAAAATAGCAATAATTTGTTTTTGATAAGGAGTCCATAATGGTACAGCAAATTCTAGAAATGGTTGAACAAAAGAAAAATATAGAGATTTTAGCAGTTCTGCATCAAATTGATTTCTTTATTATGCTCAACATGTGGTTTGCTTTGCTTATACTTGATAATACTTTTTTTTTCACTTCAAAAAATCACTCCTTCTTTCTATTTCCTTTTTTTATTTCTGGTTCCTTTCTGAATCTGATATATTGAGTTTACAACCATTTATATAAATTGGATATCTCATATTTTTTTAACTAAAGTGTATAACTAAATATTTGTCAATATTAAAGTAAGCAACCAATCTTGTGTCCAAGCACATGCAGAGTTCAAATGGCATTGTAGTTTATTATGTAACTCATCATTTTATTGCAATTAATTTTTTTTTAAAGTTGTTGCTTATTATTTCAACAAAAATTTTAATTAATGATGAACAGGTAAGTAATGTTTCAGAGATCTCACCAAAAACAACTGCTGATAAATATATTGATGAAAAATAAGCTTCTATTGACAATCATTATAAAAACTACTAACATCTTTATACTAAAAAAATTATAATTAGTGTAAAAATTATTTTAGATTGGTTCATTCAGCATCAATTATTTCATCATGAATTAGTTTATCTTTTTACACACTAAAAAGAAAAAATATCTTCATGCATATATTATTTGGTTACGTACAAAATAAGCTTTTTATATTTATATTTCATTTCATTACTCCATGTAAATTATTATGTATATTATTTAAATCATTATTGTTCATATATATATATATATATATATATATATATATATATATATATATATATATATATATATATATATATATATATATATATATATATATATACATATATATATATATATATATATATATATATATATATATATATATATATATATATATATATATATATATATTAGGGCTGTACCGGATTTCAGCTGCCGGCTCCTGCTCCGGCCGAAATCCGGCTGTTTTTACAAATCCGGCCCAAATCCGGCTCCGGCAAAAATTTAGCAAATCCGGCATAATTTTAGCCGGAGTTTTGAATTTTGTCAAATATTTATTACATACCTAATATTTTATTTATAAAAATCAATTTTTTTTGTAATTATATATTTTATGAACCTCATATTTGTTTTGGTATTTGTATTTATATTTCTTTATAATTTAATAAGCCTAGTCTAATTTCAAACAACAACGCAACAAAAAATTCTGAAGGGAAGACACACGATATTCTACAATGATGCAGGTATAAAGACTATGATGTCAACCCTAATCAAGTGATTGGATGAGTGTTTTAAAAGCATTGAAAAGAGAAACCTCTTTATATACTGACGAGGCTGGTTGACTGACAATTTAAAACTAAATTCTCCTCATTAGAGGCAACACTGAGAGCTGAAAAAACAAGATTGAAGTCAATCTGAGCATGCTGAACAGAAGATTGACAAAAGTGAAGAAAATCCATCAAAATAAGCCGGGCTTAATAATTTTTCTACATCATCATCATCATCATTACTCTGGCAATTTATTGATAAAATTATTCAGTCTACGTCCGCTGGTGGCAGGGCACATAAACAACAATTACTAATAGGCATTGAAACTCAGCTAAGGAAATATTTGAAAAGAACCAGAAATAAATAGACACAATGATCCACTACAGTGGCGGAGTGACAAAATCCCGGAAAAAAAGTTCAATAGAATTACTATAAACTTTTAAAACGTATGGCCTATAGAATTTCTTTAGAATTTCTATTAATTTATATATAGAAATTGCTATAAAACTTTTTAAATAACAAAAATGAAGTTTAACAGAAAAAAGCAGTCACTTGGTATTCTGAATAGTCCACATTGTTGACCATGCTCAACACCAAGTAGGGATGTACAGGATTTTGGCTCCTGTAGTTTTCTTTTGAAATCCAGCTCCGGCTCCGATTCCGGCCGGATCTGTCAGTAGAAATCCGGCAAATCCGGCTCCGGCCGGATTTGAAAAAATTAAATCCGGTACAGCCCTAATATATATATATATATATATATATATATATATATATATATATATATATATATATATATATATATATATATATATATATATATATCGCGACCCAAGTGCTTATTTATTCCATCTCCATTTTAAAATATTGGGAGAAAGTATTAAGTGATGTTATAAAGGTAACAACTATTTATGCAATAAATTTTAAATTTTAATAATAACTATTGAAAATATTATTTGCTATTAAATTTACTAATTATTTATAAGAAAAAAAGTTAATAAAATCAAAAAATCAAAAGTTATATTTTTATTTTTAGATATTAATGCGGAAAAGTTCTTTTAACATTTTAAAAGGGAGTGGAAATAAATAAGCACTCAGGTCACAATATATATATATATATATATATATATATATATATATATATATATATATATATATATATATATATATATATATATATATATATACATGTATTAGGGTGTTCCAAAGAAGTTAAAGTAATATTTTTTTAATGGATACCCTCTTATTTTATTTGAATAGTCTAAAAACATTTAAAAACAAAGTTTTGTGTACTTAGGATCACAACAACCTGTGCCTACTTGCAGAGAGACTTACCTGTGACTGCATAGTACAGCTTATAGGAAATCTTGCATTGCTTGCTTGTTATTATTTTTTTCTATTTTATATTTACTATTGATTTTTATTTTTACTAGTGAGTAGTCAACATATCAGTGGAGTTATGAAGCTCTAAAAAGGAGATATTTATAAACGGTGACAAAGTATTAAACCACTGGTTCGATACTTCCCTCTAATGGACAAGTACAGGGAGTTTTGTTCTATAATATTCATAAAATGAATTTAAGTATCAATAAAAGTGCAAATCTTACTATTTGTGAAAGTGTATTTTACTGGAAAAAGGCTAATTAAATTGTTACCTAACTGTGTTAAGAAGCTAGTCTCATTATACCAAGTTTTGATAGATTTGCAATAAAATAGGGGAAAAAAAAAGAAGCGTTTGAACAACGTTGACTAGAGTTTCTTTCCAACTTAAAACAATTTGTTTGCTCATGCCGATACGCTTTAGCTAATTAAAATAAATGAAGATAGGATCTTCTTGGAGCGTCAAAAAGAACCAGGTCAGCCTGGTCACTTAATTAGAGTGGACAAAAAACTTAAAGAAAAAGAAGAAAAGGCGCGCCTTAGAAACATTGAGGAGAAAAAGCGACGTGCTAAATGTTATGATTCATTAGCTCCATCGATATCATATGAACCACCACAAGAAATCTTATCTTCTGATTTTGATATAATAGATTTTCAAGAAAATAGACCCAGCCTAAGTGGTGATTTCTTTCAGCCCGATAAAAGTTGTATTTGGAAAAGTTTTACAACTCCGAAGTTGGTTGCCGTGTTAGATAAATGTCAGTTAAGTGTGAGAAATTCTGTATTTATAATTGAAGCTAGTATTGACGCACTAGAGCATAATACATATGACTTCTTCAATCAATATAATTAGTACTGAAATGCAAAGAGAGCGGACTGAAGCTTTTAATATTAATTATCAAAACAATATCCTGGATACTGTAACTGTCTACTGGGATGGCAAACTAATGTCGGCTCTAGATTCACATAAATCTAAAAAAGAACACATTCCAATTGTTATATGGAAGCAAACAGGCACTATCTGTTTGGAATGCTATTATCAACTGGAATCTTGGGGACAGAGTGCAGATACTTTGATACAAGATACAAGACGAAAGTTCTTCACTTGAAGTAACTTCAAGTCTAGACATTCTGTTGTTTAAAAAAAGGAAAGCTGTCTTGTTTAAATGTTTCAGAAGTTGATAAACTGCTAAAGTTCTATCAATTTGCTCTGTTGGATGTCTGCCTGTTTAATGTGTCATACTATGTCAAATCCTATTTTACAGAGGTTTTATCAGCATATATGGTATTTGACAGATGAAGTGTCTGTTTTGTCAACTTAGCTAAAGAAAACCCATCAGCTTACAATAAATGTTACATTGCATGTCTTATATGTAAATTATGTTTCTATTTTTTTCTATAATTTATTATACCATTGATAACAGTTCCTTCTGTTTTTAATTTTAGAGAAAAACATCAATGATATTGTCTCTATCAAAAGCAATTTCTTATTTAATCGACTCAAAATTGATGACAGTTTTCTGAAGAAGAGCCCTTTTTTATGGTCAAATAATAATTGTTACAATAAGTTAAAAAGAACCTATTGACACTGAGAGAAGTTAATGATACAACAGAAAGAGCGATTAAATTAATGCCAGCCTTTCATGGTTTAATCACTGAACAGGAGTAAAAGCAATATTTATTACATTGCGTACAAGAACATAGATGTATATGCAGATTGTAAAAAACGACTTTAACAGGGAACATGTATATGCAGATTGTAAAAAACAGACTTTAAAAAGGAAATTTAAACATTATTTTATCTTATACTATAAATACATTATAAATATTATGAATGTGTTTTATTTACTGATTATAAATAATGAACTCTACAATGTCCCAATAAGTCCATACTAACTTTTTAACTTTTTACCCCTTAAACTTTGACATCAAGTCAAAGTTTAAGGGTTATCGTTATCCGATCTTAATAATATTTAATATTTAAGTTTTTGGAGTCATATAAAAAAAAAAAATAGAGAGTATATGGGTTTTGAAATTCGAAAAAAATAATTTCACCCTAATAGCCTGGGACACCCATATATATATATATATATATATATATATATATATATATATATATATATATATATATATATATATATATATATATATATATATATATATATATATATATATATATATATATATATATATATATATATATATATATATATATAATATATATATATATATATATATATATATCAGGACCATTGGGACAGCAACATCAGGACCATTGGACAGCAACAAGACGAAAGTTCTTTGCATTTACACGAACAAATGTCAAACAATGTGTCAAGATCTTTTTCTATTTCATCTTGTTTGACTGTTGCAGACTTTGATGGAATCACTTTCTGAACATCGCCTATGTACTTCTCCAGCTGTAGTTCTATGCCTCGAAGACTTATAGTAGGAACTGATGCTTTAATCCATATCTGAGAAAGTTTCTCTGCTAGTCTCTTACAAACAGACCGTAGTGGTTCAGTTTCATAATTCTTCTCAGATAAGTATGCTTTGCCTACTTACTTGTGGGTTGGTAAGCAAAAATTGGGTAATTCACGACCTTCTCCAAAAAGTATATGACGATTCTTTGAAGCTTTAGATCTTGAAATCATTATTGTTTTACAATTTTATAACATATCAGAATTTTAGTTAATTTCTAAAAATACAAGATGAGATGGATAAATTCTGCAATCAGTTGATAAAAGCAGAAATTAATAAACAATCATATAAAATTTAACCTAATTCACTTCTAAAAAGGTTACAAGCAACCACTGTTAAGTTATGAGTTACTAAAAAACAAAGGACAGGATTAAATAACAAAGGAAACTGAAGACTTAAAAAACTTGTATGAGTAAAGAAAACATAAAGATGGGTGAGAGTTTTGAGGTTTTGTTGATGTGTGAGGAAATAATAAAAAAAATTAATAGCATGGAGAGACAGATATAGTAAAAAGATGCAACTTTGCTGAATGAGTTTTGGTTAATCAAACTAGAGATGATAGCAAGAATGAGTTTTGGTTAATCAAACTAGAGATGATAGCTCATTTGAGCATTGACCATGATAGTATTTGCAGAAAAAAGATTGAAATGCAACCTTACAACAATGGAAGAGTGACTAAAGCTTCGCAGATAAAACAGATAAATATATAATGTGCTTTTAAACTGTCTGAAAGTGATTGTGGATAGGACCGGGTTTGTGACAGGGGCTGCATTAACATTAATACATCCAAAAGTATATTTTTTTGAATTCAAAATTCATGTTATATTATATTTATACATGATAATAATTATGATGATGATGATGATAATGATGATGATGATGATGATGATGATGATGATCATCATCATCATCATCATCATCATCATCATCATCATCATCATCATCATCATCATCATCATCATCATCATTATCATCATCATCATCATCATCATCATCATCATCATCATCATCATCATCATCATCATCATCATCATCATCATCATCATCATTATATTTATCTTAATCATTATATACTCCCCTTTTATTCTGTTTCTTTAATATAAAAATCTCAACCATTTTCATTCCTTTCTACCATTTTCTCCTAAAGATGCTACCTTTCTACATACTGATATCAAAACCACTCTAATCTTCTCAGACAAACATTTTTTCTCTGTCTGAGATCATAGCTCCTTTTCTTGTCTTGTAAGAGTCATACCATACATTCATCTGGTCATCATCTTCTCTTTCGGCAAATACTACACCATATAAATACTAAAGTTTATACAGATTTTAAATTAAAATCTGTATTAACTTTTTTATATGCCTGCTATTTATATTAACTTTAAAAATTTAAGTTAATATAAATAGCAGGCATATAAATAAATAGTAAACATGTATGCTTGTATCCATATTATGCATGCATAAATGTTCCTTTCTAGGTGTAGAAGCTTTTACTATTAGCTTTTTCTCATTCTACTCCATGTTTTTCAACCTTCATGTGCAGTTGCTACATTAAACCATAATCATTTTTAAATATTTTTTACTAGAACATCTCTCTTAAGAGCCAATGTCTTTTTATTATTGCAAGAAGTCAACGTAAAAAGGTCCTGTCTTGTGCTAGGCTCCAATATTCTCAGTTTACTAAATCTTGTATCTTATCTCTGATGTTAGGTTTGGAGTCATAATTAAAGTCAGTCTAACATTCCATCTCTAATTCATGGGTCTGACCTTACTTCTCTCAAGAATAAGTTAATGTTGTTTACATAGAACTTTTTATATAGTTTGACACATAATCTGAGTACTACAAGGTTTAGCTGATCTTTTATCTGACCTCTCTTCTGAAACAGCTTATGCAGTGGCTTGTGGATTTTAACTCCAACAGCTTATGCAGTGGCTTGTGGATTTCAACTCCAACAGGGTATGCAGTGGCTTGTGGATTTCAACTCCAACAGGGTATGCAGTGGCTTGTGGATTTCAACTCCAACAGGGTATGCAGTGGCTTGTGGATTTCAACTCCAACAAAACTCAATTGTTTACTGCAAACAGCTATTGCAATATTGTTGGCATTCCTATATTGATAAATAACAGCTCTCTCACTTTCAGACAGTCCAAAAGCACATTGTAAGTGTAGCTGTATTTGCTTTATCTATCAAGCTTATACCATGCTCCCATTAATGTAAAGTTGCATCTCTTTCTTTTTTTTACAAATGCAATCATGGTTGCTGCTCAAACAAACTATTACCTCAAGTTCAATCAGCTAAAACTCACTCTTGCTCAGCTTGTCATTTATCTAAGTTGCATCCTTTTACTGTATCTGTATCTCAATGCTATAAAATTTTCTTTTAAAGTTTATTTTCTCGCACATTAACAAAATCTCAAAATACTCGCCTATTTTCATGTTTTCCTGACCATTCGACCTACAACTTTTTATGTCTTCAATCAACTATTTATTCACTTTTTAACCCTATCCTTTGCCAGTATTCAATAAATAATAAATGTATGCATAAATTTATAATATATAAAGTATTATAATTAAGCCGGGTTTGTAAAAAGTCTTATTTCTAGCCGGGGTCAAGACTGGTACCCTGGTCACTTACTATTTGCAATAAATTGTGTATTTGGTTTTCATAAAGGCCAGTAGTGAATAATAATCCAAGAAGATGTAGAGTAAATATCAATCAATAATAAGATCAACAGTTTTTTGATAATTGTTAGCAGTAAAAAGTTTGTTTCTGTTAAAACTCACCACCACTGCAAGCCCTAAAGTGTCACAGAAAAGAGACCCATAATGAGTTCAAAGCGATCAAAAAGTGAGGACTTTTTGTTAGGAATATATAGCTGTAATGTCATCAAGCTACTTATGAGGAAAGATTATCTTGAAAATTAATAATACAGATGATAAATAACACAGAGCCAATGATGGAGTGTTACCCAATAAATTACTGGAAATGAAGTATATTTTTCATCAAGGTTAACTTTCACACTGCAATTAGACAGAAGTGATTCAATAGTAAAAAAAACAAGATTAGGGAGAGTCCAGCATGCTTGAGTTTAAAAAAATAAATATCAAGAGCAACAACCCTTGCGTCACTCACTGCTTCTATCTAGTGTTCAATAGAACCTTCTTTTTATAATTGTCAACAAGTCCGCGGTAGAATAAGAGGATCAAATTTTGGAGGCTTCTATAATGGTGGATACAACCCTCTCTCAATTCTAGAACTCCAAAACACAAACCTTGATGAACAAGGCTGCTATACAGAGAAACAAATTGAGGGCGGTACAACCAGGAACGTGGTGGGGATTGAAATCAGAATTTCTTGCTTATGAGGCAAGTGCTCCACTACTACACCACTACAACATGTTAATGTAACTTTTGTTACATGTACCACAGTTAATGTACCACATTTAATGTAGTTAATTTGGTGTATTTAACATGTACTGGAGTTAACATAATTTTTATTTTAGTAAAACATTTATCTAAAATTAAATAAAAACCTTAATTTTATGAGTATTTTCTTTTTTTTTTAATACATATAAAATGTTTTAAGTAATTTAAACAAAGTGCTTTTTAAAAAAGAAAACCAATCAGTTGAAAATTCTGGCAGTTAAAATAAGTTTTAATATTGCTAGGCTATATTTTAATTGTATAAGCTAAAATATGATAAAGAATTTGAAATAAAATATATTTTTTGATTTTAGTTTATATTGTATTTAGGCTATGGAGTTCGTTTTTCCAATCTCATGAAGTGAAATCTATAAAAATTTTTGGCAGTTTTTCAGAAATTTCTGAAATAAAAAACATGCCAAATATGAAAATCAAGCATGTAAAGCGTGATGAAAATGTTTCTGCATACTGTTCTCCTAAGGAGCTTTTCACACAATTTAAATCTTCAGAATCATTAAGTACAAATAGTTGTCCAGGTAATGCTTTATTATGTTCAAGTTTGCTTATGTAACAACCAAACTGTGCTCAATGCTCTTAAAATAACAAAGCAATAATAAATTAGTAGAAAATCACTTATCAAATTTTTTTTTATTTTACACTGTGTTTTATCTATAAAGACTCGTCAGAAAGCATTTCTGATGAGTCTTTATAGATAAAACACAGTGCAAAATATATTTCTTTATAGATGAAGCACAGTGTAATATCTTACACCAATGATAACTTATTAAATGAGAGGAATGAGTTGATATCTAGATTAAAATGCAAATTTCCTCTTTCAAAATTTGCTTTTTATTAAATATCTGATGTTTGCTCTGATGAAACTATATCATAAAAAGTTGTATTTTCTTTGTTTATAAATTTATATATAATATATATATATATATATATATATATATATATATATATATATATATATATATATATATATATATATATATATATATATATATATAAATATATATATATATATTTATATTTATATTTATATATATATATATATATATATATATATATATATATATACATATATATATATATATATACATATATATATATACATATATATATATATATGTATATATATATATATACATATATATATATATATATATATATATATACATACATATATATATATATATATATATATATATATACATATATATATATGTATATATATATATATATATATATATATATATATATATATATATATATATATATATATATATATATATATATATATATATATATATATATATATATATATATATATATATATATATAAAGAAAAATGTTTGAGTTTGATAGTCTTTCTTTTAATAAATAAAACTACAAAAACAAGTTATACATTTACTATTTATAAAAGAAATAAATTACAAGTTTAAGACGCTTTTTGTGTATAAATGGTGTATCAAAGTTTTTTAAAAAATGAAAAAAGACTCTGTTACTAAATTGGTGGATGTTGCATTTCTTTTCGCCTTTTCCTCTATCACGAGCATTACTGAACCACGACTTTAACTCATTCTCAAGTTAAAGTCGTTTCTCTTGTGAGCAAACTTTGGTTACAAAGTTTTGCTTTGCAGTGACTAAAAATATGATAACAATTATTTCAAATAATAAACATATTTATCAATCAATCAAATAATAAACATATATATATATATATATATATATACATATATATATATATATATATATATATATATATATATATATATATATATATATATATATATATATATATATATATATATATATATATATATGTATATATACACAACTGCTAGTAGTTAATAGACCACCAAAAAAAAAATGTTACTTACCAAAAAGTAACTGAAACATTATCAACTTGTTAAACCCAAGTTTGCCTTGACGCGATACACCTGTTAAATTGTATTGCTTTGCCAAAGTTGAGTCAAACAGCAACTTCATATTTCGTTTAACAAAATTATCTGTATCAATCTAGTCATAATAATAATAGAGCTTTCAGTAATATTTAAATAGTTAGTCCAACTTTCTTGGCAGAAAGTCTCTGAAGCACTAAAAAATGGAGGTATGCCCTCATGCTTCTTGCTTACAAAATCTAAAAACAGTACATAAATCTAAAAATGAAACATATAATAAAAAAAGAACCAAAATTTTTTGAACTGATTCGTCTTTCAGCAATACTTCAGCATTATCAACATCAGCAAATAACTTGAATGGTAAAGTAAGACTGGCAGGTAGTTGTTGTATAGTAATTCCGGAATCTACACTCTGCTGTTTTTGCAGAGAAGTTATCATTGCAGAATGTAATTTTTAAGTTTGCTTAACCTCTTCCAATGATGCATGAATTTTACTTAAAAGTTTCATAACAACATTATTTGAGGGGGTCTGACCTAAAATAATAAAAAAATGTTGTATTGTTAACTATATATTTTCCTTATAACTGTTATTTCAAAATAAAAACAGGGTGAATGCATCATTAATAATTCGAAATCTATGAACTATACATATAAGGTGTCTTCCAGGATATTAATGCAGATATCAATGACTTTTTCCTGATTCTTAACCTGTTTTCCTTGATTTGGATTTCAGTTATATGTTCAGTTTATTATTCTGTTATATCCAGCAGAGACCCTTTTTCCAATTTATATTGGCTATACGTGTGTAAAAGTTATAATAATAATAACAATAATAGTAATAGAAAACCATAAAAACCTGAAAAGCTTGTTGTCATTGTCAAGTTACCCACATCTTCTGGTAACAAAATGTTTTCTAACCTAGAACTACAAGGTTCTTCTTGATCTAAAAATATAACAAAATACAATTGTTAAATATAATAGTGAATATATGTTATAAAATTTGTTGCAGATGTTGCTTCACTTGTTATAAATAAAATTTGTCAAATTTTTGACCTGCTCTGACCCCAAATTAGTACTTAAAATTTTTTGCAAAAATTTTTTTGATTATTAGAAAGGTCCCCACAGAGGGCAAAAGGGTCTATTTTTGCCCCTTTTTTAGGAAACCTTTGCCCTACTTGTGGGACCCTTAAATCTCAATCAATGCAAAAATTAAACTATCTAATAACATGGTAATGATTTCTTCTACTTAAGTTTTAGGGGCTTTCATAATTATTTATTTAGGTAACTATAAGAGCGATAAAAAAACATTGAAAATCACCAAAATAATACAATATTTGTTTAAAAACAATAAACGCTATGTTTTTTTTTATTAACAATAAAAAATAATAGTACCAGTTCAAAATAAAAATAAAAAATTTACAATTGTTTCAAAACAAATTGAATCAAAAAGTTGATATTAAATAATTCTATTTAGTGCAGCCTAGGCATAATCCAACTTTTTTCTTCCATTTCGATTTCTCTTGTATACATGAGTAAAAAGAAATGTATCTTGTCTTTCCTCTTTGGAATGCACTTTTTAACAAGTTGTTGAACTAACTTGACTGTTCTCTCTGAAAAATCATTCACAACATCAAGGTTCATAATGGCTGTTTCAAAATCTTGATAAAAATCATTTAAAACCCAATACTCTGGAGGAAGCTTCATCCATTGAATCTCAGCTTTTCCATGACCAAGCATGTCATAACACAAGCCATGACTTCTCTGTTATTAGTTGAACTAAACTGGGAGGCTCATCCTGTGAAAAGTTTAGACTCAGTGTGTCTTTATCCAACACCTGTCTTTCTAAGGAATATTCTTCTATGGGACCTCGTTTCAGACTAATAAGTCTCTTAGCCATGTTGCCACGTTCTTAACGTTGCTTATCTGCAATTGCTAAAATGACAAAATATGGATTAAGGTACCAAGTATGTTGTTGTATGGATTTAGAAACAGCATGAGTGCCAGCTTTATTCCATTCCTCAAATCTTTTCATCTGTCATAATGCTTTGATGTTCTAATAGTTAAAGCTTAGATTTATCAATGTTTAACTTATAAAAATAATATACCTATTTTATGCATTTATTTAAAATTATATATTTATTTTCAAACCACTATTTATATTGTGTACCTGTGTCGGAGCAGCTGAACTTAACTCGGCTCTGAGAAACCACAGTGTAAAGAAACTTTGTCATTTCTGTGATTTCATCCCTGCTCTCTTCATTAATTTCAGGAATTCTTTTTATGAGTAGAAATAGTTTTAAGTAAAATAAACTTTTACCCATAAATCTGGCATGATGAACAGCTCCAGGATTGTGAAGTTTGAAACTGTCGGTGGATGTACAAAGTAAGTTCAGCCAATTCTTGATAGTCTCTACAATACCTTCTATTCTAAACAATATTTATAACCCTCTCTCAACTCTATAACTCCGAAACACGAACCTTGATGAACAAGGCCGCTGCGCGGAGAAACGAGTTGAGTGTGGTACTACCAGGGACGTGGTGGGGATCGAACTCGGAACCACTTGTTTATGAAGCGAGCGCTCTACCACTACACCACTACCGCCAAATTGAATTGCATTCACTATCATTCACTACGCACTATCTGCAAAATTGAATTGCATTCAGCTTTTGTTCATTAATTCAGGAACCAATCGGAGTTGATAATCTTTTTAAATCTTGCTTTTCAGTATCTAGATCATTCCAACGGTTTTTAAAAAATTTGAATAATTTATTTTCTGGCCCTGAAGTATTACTGCTTGGATAAAGCTCCCAAAAATGGGTAACATGACGCTCACAAATATGTGTTGACATGCAGTTAACAACATAGGGCGCTGTAGGCGCATAATTATTCTGCTACAAGCTCCTTTTATTTTACTTGTGTTAGCGCTAGTGGTATCAAAGCAAAGACACTGAACTTTATCATCTAATACAAAGTTAAAAAAGATTTCTTCTTTAGCTTCTTTTTGGTGTTCTCCAGAACCTGAGTCAATAGCTGGAACTCCAAGTAACTCCAAGAACAGCTAACCTATCTTTTGAAAGCTGTTTTTTTTCAGTAAGTTCTTTGGCAATTTTTTCATCAAAATGAATTGTTATTAGAGAATTTGAAGATTTAGAAATTCTTTTTATATGGTCTCTGATTTCATTTGCACCCATAAACACAGTGTTCTCTACTGCTCTGTATGAAGATGAGTTTGAGCATACAAAATCTGATGTGCATCCTTCAAAATTGACTATAATACTGCTAAGAATCGCTGTGTGTTGATGTGTAGTTAAACCCTCTCCACTGCTGTGTGAGCAGTACGATGCAAGATATCCTTGGTTAGGGTGATTGAACTAGGATCAATAAGTGTCTCAATTTCAAAATCACTATCAGTTGAAATACTTTTATTGGTATTAAGAGAACTTGATGAAGTTTCAGAATCTGCATCAGATACATTTTTTAACTTACTAAAATTACATTTAGATTTATGCTTTCTTTTTATTGAGTACTGAAATCTTTTATCCAAACCCCCTAACCTTTCCTTAAACTGGTCTTTAGGGAAAGCCATGTCTTCCTCTCTGTCATTTTGGTTTCTCAATCTATCTTTCCTTATTTTTTCAATCATATTTATTGGGTTTTATCTAATCCAGAAAACCTTTTTCATATTTTCAATAAAGTTTTTTCTCTTTTTCACTTCAACAGGGTTGTTTCTTTTACTTAAGCTTTTCAGCTTCATCTAGTCCTTCACCATTTTTTCTACCTTTATCCTATAAAATGAAATTATTATTATTAAGTGCTTAAAAAATTTTGAAAATATATTTTGGTCTTTTTATAAGGTATAAAGTTTGATCTATTATTACCTTAGCTTCTGGATTGTAATGATTTCAAAGCCACCACATGTCCACACATCAACAAGTGTAGATATTATGCAGCAATGTAATTGACTGGTAAGACAGTTTGGTGAGAATGATCCACTTTTGTTTGGGCATCCAACAAGAAAACTTAGTTTAACTTCAGGTCTAGATTTCCTCAGAAAGTTGCAGTACTGAAGGGTTTCTTCTGTAGTAGCAAACTTGTTGTTGGGAATAGTACAATTTATTTTTCCCACAAGGAAAGTGTCATCAATTATTTTAATTTTCTTTTTGGGAGGCATCTTATAAATTATTATTATTTTATGTTGATCTAAAATTAAATGTTTAAATATTTGAACCTTTCCTCAAAAAAAATTTTTATGCTTCCAAAAGTTACACTTTTTCTCATTGTCGCATGATAAAAAAGGTATTATTGTGAAATGTTATTTTAACTTTTTATATTAGGAGAATTTAGAAAAATAATTTTTTTAAATGTTAATTAAAATTATTTATATTGTTTTTTTATTTGTTTATGTATTCTTATTTTGGTTGACATATAAATACACATAAATAAAAATAAATTATATAAATATTTGTATTTAGACATTTAAAAAAAAAAAGATTTGCTATTCTCCTAATATAAAAAAAAATCAGTTAAAATCTTTTTTATTTTTATTTTAGTAAAACAAATTGTTTGTAAATGCAACTATGGTATGGGTCATCCATAAAGCACATCACCCTATATTTGTCAGTTCATAACTCCTCCTGTCACAAACGATCACATATATTTGAACCCCTCTCCCTCCTAAACTGTAATAGCAGTTTTTTTGTCAAAAATATTATTAAAGATTTAAATGTAAATATTTTAAGCATTTTAAAATTTCAACCTAATGAAAATAAGGAAATGATAATAATGAAAATAAATGTAACGAGTGTAAGTAAAGCTTCGACAGACCAATGGTTTTCTTATTTAAACGACTCCAATAAGTATTAATAAAGTTGTAATACTAAAATAATTTTTCAAAGTTACTCTTGGTCTTCTGTAAAAACTGTTTTTCATTAGATAACTTTTATAAATGTTATGAAAAATCACTCAGGAAGAATGGCACCGGTTTTTTAAAATATCCTTTAGTAATTATTTTTAATGAATGAGTTCAATACTTTTGCAATTCTTTTGTAATGTAACTCTAACTCTGAATAATAGATATAAAAAATCCATTATAAATATTGTTTGGTAATGTAAGTGATGTAACTTAAGTTAAATATATAGTATCAAAAAAACAAGTTTATTTTCCTTATCCGGTCACCTTTAATAAAATTTTATATATTTTTAAAATTAGTATAGAATTCTTAACATCTTAAGAAAATTTCTAATACAAACTGCTTTACTGATTGGCAGAAATCTGACCTAAAAGTTTAAACAATTTTTTTTGCCTTGTTTTCTGTCTAACTTAAGTCAAGTGGCATTTTCAGTAATTGGTCCTCTTAGAGAGCCTATATACTCAGAGAGCGGACATACGTGTGATCGTTTTTGATTGGTTGTTCGATTTTTATGATTTTAGACGCCATCTTTTTGCCAAAAATACTAACTGCGATTAAAGTCTACTACTAAATTTGTATTAAATATTTGTAAAAGTATGCCTGGTTGTGCTGCAGTAGGCTGCCATAACAGGCCTGAGAAAGTATTTATTATGAAATGCTTCCCAAGAAATGAAAAACAACGGGCGATTTGGACTTCTAAAGTTAAACGACTTAACTGGGTACCTACAAACACAAGCTTTTTATGTGAAGTAAGCATAAGAAAATACAGTTTTATGTAATTAATCCTAGAAATGAGTTATTTTAGAATCCATACAAATACATTATATTCTTTCAATTGTTTTATTAAGGTACACTTTGATGCTGATCAATGGGAAAAAAACAGAAGATGGATCAAGAAAACTCAAACATAATGCAATTCCTACTGTCTTTAAACATGTTAGAGCAAAACATAAGCGAAAAAATCCACTCGAGCGTTTTCCAATACCAAAAAAAAAGAAAATAAGTTGTATAGAAAGAAGAGAAGTTGTGGAAAATGTTTTAATTGAAGTAAATAACAATGAACTATCTGAAGTTTGCACAACTGAGGTTGATAAAAGTTTACTTATACAAGATTTAAATGCGAAATTGGAGAGATTAGAAAAAAATGTCATTAATCAAAAAAAAAAAAAAATTAACATTTTAAAATCGAAAGCAAGAATAAATACTATTCAAAAATATAATCATATAATGAGAGATAAATTTAGAGTTTTAAAAACAATATTTAAAGAAGATCAAATTTTATCCTTAAGTAGAAAAAATATGAAATTCATTAAATGGTCAAATGATACTATAAATGAAGCGTTAGAACTCAAATTTACATGTGGTCAAAGTGGTTATAAAACTTTACTTCGTTTAAACTTACCATACCCATCATTACGTACCCTACGACGAAGATTAGAAAATCTAAAATTTCAAAGTGGCATTCTAACAGAAGTCTTTGAGTTTATGAAAACTAAGGTGAATGCCATGAAAATCCATGAAAAAGAATGTGTTTTAATTCTTGATGAAATGTCAATAACTGAAAGTGTTGACTATGACACATCTACAAGCTCTTACTATGGAGTTGTTACATTACCTGAACATTATGGCCAAGCTAACCATGCTTTAGTTTTTATGCTTGGAGGAATATCTACAAGATGGAAACAAACTGTTGCATATTATTATACTGGAAGTTCTGTTTTAAAAAACATTGTCCTATCTATGATAAAGTATACTGAAGAAATAGGATTAAAAGTTAATAGTGTTACTTCTGATATGGGTGCCATTAACCAGGCAATGTGGAAATGTTTTAATATTTTTTAGCTGTACTAAAAGTGGGAGTATTTCTAGTTCAATTTAACACCCATGTGACCCTACTCGTACAATTGATTTTTTAGCAGACGTACCACATTTATTAAAGAATATAAGAACATCTCTTTTATGTAACAAACATTTTAAAATAACAGCTAAGATTCAAGAAAAATATAAAGTTCAATCGCCAATTATAGATTCAAAACACCTTAACAAGCTTGTAGACTTTCAAGAAGGTATGGATTTGAAGTTTGCTTACAAGCTTACATCTGAACATCTTGATGAAAAACATTTCAACAAAATGAAAGTATCAAGAGCAACATCTGTAATGAATCATGATGTAAGTTGTGGATTAAAATTTATTGCAAGTGAAATAAAAGATGATTCTATTCTCACAACTGCTCGGTTTATAGGAATTGTTGATAAATGGTTTCCATTAATGACTTCACGAAACCCAGGTATGGCTCTTAGCATGAAAAATGACAAAGTTTACAATGAAACAATAACTTTTTTAAATGAAGTCATAGAGATATTCAATGGTTTAAAAATATTAGGCCAAACTGAAAAAATAAGTTGGAAACCTATTCAATCTGGTGTTATATTATCAACAACATCAGTTATTAACTTGCAAAATAAGTTTCTTCTTGAAAAAAAGTTTGATTTTCTAATGACATCACGATTTACGCAGGATTGCCTGGAGAATCTTTTTTCCCTGGTACGTGCAAAACAAGTAATTCCTACTGCTCTTCAATTTAAAAATAACTTGAAACTTATTTGCGTTGCCCAATTCTTGAAAAAATCATCAAAAGGCAGTTATGATATAGATGACCGTCAATTCTTATCTGGTTTTCTTGATATAGTTAATAGTAATGTGCATAAACCACAGCAAAGAGAGTGCATTTTTTTACCTAAAGATTGGGATAAAACCTCTAACTTAATCTTAAGTAATGCTGAGCAAAATTGTTTGTTTCATATTGCAGGTTATATAATTTCTAGAGTTAAAAAAATTTAAAAAGTTTGCACAATTTGTTTTGAATCTCTAGTTTCTAAAAATAGAGTTAATGCTGATTACACAAAGTTTGTTACAGACAAAGAGCACAAAGTGGGTAGTTTATTTTTTGCTAATGAAACAACATTTGCATTCTTTTTTAACAAATGGAGTTAATATTCAGATCATTTGAGCCATACCTTAATTCCCAAAAGAATTGTAATACTATGCTTTTAGAGAAAGTTAATTCTGATGAACAAATTAAAAGTCTAACTTTGTATCCTAGTTGTTATCAAATTAATTTGAAGCTAAAAAACAGGTTTATAACATTCAGACTTAAAATATTTAACCTTAAAAAAAATCGTTTATTATGTAAAAAGAAAAAAACTAAAAAAAGTTCTTGTGAACTTGACAGCAAGAGTATGACAATGCATGCATTTGCACTAAAGGTTTAGGTTCAACTAATTTATAAAATAAACTGTAAAGCTTTTTTCAAATTACTTATTGATTACAACTACTTTTTTGCTGTGTTTTTTTTTAAAGGTATTTCCTAAATAAAAAAATAATTTTGTCGAAAAATAATTTTGAAAAAATAAAACATAAAAAGGTTTAATTTTTAAAAATATATTTCTGTTTAAAATATTATTGTGCTCATTTTCTTTCAATTGTTTTTACTTGAATTTGTGAATGTCATACGCTAGTTTGGCAAAAACATGGCCGCTGTTCTTCCGTATTTTCCGTATGTCCGCTCTCTGAGTATATAGGCTCTCTAGGTCCTCTTTTAGCCAGACTCAAAACTTTTTAGTTTATTTTATTCTTTAGACTAACAGCTTTCATACAAAAAAGTTAAAAGTTTAATTTACAGTTTAAATAGGCAAATATTTGATAAAGTTGTTGTGCATGTAAGTTAAAAATGGAATTGCCCATATAAATATATACAGGGACTATTCTAGACTGTTTTCGACAGCGTCGACCGTATTTGGGTGCCAATTTGGGCACCGCCCAAATTAAAGTTTGAGGACCTTTTTTTTTTTTTTCTTATGTTTTTATTTATGGCAAATAATGTAATTTTCACGTAAAAACGCCAATTTTTTCGCTCTATTTCTCTGGGACAGGGGGTACCGTTGCCCAAATTTTTTTCATAAAATAGCCCCTGATATACATACATATGTGTATGTATATATAATATATATATAAATAATATAAATATATGTATATACTTCAACACAACAGAGAATAGTTATACTTTTTAACGTAAATATTTGGCAACTTTATTAATTGATACAGCACAATGTGTAACGTACCAGTCCTTGTTATTTATCAGTCTATGCACTAATATTTGGTTGGAAAACCACGGTTTTTCAACACTGCATCAATACATGCAGGCATGCTACAAACCAGAGTTTTACAATAATCCGGCGTAGTTTCCTTCACCCAAGCGTCCTTCACAATATGTTTCAAGTCCTCTACTGACTTAGGTTGGTGTGCCACAACTTTCTTTTTCATTAAATTCCAGCAATTTTCTATTACGTTTAAGTCCGGTGAACTTGATGGCCAGTTGTTCAAAAAAGTAAAAAAACAAAAATAAAAAAGTAAAAAAACAAAAACAGAACGGGAAAAAAAAAAACATGTCCCTGAAAGTCACAGCTAGGATGCTATATACATTTATATATATATAAATGTATCATACATACATTTATATATATATAATATATATATATATATATAATCATACATACATTTATATATATATATATATATAATATATATATACATACATATATATATATATATATATATATATATATATATATATATATATATATATATATACATACATATATATATATATATATATATATATATATATATATATATATATATATATATATATATATATATATATATATATATATATATATATATATATATATATTTTTAAAACCATTTTATTAATAAAAAACAATACATGTTTTGACTAACACTAGTCATCTTCAGTTAAAATTAAATATTAAAAATTTAGTAAATTACCTATAAAGGTGTTTAAAAAAAAAAACTATAAAATATAATTATTCTTGTAAAAACTAATAATAATATAATTACAAAAATACAAAACAATCAATTAAAAAATTTATCATGTCATACTAAAGAAATAAGAAATAACAAAAAAATAGGTTAAAAAGATACGCATTATGTATAAAAAATAGTAGCTAAACAGAAAGTGTCATTTGAACATGGTTAATCTGTTTATTTATGTTGTATATGTTGTATACAGGTATTTGAAAATGAACACTAAGAAATATGTTTAGTAATAAATCTTTTTGAGCACGTTTTTCCACTAATGTCCAGTGACGTATTCTAGAGATGCCTTGCGTGCTTCCACTGGTACAATACTTAATTCCATCATGGGGGGAATTTAGCTTACCTCGTCCTTTTCTGTGTAACTTTGCCCTGCATTGCTGATTGTCGGTTCTTAAAAAATGCGCTGTTGCTGATTGTCGGTTCAAAAAAAGTGAAATAAAGTTCTAGAGTATTCTGTTAATATGTTTTAGAAATTGTATTATTCACGATTTGTTACGTTTTGAGATTTCTAGCATTGTTTTAAGAATATATATTATTTGTTTACGAAAATAAATGTTTTAAATATATACTAATTAAGTTGTTAAAATTTTAAAAGTTTATTATAAATTATAGATTTTGTTAGTATATTCTTATTTTTTATTTTAAAAGAGATGGTATTCTTTATGTATTATTTGTTTTTTATCGTAATGTATCTTTTAAAGCAACTTTTATGATTTAAACAAAGTCTTACAAAAATAATTGCGTTTTCAATGAAGTTATAATCGTTAAAGTTAATAAAACTAATTATGTAACAAACATATAAGTAGTTTCTGGTTACTAAACACAAACAACGCATACAAAGTAACTCGCGGATGAACAAGCATCGCGCCTGAGGTCACGACAGAACACAAATATATATAGCAAATAATTAGATAAAAAAAAAAGTTTCTAGATATTGGTTTACTAACTCTAATTATTTTCGCTTAAGTTGCCATTCTTAAAACTCGTTATACTTTTTTCTACTTTGAATACTAATTAAAATTAAAAAGCCCACTTACTAAACATCATCAGCGACATTGTGAAGCAGTTTCGCTTCCTGGTCATTAAGTATTTTTAACCTTTTTAGTTGATTTCTATCTCGATAATTTAATTCCTATAGTAATTCAATGATTTAATTATTTCATTTGTTTATCTTACTAAGAAGAATCGCTTCAAATATGTTAAACTTTTCAAACTACGCGAAACATAAAATAGGTATTAAAAAAATTAACTTTTTTATTTATAAAATAATTTAGCTTAAGTAAAACTAAAACTTGCAAACTAAGTTAAATAAAGAATATTTATTTCCTTTTAAACAATCGTAAGTTGTTACTTTATATAAAAAACATCGATTAATTTTATAAAAAAAATTATAAAAGAGCGATGTTTCGAAAATTTTTTTTCTAAATGTAATTTATTTAGCTTTAAGTTTTCTTTTTTTTTTTTTGTAATTGTCTCTCATCCAATTAATCTTTGTCACTTTTTTTTTTTGCTTATTAAAATTTTCTCAAAACGGCTAAAAAATCTGGCCAGCTTTTCGCAACTAAATATTGTTTATGTGGTCAGCAATCGAGAGCGATCGCTCCCGCTTCCCGACCAAGCCTGATTCTGGATGTGTAAGTAATCGGTCTTTCACTTACCTCAGATGTGATATGTGCCAGCACTGCTCTAATTCCATAAGGTGATGGCACAATGATATGTGCCAGCACTGCTCTGATTCCATAAGGTGATGCGTCACAAGACAAGATTATCTCCTTTTTTGTATTGTAATGTATCAACAATTTTAGGCGAACATAATTCTGCTTTGGCACTATCAAACGCTGTTTGTTCTTTCATATAGTCTATGGAGTGGCTCTATGATTGTTGCTAGGTTTGGTAAATGTCTGTGGTAATAGTTGATCATGTCAAGGAACGATGCTTGAGTTTGTCCTCAAGCAATACCACTCCATCCTTTGTTAACTTAAAGCCCAGATATTCAACTTTGGGTGACATAAATACACATTTATTTTCCTTTAACTTTAGTCCTGCTTTTTCCAGAACATGTAAAACTGTTTCAACATTTTAAAAATAATTTTAAAAATAGATTTGCAAATAAATCTTCTGTCCTCGGTAGTGGGTTAACTATTGCTTATAGCTGCCTGATTTACAGTCTGTTTATAGTCTCCACATAATCAAATGGTGCTGTCTTTTTTCAGAACTGAAACAATTGGAACTGCCAATGAGAATAACTTACTGGTATGTAGATGCCCAAAGATATCAACTGATCGAGTTCTGCATTTACCTTTACCAATAAAGCATACGGTATAGGTGGTGCTCTGCAAAACTTCGGTTTTGCATTAGGCAGTCTCTGTATCCTTAAATAGCCCCAGCACATTTTGGAACACTGCAGAATGTTTTTTAACTATGTATTTATCATTTTTGCATTGGGACTTCTTGGGATTCCTGAGCTTGCATGAAATATTTTTTCCCAATTAATTTTAATTTTTCTTAGACAATTTCTACCAATCAATGAAGGTCCTTTACCTGGAGTGATTATTAAAGTTATTAAATTAGTCTGCCCATTTATTCTGACAGAAAGCTCAACTTTCCTTACTGGTGATACTACTTCCCCAGTGAACGTCTGCAAAAAAGATTTTGTCCCTTTTTTTGCAAGCTTGTAAATGTTTCTAGACTTATTACTGACACAGATGCTCCAGTGTCGAGTTCCATTTGTGGACAAATATCTTCGATTTCCACTTCAATCATGATTAATTTCCTTTTATTTGACTTGAAAATAAAAAGGAAACTAATCATGTTTTGAATGCGAAATAGCTCTTCATCATTTTGATTTCCATTAACTTCTTCTATCTTGTGTTGGGTTGTTGAATTTTTCAACACCCTTTTTTTTTTACGACATTTCTTTGTTGTGTGTCCCTTGTGGAAAAATAAACATTCCTGATATTTGAAAAAACATGTCTCTGGATTATGTTTGCCTTCGCAACAAAAACATTCACGTTCATAATGCCTTTCTGACTTGATTTCAACTTTATTGATTGCTGATGGGCTGGTAACATTTTGATGGCTTTGAATTATTGCTGCTTGATTTGCTGCTGCTTCTATAGTTAGTACAATATCTAATATTATTTGTAAAGAAAGGTTAGATCCTTCACTTAATAATCTCCTTTGTATTTGAGAGTCATTAATCCCACACACTATTCTGTTATGCATCATTTCATCCAGTGTATTTTCATAAGCAAAATGGGTGGTCAAAGCTCTGAGATCAGCAATAAATGTTGCTACTGACTCACTAGAGTCTCTATCTCTTGAATTGAATTTGAAACGTTCGCTATCGGATTTGGGGTTGGACTCTTGTGGTTGCTTATCAACCTGCATAACTCAGTGTACGATCTATTGCTCGTTTTTCCCGGTGCTACCAAAGACTTGAACAACTTGTATATCACATGCCCATATGAACTCAAAAGGGCAGCTCTCTGTTGCTTCTCATTAACAATGTCGTTAGCAATAAAGAAAAAATCTAGTCTCTTGACATAATTATCCCAATCCTTATCTGAGTTGAATTCTAATAAATTTCTGAAATGCAAAGCTTTTATTACATTAACGTACTAATTAATTTGTACTACTCATAATAATAACCATATTAACTCCATTATATAAAATCACCAATAATTAAACCACTATGTAATGCAACTAATTTATCTTTGTCGCCAATGTTGTATATAGGTATATAAAAATGAACACTAAGAAATATGTTTAATTATAAATCTTTTTGTTATGATCAGCACTTTATATTTAACATATATTGGTTCTGAAAAACCACTATCATACTTTGAGCGCGTTTTTCTGCTAATGTCCAGTGACGTATTCAAAATGTTTTATTTTAGGAAATGTTGTGCTACAATAAGGCCGCAAACACAACAATTCATATCAGGTTTTAACCATTTTTATGAACATACTTTCTTTAAGTTTGTTAGAAGCCAAGTTTGTTAGATGTTGAATCTAAAACAGAAAAACACTTATCACTTATTTGCATGAAACAATTTTCATCAGCATGGGTATGTTTATAGATATGAGACTTTTTATCCCTCTTGTAATATTCAGATATCCCGGTCTTGAAATAGCGAGTAGTTTTCCCAAAAAAAATATATATATATATATATATATATATATATATATATATATATATATATGTATATATATGTGTGTAAAATTGGATGTTTTTGATATATATATATATATATATATAATATATATATATATATATATATATATATATATATATATATATATATATATATATATATTTATATATATATATATGGGAGATTCCATGTGAAAACATCCAATTTTTTTTGAAAATGCAACCATAAGTCTCAGATTTTGCTGATTTTTAAACCACTTAAAGATTTTAGTAAATTATGAACATCCTGAAAATTTTATCGTCTAATTTCAATCGGTTCCTAAGATATAGCTATTTTAAGTTTGCCTCCAACCAACAAAAATCCGCCATTTTTAAAAATGGTTTTGGTCCTAGTTTCTGTTATATGTGTGTTGGAAAGCTGAAAATTTGTACCTTTACATATTTTGGGCCAACGAATCCAATGAAACAACTTAAAATATTTAAAAACAAGCATAACACCTAAAATTTGAACGTTTACCACAATTTTACTGGGGCGAGTCCGATCACAAAAATGCCGATGTAGCTCGATTTTTTTTTTTTTTTTTTTTTTTAGAAGTTGTCCTGAATAGTTAAGCTATAGTTACTACTAAGAATTGGAGAGTGGTCTTTTCTAAAACAGAAATAAAAATATGGTCAAATCTACTTAAATTTATTGTTTAAAAAACAGGTATTATGACAAATTAAACAAGAAAAAAAATGTGGTAATTTGACAGTTTTGCAACTGAAACAGTTTAGGCTACATCAAACTGTTTTTTTAGTTGTTGTTGACTAGCTGTTTCTGTTTTCTTTGTAATTTTTTAGAATCTGATCTTTAAAAAGTTTAGTTTCAAGGGGGAGAATTATATAAATGCAGATGTATATTGCAAATTTAGTTTTTTTTTCAGAAGTTGTATTAAATAGTTTAGTTGGAGTTATTACAAAGAATCAGATTGTGGTCTTAAATCAGAAATAAAAACATCTTAAAATATACTTAAATTTATTACTTATAAAACATTAGTTTCATATTTATCAAACTTCATTTAATAAACTTAAAAAACAAAGACTCCAAAACAAATAGAGCACTCAGAAAGAAGTTTAAGAAACAAAAGTAATATACAAAATTTAAAAATTAAACACTCAAAAAAATTAAAATTTATCAGTTATTGTGTTATAATCATTCACATCAATGTTATATGTTCGCCCTGATTTTGTTGTTGGGACTTTGATTACTGCAATCAAACTCGACAATGGTACCCAACAGATATCATCTCTCTGTGGCCAAATAAATATTTGAGAAGGGCCGTGAGGGTGCATAAACTTAATTTGAATATCATTTAGAATAATATCTATCTCTGTAACCATGCCTATCCACCAAAAGGAATCGTACTTGCATGCAACAAAATCATTTAGATTTGGTACAATAACAACATCAGACATTACTGCTTTTGACAGTATAAATCTGTCAACACATTGGTGTTCGCTTGTTCTTTTAAAACTAATTTCAAATTTTGAAATAGGTATGTAATGATGATAACTTCTGGTACCTGGAACAGTTTTTCCTGTTTCAAATCGCTCCTTTAGTTGATGTCTCCTTGCATTAACTGTTTCTTTGGAAATTTTATAAAATATGATTGTGTTTATATTGGTGATGCAAAATTCAAGCATATCATCAACTATTAATATTTGGTTTTCCAATGCCCTTTGCAAACTTGCTCTTGCTGTTATTCTTTTAACGATACCACCTATGCCATCACAAGTGGATTTTCCATGGCTGGTTGCAAAAAATACCCATTCAGCTGTAATCTCAAAATCTTCCTTATGGTGGCATAGATTTATAAAGTTTTTATAGTTTTTATAATGAGCAGAACATCCATCAGAAAAATAATAAATTTTATTGATACCAACTAAATATTCCTTTATGTACTCTACAATTTTCTTTTGAAATTCATACACAAAGCATGTATCATGATCATTGTCATCACTTAAAAAACAGAATGACTTATGCTGAATATTTGTTTTAGAAAATTCCTTAAAATATATAACAACAGGATGAAGTGTACATTGTTGTTTATTCCAATGATAACTTTGTATTTCATCCTGTATAACAAATTGATAGTTCTCTGCAAAATCTGCCTGTATAATACATTCATTGTAACCTAAATTATTTTTTAGTTCTTTCAAATAGCGAGTTTGGCATTTAGCAATATATGAATGTGAAGTTAGATGATTAATGTGAGAAACAACTAGTTCTTTATATTCAAATAAGTTAACTGATTGAGTAATTAATTGTGATCTATCAGTACTTTGCCATTGGTTGAATTGAATTTCTTCTTCTTCATCAATCTCAATTAATTCTTCATCTAAAAATGCCTTTAAGTTATCATAACCTGGACATTTGGCACATCTATGAACCATACATTCATTATTGCTTGTATCACATACTAGTTTTGACATTAAATCTTTGTATGTAACATTCCATTGGACAGCATTTACAAGCAATATTGAGTTTTGATGGTAAATACAAACACATACACAGTGTGTACCATTTGTTCCCACACTAATACACTATTTTGGACGCAAACTACAAAACTTTGAAAATCCTATTTTATAATTAGGGTATTTACTTTTAAAATCAATATAAAGCTCATGAAGGTTGCGCAATAATAATCTTTTTTGTTGTGGAGGACCACTTTTAACTTTAAGACAATCTTTTTTACCAGGCATAATTCTAAAATGTTCATCTTGTTGAAAAAAATCTTGAACCAAAGCTGTAAGAAAGTCAGGTATTTTTTGGCCTATTTTCTTATCCGGTATAGCAAGAATTCCATTTTCACTTTTAAGTTTCCTAGCACGTCGTATAAGATGTTCAGAAACTTCAAAATATTCTGAAGCGTATTTTCTAGACCAAGATTCAGGTGTAAGTGTTAATATTTGAATTTTTTTTTTAAATGGTTCAACTTTAAGTTTTTATTTCATTAAAGTTGTCAAATGATCAAGATCATTTGCTTTTTTTTTATACATAGATTGACTGGAAAAAGTCGAGGCTACACTTAAATTATCTATATTTACTCCATAAGCACTTGCTACACCTTCTTCCGTTTTTGTGTAGGCTTTGACTAATTTTCTTTTTGCTGTTACAACTCATTGATGCTTTGTGACACCGTGAACTTTAATTGGTGAGACTTCAATTGATATTAAAGAGTTGTCTAACTGTTGTTTATTACAAGATTTATCTTTAACAAATAATACATCGCCATCAATTTCACTATCCATTTCATTATCAGAAACTTCATCGCGACTTGACAAAAACTGAATACATGAGCGACAAAATTTCCATCCTGGTTTACAGTCTAGATTTTTGGATTTAAGGTTATGAGCCATTTCAAGAGATATGGTTGTTTGACCTAAAATAAAATCATTAATTTTAAATAAACATACCCTGCTTCTAAATTTATATATATATATATATATATATATATATATATATATATATATATATATATATATATATATATATATATATATATATATATGTATATATATATATATATATATATATATATATATATATATATATATATATATATATTATATTATATTATATTAATTTATATAATATATATATATATATATATATATATATATATATATATATTTATTTATATATATATATATATATATATATTATATTATAATATATTAATTTATATAATATATATATATATATAAGTTAATATATAATAAATAATTATATATATGCGGTAGTTGTGTAGTGGTAGACCGCTCGGTTCATAAGCGAGAGGTTCCGAGTTTGATCCCCACCACGTCCCTGGTAGTACCGCACTCAACTTGTTTCTCCGTACAGCGGCCTTATTTGTCAAGGTTCGTGTTTCGGAGTTATAGAGTCAAGAGAGGGTTATAACCATAAATAAGTAGCCTCCTCGTCTGTAGTGGCCTTTTCGGCCTTGAGGAGGTGAATTATCAAAAAATATATATATTACCTTTAACCTTCTTTTTGTGTCTTTTTAAAACATCGCAACACTTATCATTCTTTAGTAGAAATATCGGTCCAAAAACCTGCTCATGATGATAACAAATAGACTTTATCTCTTCGTATGATGTAGTCTCAAGCAAACCAGACCTCCAAATATAAGTATCTTGAAAGTCCTTTTCTAGATTACAAAAATCTTTTAATCCTTGTTTTCGAACAAAACATATTTTGTGACATTCATCTTTTAAAACTTTTCCAAACCCACAAGATTCCATTTTATCAATATACTATTATTATTTCTAAAAAAGATGCAAGAAAAATCTATGATTCATTCAATGTGTTCATGGGGTCAAGGTTGTTTAGGATTAGAAATTTAAACTTAATTAGTAAGCATTCTAACTTTAATTTTACAACCTTATAAACATTTCTAAACCATAAAACTACTAAAAAAATAGAAAGAGCAATTCAACAACATCTAAAAGAACATTTCGATATAGCCAAAACTGTTTCAGCTACAGAACTGTCAAATTATCACATCTTTTTGTATAGTTTAATTTATCAAAATACCTGTTTTTTTAGCAATAAATTTAAGTAGATTTGACCATATTTTTATTTCTGTTTTAGAAAAGACCACTCTCCAATTCTTTGTAGTAACTATAGCTTAACTATTCAGAACAACTTCTAAAAAAAAAAAAAAAAAAAAAAATCGAGCTACATCGGCATTTTTGTGATTGGACTTTCCCCAGTAAAATTGTGGTAAACGTTCAAATTTTAGGTGTTATGCTTGTTTTTAAATATTTTAAGTTGTTTCATTGGATTCGTTGGCCCAAAATATGTAAAGGTACAAATTTTCAGCTTTCCAACACACATATAACAGAAACTAGGACCAAAACCATTTTTAAAAATGGCGGATTTTTGTTGGTTGGAGGTAAACTTAAAATAGCTATATCTTAGGAACTGATTGAAATTAGACGATAAAATTTTCAGGATGTTCATAATTTACTAAAATCTTTAGGTGGTTTAAAAATCAGCAAAATCTGAGACTTAGGGTTGCATTTTCAAAAAAAATTGGATGTTTTCACATGGAATCTCCCATATATATTTATATATATATATATATATATGTATATATATATATATATATATATATATATATATATATATATATATATATATATATATATATATATATATATATATATATATATATATATATATATATATATATATATATATATATATATATATATATATATATATATGATGAAGGCTTAGATTTTTTGTTTATAGTAAAAAATGGCTCTTAAGTTGTTTTTGCATTTAAATTTGACAAAATTAGAAGCACTTTAAGTAAATGAATTGAAGTAACTAAATATATATATATTTTTTTAAAAAACAACAAAAATTAAATTTTTTAAACTAAAATGTTTTTTCTTTAGTCAGAATATATATAGAATATATATATATATATATATATATATATATATATATATATATATATATATATATATATATATATATATATATTTCACTGTTTTTATCATTTAGTTTTATTAGTTTTATTTAATTAATTTTTCATTTTTGTTTTGTCAACTGATTTATTTAGGGATTAGTATAGCGTGTACATCTGACTATCTTGGGAGATCACCCAGGGAGTGTACATTAGGGTGGTAACTTTTTTCAAATTTATATGGCCATGGTATTACAATATGATGAATGCTCTAAAAACATTTTTTAAATTGTTTTTATTTATTGTGTGAAAACTTTACCCACTAAATAAAAGCTACTTTAAATATTTTACCAGTTGTTCACCATTGGTAACAACAGTGTTAAATAATATTCTAAAAAGAACATCTTCTTATTGGATATTTCCTATTAAGATGCAGCAAAAATAGCGTTTGTTACTATATTTAGAATACTGATATTCATTCATTTGCTGGTTTTCCTTCTAGAAAAATCTTTAACTCCATGTATAAGCCAATTGTTGGGAAATTCTGTTTATTTGTGAACACAACAGTATTTTCTACAGTGGTAAGTCATTGTTTAGTAAAATACGATGTTTAGTCGAGTTAATAAGCAATGAATTTCAGGTGATTGAGAATGATGTTAATAAAAATTTTAATTCGGAAAAGCAGTTGTGGACAGGAAAGGTGTGTGATTGGACTCAATACCTGACCATGCAAATGATTTTTTTTGAAGGTTTGACCATGACTTTTTAATGCGCTGAAAAAACCCAACAAAAGAATAAAAATTGCATAAATAAACAAACTTAAACAATAAAAAAAGTTAAAAAATCTTACTGAAGGAGAAATTAAAAAAAATAATTAAAAACTAAAACTTAAAAAAAAAAAATCAACTAATATAAAACTAAAAAATTAAAACTCTTAAAACTCTGAAAATTACCTTATTATGCTTATAATTACGTTAAGGTTGAATATCTTTAAAGTTTTGATCCTTTTTAATGTTTTTATAATATAAGGCAATCTCTTATGTTTTTATAGTATTAGGCAAATTATTTAAATAAAGAATTAATCATAAAATAAAATCTTTCATAAGATTGTATTCGAACAATTATAAAATGAACAAATTTTTTAAATTAAATGTAAGTTTTTAAAAATATTTTAAATTTATAATTAATGTTTTTTATTTAAAACAATTATTAAAATTTGTTACTTTATTTAAAAGCATTTAAAATTTTTTTGTAAACTTTCTAATTGAGTGTTTTTATACTAAATAATTTCTAATTTAAGGTATAAAAACTTTTTATTTGAAAATTAAAAAAAAAACTTTGTTATGTTTTTGACTATATTAACTTTATAAATTACAAAAAAAAGTTTATTAAAAGGTTGTCGTTGTTTATAAATTTAATAAAACAAATTGTTTTAAAACATTTACATTCATTATAAAAAAAAGTACTTTTGAAATAAATAAAAATTTTATTTAATATTTTATTATAAATTATTTAATAGCGTAGTAAATTATCATAAATAATGAAACTTTGTTTAAAAGCGTTCAGTGTAGTGTAAAAACATTTCATTAGAAAGTTTACAAAGCATTATAAAAAATAACTTTTTTATGTTTTCAATAAATTTATGTATTAAACTAAAAGTTTATTTTAATATTTTAGTTGTTGTTTATAAAATTAATTGTACAAGTTTTTTTTAAAAACATTTACATTCTTCATAAAAAATACACTTTTTAACTATATTAATATCTTTCGATAATTTAAATGTTTTTTATAGTACAAGCATTAAATTTTTTCTTCTATATTTTAGATGTCCCTGGAAGTCCTTAGGTTCTTATCACAGAGCACTGCAGAAAAGCATTTGAAAGGAAGTTCATGCCTCCTTCCTTACTGATGTTATAAAACTTGTCCAGAGATAGCATTGAACCACTGATCTATAGTTTCTGAGGCAAGCGTGCTAACCACTGCTTAAATTTCCTTTTTATTACTTTATTTTAACGCATTTTTCAAACTTTTTCATAAATCTTAAAAGACATGGTCATGTTGTCGCAAAAACAAATTAAATGCGTGGTCAGGAATAGCATGCGATGGCATGTCTTTCCTGTCCACAACTAGAAAAGTGTCCCATGTATATAAGCATCGTTGGAGAGTTTCTGCAAAAAATCTATGAAAAGTTTACTCATGCCCTCCAATGTAGGAATTCAGAAAGCAATCAAGAAACAGGCTGAAAAGACGAAAATAAATATGAAGAGAATTTTGAAGGAAGATAACAGGCACTACATTTGGACAGCAGACTTATTCATTTTTTTGTAGAATTCGACTGGGCATTTGGTTTTCAGATCACCATTTTCAATAAAAAGTTCCTATACTAAGTTGGCAGGAAGTGTTAAAAATTTTGGTAATTAAAAAAAGTGATTTGTGCAAAGAAGGTCATATATTTTATGCAATTTCTGAATTTCAAAACTCCTGAAAGTCTCAATTTATACTTTATATTCATTAACAAAACTCCGCATGAAGTTTGTTTAGGATGTGTTGAAGGACTAAGAAAGTTCAATTGATTTGGTCAAAACATATTGGTCAAAATAATTGTTAAAAGGTTAAATTATTTCATTTTGGTGTTCCCATGATCTGGAGAGAGTGAATCAGAAGAAAGTTCTAGTGATGAAGAAAGAAACTTCTAGTTTCAAGTAGGCGATTTCAGTGAACCTCAACAATTTTCTCAAGCTGAATTAAATGAGCTGCACCAAGATTTAGGACTCCCAAAAACAATCTGCTGAGTTCCTAGGATCCAGACTGCAAGAGAAGAATTTATTAACACCTGGAGCTTCTTTTGCCTGGTATAGAAACAGAGAAAAACATTTTTAGCCTTATTTTTCTCAAGATGGTAGTCTATTATTCTGATATTATTGGTTTAATGTTCACGTTCAAAGTTCAACATATAGCTGAAATTTGAAGACTGTTTTTTGATTCCTTAAAAAGAAGTTAAAAGCTGTTTTTCTTCACAAACGGGAATAAGTACGCATCAATACCTTTTGGTCATTCAGTGCATTTGAAGGAAACTTATGGTAACTTGGCATTGATCTTGGATAAGTTAAAGTATAAGCAATTCGACAGGATAGTTTGTGGGGATTTTCTATTATACTTGGACCGCAAGGTGGTTACACAAAATTTTCCATTTTCTTTGTGAATGGAATAATTGTGCTAAAGCTAAACACTGGAAACACTATGGTAGTAGTAACATTATGGCAGGCAATGCAAGTTCCAGTTCTCTTTACTGTATCAAAATTTTGCAAATATTTATATATTGTAAAGTTTTCAATTGTCTTTCTGTTTGTGGAAAAACATTTAATTGATCTATAAATTTTTCAGTTTTTTATTGTTTTACTTATCTCTTTAATTAGAGCACTTTTATAATTAATAACCTAAAATTATTAATTAAAAAAGTGTGTTAATTAAAGAGATTTAATAATGGAATTAAAAGTTGTTAACTGTTAATTCCACTTTAAAAACTGATGATTTTTTTGTTCCAAAAACACATTTCAAAATTTCATGAAAACTAGAATTAAAATTTGTTTTTTCGTCTATTCAAAACAATTTCACTGTTTTTAATGATTTCTATGGGCACAATTTATCGGCGAATATCTGTGCATACAAATTTTCCGAACCCTACATATAATTCACCCATTACTATTTAAATTTTTTTGTTTTTGTTTTGATTTGCATAGCTGTGTTATGCACGTAAAAACAATGGAACTATTGTTTTTATTTTTTTTTATTTTCATTTTTATTTATTATTTATTAATTATGATTAACAAAAATAAATAAAAAGAAACAGATACCAACTACATAAAACAAAAAAAAAAACATTTCTGATTGCTTACAGAGTTTTCCTGGTTCTGATCTTGGTTCTATATCATAAGTGAAGGTTCTCTAAGAATAAAGTTACAGCTGCTGTGTAAAGAATGAGTAACAGTCGAAAAGATTAATGTTTTTATTTTCAGATAACTGAAAATAAAAACATTGACTATGTTAAGATCTGTGAGTATCACTGGGTAAAAAACTTTACAACAAACAATTGGAAGTAACTTATAATCTCAAAAATGAATCAAAACATTATTTTTTTTATTTATTTATTCATTATTATTGTTTCAAAAATTTAAGGAAACATTTCAAATTTTCTAAATTATTACATGGTCTAGCAATTAAAAGAAACAAAAACTCATTGGAAGAAAAAAAACGGTGCAAGTGAAGCACAGCAAGTTCACTTCATCCCTACAGAAATAAAAAAAAAACGCACTTAAAAACACATTTTTTGAGCATGTATAGAATTTTAGTAAAAAAAAACTATTTACAAAATTTGAATTCCATCTTTCAATGCTTAAAGCTATCAGGGTATATGTAGGGATGTAGGAAACACATATCACAATAGAAAATCTGGACTTGAATTAGGTAGAGCTATGGTGAATATTTTTAAATGATCTTAGAAAATTTTTTTATAAAACAAGGTTTTTTTGTTGTAGACAAAACCATGTTAAGATTAAAACAGCGTGTATTATACATTCGTTATGCAATTAATGGAAAACCATATACTTGTTTCTTAGCTACCATAGTGCTACTAGACTAAATGCAGAGTAGTTACATAAACTTACTTACAAAGTTCTTACAAACTGAAGTAAAATGGGAAATACCAGTTTCAGTACTTGAAGCTACTGGCTTTGATAATGTACAATATAACATAAAGGAACAACAAGAACATGAACGAAACATGACCTGTATAAT
This sequence comes from Hydra vulgaris, assembly GCF_022113875.1. Classification (NCBI taxonomy): domain Eukaryota; kingdom Metazoa; phylum Cnidaria; class Hydrozoa; order Anthoathecata; family Hydridae; genus Hydra; species Hydra vulgaris. The sequence goes on from NC_061169.1 coordinate 13,247,867, forward strand.
ACGAGTTATGGTGTGTTTATTCCACACCTATCATTTCTATACTTATACTTTATTGGTCAACATTTTTAGAAAGTTGTAGAAAATGAAAATCTGTCAAATCTTTGTTTTGAGTTTACTACTAATGTTCAATAACTTCTTATTGTAAAATTGTAAAATTCTATTAAAATAAACAGGTTAAGACTTTTTTTTTAAATTTTTTCTTTATTAAGTTTCTATTAGGTTTGTATTAAATTTTTTTCCAGACCTTCCTCAGTCTATTAGGACCATCACTCTGTTAATTAATTTTGAAGAAAATAAAATTTTGTAAAATCTTTTTTCTTATAAGAAAAAAAGTTGTCTCTTTAATAAATGTTAAATGTGCAGACTTAACTAATTACCTAAGCACCATAATAACTTAAGTATCTTTATCGTGACATATGCGCAAAATTTACTGCTGTTTTGATGTTCATTGAAATTTTTGGACTTTTATAAAAACTCTCTTTTTTTTGTTTATTATAGTATATAGTATCTTTATATTTGTTATGTATATAACATCAATAGAACTTTGAAAATGTTTTATTTTATATTTTAGAAAATTGTTTTATTATATAGTGATTGCAATCCCGCACACTTTTTAATCCCGCGGGATCCGCGCGGATTTTTTAATTTATGTGCGGATCCCGCAGATTGGTAGGTTTCTTATGCACGTTATAAAAGGCAAAATGATAATTGTATTTTTCTTTCAATTATTTCAGAAAAAATATACTCAACTTATTAAATTGATAAGATGAGGTAAATGAAGCCAAAAACACAATTCATTTGTAAATCAATATAATTCTTAATTTAATAAACAAAAGGATAAGATAAAAATACGTAAAATGTCTTTTAGCTTTACATAGAGCGTCTTTTAGCTTTACTTATTTTTAACAATAAGTATGAGAAAGTATCATTGTAAGAAATGCGCTCTTAACAAACAGACCCTACTTAAAGTATCATCACATAATCTACTCCTCAAAGGACTGCATATATAGCCAGCAGCTGAAAAAGCTTGCTCGGCCTCTACGCTTGTTGGTGATATGGTCATCAAGTAATTATGAGCTATATCTAGAAACTTGCCTCTTACTCCGTTATTTTCATAGGCAGACATTTCCTGCTTCAATAATTTATCAAAGTCTAAAGAATCTAAATTTGGTATCTCCTTTACATTTTCTGCCCTGCTTTTCTTGTCTTTCTGTATATGATTTTCCAATTCTTTTTTCAGCGATAGAATTGTAGGAGTAAGTATTTGGGAATTGTTAATAGAATCTACAGCTTCTTTTTCTTCGAGTTCATTTTCTTCGTCTTTATTTCTTTCAATTGTATAAACTCTTGTCAATATTTTTTTTATTTCTTGACGCATAACGGTTCTCTTTGGCATTGAAAAAGTATTTTCATTTTTTTTATTTCTTGTTCATATTTTTTAGGATTTTGTAAGTAAACCAGTAGTCCATTTAAATTCTTATTACGACGTTGTGTAAACCTTTCACGAAGTGCCGCGGATAAATCAATGTTCAAAAGTGATGATTGCTTTTGTAATTTATCTAAGATAAATTTAAAAGTTGTTTCCGCAGTGACAAGGTTCGATTCTCTCCTGCATAATAGTTCGAGACCAAGTTTTAGTGGTGCTAGACAAATAATTAAGTCATTAATTTGGGACCATTCTTCTTGGTTCAAACGAATTTCTGACTCAACATCAATTAAGGCTTTTTCAATACACACTTTTAGTCTATGAAATCTTTCTAACATATCGAACATACTGTTCCACCTAGTTTTACAATCAAGAATCAACTTAAGCTTTTTGCCGTGTTTATGATATGCTTCTGTAAATATGTATCATTTTTGACAGGAGAGTTTTTAAATATTTTCACAACCTTTCTTATTTTTTTCATGAGATCTTTGTAATTGCTAACCAATTCAGCAGATGGTCGGTCCAAAATTATTGTCAAACCATATTCTTTATTTATAACTTCATCATCATCAGTGTTCTCATGTTCATCTTCTTCTTCGCAATTTTCATTTGTAGTAAATGATTCTTCGACTTCTCCGTTGTTTTTCTTGTATAAGATATCAATAACTGCAAGTTGTATTCCATGAGCATAACATAGTTGATGATAGCAAGACATCATTTTACCGACTTTCACCATCACACTTGCTCCATCAGTGGTCATGGCGATAATTTCTTTTTGGAGATCGATATTGAAGCTATTTAAGCTTCCTGCAACTAACTTGACGCAATATTCTGCATTACACGATCCATGGATTCGAATCAATCCAAGATTAAAGTGTTTTGCCTCCATATGTACATTTAAGTTAAGGTATCTCTGACTATTTTGTGATGTCCATTCGTCAAACGTTATTGAAAACTTTTGATTTTGCTTTTTTAGTGATATAAATTTTTGCATTATATAAGCTTTTACAGAATCTGAGAATTTTACTACCATTGATCTTATAGTATTAGGTGAAGTAGGGAGCCGGAAACAATTTTTTGAAAACAAATACAGCAAATCTAAAGATGTGCAAAAACTATTAAATGTAAAGCCATCTTTAGCAACCATGTGCGATACCATTTTTTCCATAGAAAGTTCTTTTACCAAAAACGTTTCTATTGTTTTGACCTTTTTTGATAGAATTACCTCTTCGTCTTCGCAGTCTATGTATATTTTAGACTCTAGTTCAACTGATTCATGCTGTTTTGAAGTTGAAGCTCCGTCTTGATGTAAAATGTTTAATTTTAAATCAGTTCCATGTTTAGTTTTTAAATGGATTAATAACCCTTTGTTGATCTTTGACTAATTTTTAAAATAGCCGAACATAACATGCACTTCGCATTTTCTCCTTTATTACTTTTTTTAAAATAATTCCATATAGTTTTAATTTGCGACATGTT
>NC_061169.1:13255771-13285771 GCF_022113875.1 Hydra vulgaris
ATTTGTCCCACAGGTGTCATTCCCTACTGTGGGGTGACTGAGAAAAAAACAGAAGTTCCATCCCTGTAAACATCTCTTATATTTTTTTAAAAAAGGAAACCAAAAATAAATATATATTAACTCATTTCAACTTTTTTCTCATAGTATAGGACCTTGGTCATTATATATTCTGAAAAAAAAAGTCAAAAATTTACTGTCTTATTATGCAGACATTCACTGACTTGAAAAGTTATAACATGTAGGGAGCGTACATACATTGACTGAATTAAATTGGTAGAACAAGTGTATATACATAAAGTAAATAAGTAGTTAGAATATGTAGGAAGTATACATACATTGACTAGCTTAAATAGGTCTATTTAGGAGCTTTCTGCTTACACTACCTATAGGTAGTGTAAACAGTGCCTAACCCTTAGGTAGAACATGAAAGCAGTGCCGCTACATTGACTGAGGATTTTATAACCACCAACTTATTTTAAAAATCAGCTTCAGACTGTATGAAAGATATTATAAATTTTGTTTTTAGTATATCTAATAAAGGATTATAAACACTTATTGTTAAAACAATAACCGTGGGTCAGTCTTTTTTAAGTGAAACTCACTGTAAAATAATGACCTTAATTTATAATCAATAGCCAATTAAAAGGCATAAGTTTTTATCACTTATTTACATTTGTTAATTTTATAAGTTAAATAAAATTTGTTTGTTAAAATATTTTTCCAAATGTTTCACATTCATTTATGAACTTTAATGTAAGAATAATTTCTGAAATTAGCATCTTTTTACAAACCACTGTATAAGATAATCTTTTAAATTAAATTTATTAATTGATGGACCTAATAACAAAATAATTTTTAAACTTGACACAATTTTTGTTATTAAAAAGGAGTTTTCTAAAGAAAATAATAATGTGCTCATAGTTGAGAAGAACTGCCTGCATTTTAATGTATAAACAATTAAGGCATTTATATCAGTGCTAAAAAGCTAAAGATCATTTAGAATTTACAGTCAACAATGGCAACTGGTGAAATGCTTGGACTGCCATACTTTAACAAATGTTGGCAGTTTTTGCTGATTGTTCAGTGTCATCATCTCCAAAGCATGGCCATTATTTTGCAAAACATTTGTTTAACAAAAATTTGCAAAATTTTCAGCAAATCTTTTTCTTCTGGATTGTGTTTTTTTTTTTTAAACAATTTATGTGCAGTTCTTGTTGATTTTCACTTAATATTCTAATAAACTCTTCCTGATTTTAGAAACATCACTTATTTGCAATTTTAAATTAAAATATTTCTTTAAATTAAAAATATTTCTGTTGCAAATTAATAAGTATTTGCAAATAATTTTTACTGAATTTATTTCTCATATATTGAATTACACTTCACAAAGTTCTTCAGTTAAGTGAAAAATTTAATCTTTTCAGAAAGCTGTTTCAATGCTTATAGCTAACTCTATCATAGCATATATCTTAGGCCCCATGTTTAATATAAAGTTGATGCCATACACTTTTTTTGTATTGCATTGAATCTCTTTCATAATGTTTTAGATTTTCATGTTTAATAAAGATTCATAAAAGATGCAATGCTGCATAATAGACAGTAATCAAAGATTCCATACTGAATGACAATTATATGCTCATATAGATTTTGTTCTATAGAATTTGATTTGACACATTAAACTGATTTAAAAGAAAACATGTTATGGCCAATGGCTTTTTAACCAAACTTATTAGAAGAACCATCACAAGTAAAACAAAATTAAGCAATAATAAATATTGTAGTTATGTGATAAAAATTATTGTCAAAACCAAAACTAAGTAAAGAGCTTATAAAAGATTTTACTATAAAAAAAGGCTGTGTTTATTGATTTGTCAAAAATATACTAAATAGCAATTAGTTTTTTCAAATCAGAAAATAAACAATCCATTTTTCGAATGCCATGCATAATGCAAAATACATGGTAAGTAGTTCATGCTAATTAATCTTTATCAGCCTAATATCTCTACAGCTTGTTTTTTATACAGAGTAATAGTTTGTTTTTTTTTGTTTTTTTTTAAGCTTTTTTTATGTACAGTTATTCACGTAAAACCTCATTGATTGTTGTTGTAGTTTTTTTTTCTTTACTTGACTTTTTGATGTTACTAAGTGTCACTTGCTAGCTAATTTTAATCCCTGAGTTTTTTTTGGCATCTAAATAATTTGTGGACTTACAAGCAGTACAACTAAGATAAGTTATTGAAACTGTCAACCAGTCAAATGTCTTTAGGTTTTCCTCTATTATATTTAAGGTCAGAAAAAGTGCGTGAAAACATTGAGGATAGGATATGCAAATTTCAATATTTAACATTTTTTTTGTTTGCTTTATTTCATTGTCATGTCTCATTAGTAGACAATTTTTGTCTATTAATGAGACATGACTCACTCTCAGGTATTTTATATTAAATATGTCTTGACAATTTACTTTTGTTATTACTTTTTTATTAAAATTTTAAAAAGTAAAAAAACAATGTAAAAAGCTTTTACATTGTTTATTAAAGTTTGTTGAAAACAAATTTAAATAAAGAAAAATAAAAAAAAAATTATAAATTCATTCAAAGGTATAAAAATAAAAAAAATAAAAATTCATTGTTATAAAGTTTTAATAAAGCCATTAAAGTTATTAAATGCTAAATTGAATTTCAAATCCAAAAACTTGGGTTATATATCCCGTGGCTTTTAAGCAAATGGTTCTTGAGATGTAAATTTTTTTAAAGTTCTTTTGAAAGTAGTTTGCTATCTCCACTCCAACGCTCTGCTGTATTTTGTAAGTTTGTTTAATTTTTTTAGAAATTCAAAGGTACAGTTTTTAACTTTTTCAAACATATTTTCAAATTATAATACATAAAACTTAACTTTTGACAGCTGTCACAATATGCTGTTGTCATGGTTCAGTTATTGAACTTATTGTTCATATTTAATATCCAATTTCACAACTTTTATTTTATGCATCATCTATAATATTTAAATTTTAAACATTTTGATTGGGCAATAAAATTAATTTTTTTTTTTAATTTAATTTTTGATTCAATTTAAAACAACACTTTTTTTTAAAGTTGTTATTAATTGTTAATATTTTAAAGAAGACCTTAATAATAAGCAATTTTTTAGATAGCAGGCCATGGACTAAAACATAAAAACATTACTGAATTTTCATAGCGCAGGAGATCTAAAGGATTCTGTTATAAATAAACATTGAATGTAGAATTAAAAATTTTTCTAATCAAAAAAGTTTTTTTTTTTTTTTCAAATTTGTTGTTGCTCTCTCAACCCTTTGGTTCAAAACTTGAAAAAAAAAACTTGTCAAAACATGAGTTTGGTTCAAAACTTGTCAAAACATGAGTTTGGTTCAAAACTTGTCAAAACATGAGTTTGGTTCAAAACTTGTCAAAACATGAGCGCAGAGAAACAAAGTTGAAAAGAGAAAGTTGCGCATGGCACTATCAGTTATAATTTTAAAACAATTTGCTTTTTGAAAATGAAAAAACATAAATAAGATCTTATGCAATCGAAATAACCTTAAGCATTTCACATATTTTACATGTAAATTGTGTAACACATATAATCATTTTTCTCTAATTTATATAATTTGGCATTTTACCGCTATTGCAAAACACTTATCTGATAATATAAAAACTCACTAAACATTATCAGGAGGTAATGTGAAGTAATTCTGCTTATTCTTTCACAAGGTTTAATTCTAAATTGATGTAACTAAAACTTATTTTATTTTAAACAAAACAAAACGAAAAGTTTTATTTTATATATTATATAAAATTTGATTTAAATATATTACAATATTTATTATTTTCTAATATTATATATTTAGTATAATTTTATCACTACATTTTTTTTAAATTTACAAAGACAATAGTTTTGCATAGTATAAAGTTTTGGAAGCCATAATATTTGGGTACTACTATTATTAAGTTCAGTAATATTATTATTGATGTAAGATGTTATACATAACTTATGTTTAAATTTCTGGTCTTCTATTTTGCTTAAAATTAGCTCAACATAATTAGTTCTAAGTAATTTTGTTTAAACTAATTATTATAATTGTTGTTAGCCAATTACAATACATACAGTTATGTGTGTGCTGTAATTTTATTATTTTATTGTCATTTTTTTATTTTATTGTCATTATTTTATTATCATAACAAATTTTCTCAGGAATTTATGATTGGGAAACTATAAAAGAATTTGCATATGGCCATGCTTTTAGTTTATATGAAAAAGATTTAAACTCAAACACTTCCACAGGTGATCCAATAGCTGATGCTTTTGCAATTGTAACATACCAAAGTTGTAGTATACTCTCTCTAGCTGATGGAGTGAGCTGGGGAAAAAAATCAAAGCTTTCGTCAAATTCTGCAATTTATGGTGCAACCATTTATTTATGTAAGAATATTGATAAATGTTTTACAACAAAGGATGTGTTCAAACACATATTGGATGCTTTTAAAAGTGCTCAGGAAGTAATAGTTGATAAAGAAGCCACGTTGACCACATTATGTGTTGGTGTTGTTGTGCAACTTCAGGAGAAAAAAGATAGGTGGGCACTTTGTGTTATAAATGTTGGTGACTCTTACGCTTACTTTTATAATAAGAAAACTGGTGTAAAAGAAGTTACATGTGGTTCTCATCCAATAGGTAAGGAGAGAGATATGAGGTTTAGTGGTGGGTCTCTTGGACCAGCAGATGGGTTTAACCCAGATCTTGGTAACCTCACTTGCTCCTTTGTCATAATTGAAAAAGATGATATTGTCTTTCTATGTAGTGATGGAATTTCTGATAATTATGACCCTGCCATTGCTATGTTTAATCCAAAAACTGATAATATATCTAATTCAAATAAAACAAAAAACACTAAATCCAATGACAACAATAAACTTACTTTATATAATAATAGGCTGCATTCTAGACATAAAAAAAATGAAAATAATTCTAACAACTGTTACACCAATAATAATAGTTTTATTGTTAGTTCCCAACCATATTATTCCCATGAAAATTTTGAAACTCAACATTATCTAGAGGAAAATACTAAAACAGAATGCAATTATCAAGAACATTTAATTAATCTTCAAAAAATAAACAATGAACCACAGGAACTAATTAATAATAAAGACAAATTTAAACAAAATCAAACAAAGTTTGATGAACCGCCCTGTGAAAAAAGTTCAATAAAAACAACAAAATCAAGGGGAAAAAATGAAGAAAATTTATTAGAAAATGAAAATTGTAAAGGGATTCCATTAAATACTTTTTCTACTGAATTTGAAAATAAACATCCTGAAAAAATCAATAAAACAGAATGTAACTTTGGTTTGAACACAAATGAAATAAAAAATGAAAGTAAATCTGAAACCGATATTTCTTCAAGTGTTATTCTAGATACAATACATTTGACACCACATGAGCGTCAAGATGGAATATTAAACAGAATGACTAAGGTTGGTTTATTTTTTTATAGATATTTTGTTTATATATATATATACATATATATATATATATATATGTATATATATATATATATATATATATATATATATATATTATATATATATATATATATATATATATATATATATATATATATATATTTGAACACAATATTTAAGTTTACAAAAAGTAATCTAGAATGAGGTGGTTTTGTGACGTGAAGCATGTGAAGAAGATTTTTTTTGCCTTAAAAAAATATTATTATAATAATTATAAATATACACAAGCAGTTCGCTTGTTAAAACTTTAGGTTAAAAACAGAAGAAAATTATTGAAAAAAATGTTTTTTTTTAGTAACAATGAATTTGTTTTTAATAACTTTCACTTTTTTGACAGACAACTTCAACTTCTACTGTTAGTGTATTGTTACCTAAAAATCTTGTTTTGTTATTTGAATTCTGTCTTAAGATCTCTGCTCTTCCTTTGTCACTCTACTCGTTACAAAGTTTACAGAGACAAAATTCATCTGAAGTGCCATTTCTTTAGCTCAATGAAATGTAAAGGGGGAGTATACATTGAATAAAAGAACTTTGATAGTTTTACTATATCTAGACGCCAACTCTAGACACCATCACTAGCTTTTACTCTACCAAAAGCCCCAAGGCTCTTGATAGAGTAAAGGCTAGTAATGGTGTCTCGATAAAAGTGCTCATCTTGGGTCGACGTTGAATGCATACGGTTATCTTTAATTTGTAAAGATTCTAATAGTAACATGCTTGGTCTGGGCATTTACATTCATAAGAATTTACCTATTTGTTGGGTAAAACTAAGTTTTAATCTACAGACTGTTATTTTATGTGCTTTAGTTTAGCACCAATTCAGTGTAGCATTCTTTTCCATGTTATTTCTGATTAAATTGATCAAGTTGTTTCACTTTATCATTCAGCCAATATTGTTGTTGTTGGTGACTTTAATGACTCTGCAGGTGTTAAGGCCCACAACTTTTGCCTTTCTCAATCTCTAGCAATCTCTAACTCACTTTCCAGACAATCTGAATCATTTACCTTCTCTACTAGACTTTTGTCTTGTTTATAATCCTATTCAGTGCTCAGTTTCTCCACATTCACCCTTAGGTGCTTCTGATTATGGTTTGATATCTCTAAAACTATTATTTCATTATTTTCCATCATCAAAATCCCCCTATCATTATACCTCTTACAACTACCTTAAAGCTGACTGGGACTCTTTTCGATTTTTCTACCCAAAAGCCAGAGTCTTTAATTAAAAAACAGTTTATCTTTTATCTAGAGTCTAATAACTTACTTTCGAATCATCAATATGGATTTTGATCTTCTTTTTCTACTGCTGATTTGTTAACGGTAACCTAAAGGTTTTATCATGCATTAGATAGATGTGAAGAGGTTAGGACTATCTCTCTTGCATTTCTAAAGCCTTTGATAAAGTTAGGCATGATGGTCTTTTTTATTAGCTCTCCTCTTACGGTGTAACATCTTTAAGATTGTTGAATCCTTTCTTACCAATCGTAATATAAAAGTTGTCTTCATTAGACAGCACTCTTCTTCATTTCCTGTAACTTCAGGGGTTCCTCAAGGTTCTATATCAAGAAATTCTTACATCTAAGGTGGCATTGTCTACATATTATACTCTACCATTTATTCTTGTCTTGATAAGAAGTCAACACTCCGAGATTGCTTGGAGCATTTGATATTGAAAAAGAGCCACTAAGTTCACTAGCCACTAAGAGCCCTGTGCTGAAGCATGGGCTTCTTAGTGGCTGGTGAACTTATTGTGCTTGCCACTTTTTTACTTCGGATTCTATTCTTTATCTCTATAAATCTCTCATTCGTCCTTGTATGGAATTCTGTTGCCATATCTGGAGCAGACCTTTGAATGATGTCATTTTCTTTTTAGACAAGGTGGAAAAACGCATTTTAAAATAGTTGAACCTGCTCTTGCAGCTTCAACTATTGCCATGTCATATAAATGCTTCTTTTCTTTCTCTTTTTTATAAATACTATAATGGCCACTGCTCTAAAGGGCTAGCATCTCTTATGCTATTTACTAAGATTCATTCTTGTGTTACCCATCATTCAAATAAGTTTCATCCTTTTAATGTGGCTGTTCCAAATTAGTATGTTGTTATTAATATGACACTTCCCAATCATATTCTAATATCAGTTTACTATTGTTTGTTCTCCTCCCATATAAGGTATTGTTGGATTGTTTGGGTTCAAAAAAGAAGTCTCCAATTAAATTGGATAAACAGTTTACAGTCTACTTCCATAAGAATTATGACATTTTTGTTATATTATTTTTTTTTTCTTTTATTATTATTGCTTTAATATATTACTGTATTAATAAAGCTATTATTATTTTTTATTTCATACTATTTTTTTTTAACTTTGTTAAACGAATTTTTTCTTTTACTTGACTAGATTATTTATTTACTAGTCAAGAAGGAAACATCGTAATAGCAGAGCTAATCAAGACGAGTTCCCTTCGTACCAAAGTACTACTCATTCGCTGAGTAGGCAGAGCCGGGATTTGAACCTGCAATCCTGCTGCTACGGCCAATAATTATTCCAAACTTTGTAGCAGCGCTTTAACCAACTGAGCTATCCCAGCTCGAGTTTATTATTATATATGTATTACTATTATTGTTATTATTATTTATATATAATTTCTTTAGTTGACTTATTAATATTATTTATAATGATAGTAATAATGGTTCCATTGTAGTACTAGCTTTTTTTCTTCTATCATCTTATGTTTTCATTGTTTACCTTTTTTTTCTTAGTTTTCATTGTTTACCTATTTTTTCTTAGTTTTCATTGTTTAACTATTTTTTCTTCTATCATCTTATGTTAGTTTTCGTTGTTTACCTTTTTTTTCTTCTATCATCTCATGTTAGTTTTCATTGTTTACCTTTTTTTTCTTCTTTTTATTCATTTATTTATTTTCAAATTTTCTCTATGTTTTATTTATTGTAAGTTTTATAAGGTATCACTCCATTGACTAGTTTTAATCTAGACATGTGATACCTAACCTTATTTGTTTGTTTATAATTTGTTGTTGTAAATTACCATATTTTATGGTGAAATAATTGATTTAATGATTTTTTTTTGGAAAAATTTACTGAACTGTTCTCTTCCATATTGTAAAAGAATATTAAAATGTGTTTTAAACAAACTTGAATGTATAACAAACATACAAGCTGTTTATAACACAACATATATTTCACAGCAACTGTTTACAGAATAAGAAACTTTTTCATAATTTTTTCTTCATTCTGCTTTTATAAAATTTGATGTACGAAGATTTAAAGTAAATTTTTAACAGCTGAAACTAACATTACATTTAAAATTAGACAGATTTGGTGTTTTCAATCTTTGTTTGTTTTAGTCCCCAACACTTGAATCCAAAAATGAGGTTTTCAAAATAACTGATTCTTGTGTTTTTACAATTTAAATTAATTTTAAAAATTGGTAATAAATGTTAATTTTTATAGTGGAGCCATAAAAAAAATAAAATTGTTTTTATAATGGAATTTGCCATTTGTTGTTGTAAAAAATTGTAGTGAAAAAAGATTTCATTAAAATTATTTTAACAATTATTTATGTTTAGGTTATTAATCAAACAGATTTTGATGAACCGCTCTGTGAAAAAAGTTCAATAAAAACAACAAAATCAAGGGAAAAAAATGAAGAAAATTTATTAGAAAATGAAAATTGTAAAGGGATTCCATTAAATACTTTTTCTACTGAATTTGAAAATAAACATCCTGAAAAAATCAATAAAACAGAATGTAACTTTGGTTTGAACACAAATGAAATAAAAAATGAAAGTAAATCTGAAACCGATATTTCTTCAAGTGTTATTCTAGATACAATACATTTGACACCATATGAGCGTCAAGATGGAATATTAAACAGAATGACTAAGGTTGGTTTATTTTTTTATAGATATTTTGTTTATATATATATATATATATATATATATATATATATATATATATATATACATATATATATATATACATATATATATGTATATATATTATATATATATATATATATATATATATATATATATATATATATATATATATATATATATATATATATGTATATATATATATATATATACAGTCACGGACAAAATTAAGTAACATTGTTGATAAAATTGATACTCTAACAATACAAAGAAAATTATTTACGTCAAGATCTACATAACTGCAATAATTTTATGTTTTTTTTAAATTTGATTCCTAAGAAAAATAAATACATTTATAACTTTTTATAATTCCTTGCAAAAGTTAATCTATTAAACAAAATTAGCTATCTCACAAATTTTTTTTCAAAAATAAATGTGACAAAAGTAAGAAACATTTGAGTTTTTATTATGAAATATAATGTTTGTCAATAGCTATTTATTAAAAATGATTATTATTAAAGAGATTTTGTTAAATTTATTAAAAATAAGCATTTTAAACTTTATTTTTTTGGAATTTATTTTTAGAAAAAGTAAAACTAACAATAATAATGGTTTATCATCAAAATTATTCATTGGACATCCGATCTCGGGTCATTTGTGATCGAAAATAGGGCCTAACCTACAAGCAATGTGCAGAAAAATATCAAATATCGATAAGTGGTGTTAGAAAGATGTGTATAAAATTTGAAACAACTGGTTCTGTTGAAAATCAGAAAAGATTTGGTCGCCCCCCTAAGACTTCAACAAGAACTGATATGCTAATTGCGCGAATAGCAAAACAAAATTCAACAATAACCTCAAGACAGATTGTTGAAAATCTTAAATTAAATGTTTCCAGTTGAACTGTACAGTAGAAGACTTAATTCAAGTGGTTTAATAAACCGTCTTCAAAAAAGTAAACCTCTCATTAGTGGTATAAACAAAAAAAAAACGCTTAGCATTTGCAAAACTGCATATTAACAAGGATGAGGCATTTTGGAACTCAGTGTTATGGTCTGATGAGAGTAAATTTCAAATATTTGGCTTTAAAAAACGACAAAGAGTTTGGCGCAGACCTTGTGATGCACTCTTAGATAGAAATATTAGAAAAAGTGTCAAGCATGGAGGTGGCTCAATTATGGTTTAGGGATGCTTTGCTTCAAATGGTGTGGGAAGACTGGTGAATGTTGAAGGTATTATGACAGGACAATTGTATGTTGATTTGCTTTCCAAACATTTATGTCAATCCGCTAAAAAATGAATTTAGATCGCAAGTTCTTTTTTCAACAAGACAATGACCCCAAACACACCAGCAAAGTGGCACAACATTTCCTCAAAAAAAGTAAAGTTAACATCCTTAAATGGCCACCACAAAGCCCGGACCTTATCCCCATTGAAAATTTATGGGCAATTTTAAAATCTAAAATACCTTCTTCAAAACGAACAAATAAAATAGAATTTTTTGAGGTTCTTAGTGAAACTTGGAATTCAATTGGTACTGACGTCACGTCAAAGCTTGTAAAAAGCATGCCAAGACGTTTAGAAGCAGTCATGAAAGCAAAAGGTGGTGCAACAAAGTACTAAAATGAAAATCAGACATGATATTCTTGTATTTTTAGTATATATTACTGACAAAACATTATATTTCATAATAAAAACTCATAATAAAAAAAGATGCTTCTTACTTATGGCGCATTTATTTTGGACAAAAAAGTTGTAAGATAGCTAATTTCGTTTAATAGAGTTACTTTTGCAATGAGTTATAAAGAGTTAAAAATATTTTTTTTTTTCTTTGGAATCAAATTTTTAAAAAAACAAAGTTATTGCAGTTGCGTAGATCCTGACTTAAATAATTTTGTTTTTATTGTTTGAGTTTCGATTTTATCAATAATGTTACTTAATTTTGTCCGTGACTGTATATATATTTGAACACAATATTTAAGTTTACAAAAAGTAATCTAGAATGAGGTGGTTTTGTGACGTGAAGCATGTGAAGAAGATTTTTTTTGCCTTAAAAAAATATTATTATAATAATTATAAATATACACAAGCAGTTCGCTTGTTAAAACTTTAGGTTAAAAACAGAAGAAAATTATTGAAAAAAATGTTTTTTTTTAGTAACAATGAATTTGTTTTTAATAACTTTCACTTTTTTGACAGACAACTTCAACTTCTACTGTTAGTGTATTGTTACCTAAAAATCTTGTTTTGTTATTTGAATTCTGTCTTAAGATCTCTGCTCTTCCTTTGTCACTCTACTCGTTACAAAGTTTACAGAGACAAAATTCATCTGAAGTGCCATTTCTTTAGCTCAATGAAATGTAAAGGGGGAGTATACATTGAATAAAAGAACTTTGATAGTTTTACTATATCTAGACGCCAACTCTAGACACCATCACTAGCTTTTACTCTACCAAAAGCCCCAAGGCTCTTGATAGAGTAAAGGCTAGTAATGGTGTCTCGATAAAAGTGCTCATCTTGGGTCGACGTTGAATGCATACGGTTATCTTTAATTTGTAAAGATTCTAATAGTAACATGCTTGGTCTGGGCATTTACATTCATAAGAATTTACCTATTTGTTGGGTAAAACTAAGTTTTAATCTACAGACTGTTATTTTATGTGCTTTAGTTTAGCACCAATTCAGTGTAGCATTCTTTTCCATGTTATTTCTGATTAAATTGATCAAGTTGTTTCACTTTATCATTCAGCCAATATTGTTGTTGTTGGTGACTTTAATGACTCTGCAGGTGTTAAGGCCCACAACTTTTGCCTTTCTCAATCTCTAGCAATCTCTAACTCACTTTCCAGACAATCTGAATCATTTACCTTCTCTACTAGACTTTTGTCTTGTTTATAATCCTATTCAGTGCTCAGTTTCTCCACATTCACCCTTAGGTGCTTCTGATTATGGTTTGATATCTCTAAAACTATTATTTCATTATTTTCCATCATCAGAATCCCCCTATCATTATACCTCTTACAACTACCTTAAAGCTGACTGGGACTCTTTTCGATTTTTCTACCCAAAAGCCAGAGTCTTTAACTAAAAAACACTTCATCTTTTATCTAGAGTCTAATAACTTACTTTCGAATCATCAATATGGATTTTGATCTTCTTTTTCTACTGCTGATTTGTTAACGGTAACCTAAAGGTTTTATCATGCATTAGATAGATGTGAAGAGGTTAGGACTATTTCTCTTGCATTTCTAAAGCCTTTGATAAAGTTAGGCATGCTGGTCTTTTTTATTAGCTCTCCTCTTACGGTGTAACATCTTTAAGATTGTTGAATCCTTTCTTACCAATTGTAATATAAAAGTTGTCTTCATTAGACAGCACTCTTCTTCATTTCTTGTAACTTCAGGGGTTCCTCAAGGTTCTATATCAGCCCTATCCTTTATGTGGGTATGTTTTTAGAACATTATATCGTCGCATCAGGTTTTCAGATATTTATAAGGAAGAATACTATCAACAGTGTATATCTATTTTACTTGCTGCTAAATATCAGGGAAGCGATGATTTGCCTGAGCACAAACTTGTTAACACGCGTAACAGATCAAGGTTGTGGAAAATGAAAATTGAGGCAATTTGTATTTTTATTACCGCTGAAACAACCTTTAAAAAAATGGTTAGTAAGTCTATCAATAAAATTGACAGCAAAGATATTCTATCCTTACTTCTTAAAGATACAAATGTTTTATCTAATTTTTCAAGAATTAGAAGTGAAACTGATACTTTTGTTAATAAAGAAGTTTTATTAAATGTTCTTGAAAACATCTTGAATTTGTATGTGAAAGCAAGGACATTTTCCTATGTCAAGGATAATCTACAGGCTTACAAAATTAAAGTTCAACAACTCAAGTCTAAGTCCCTGCGAACTTCACTAAAAAAGAAGAATACTTATTAATATGTATATTAATAAGTATGTATATAATCAACAATATGTAAATTTCACATTTGACAATTGAAAACAATTATCTGATATTATCTCAATTTTTAAAACAGCTATTTTCATAGCTACAAATGGCTAAAAACATTTTTGTGGTATCAGAATATATATATATTACTAGTTTTTTTATTAAATTGTTTTCTTTTCATTGAAAAGAGTTTTCTACAATCAATCCAATTAGTCAAATAAGGGTTTTATTTGCAGAAAATTTTAATAAATGGGAGTTGAAATCAAAATATAACTATATAAAATTTACAGAGATTTTATTTTGTGGAGATTAGAAACTTTACATAGTTGATAGTTTTTAGATAACATTTAGGGCCAAGATGGTTTTTATTACAATATTCCAAGTTTTTTCAGAAACTTTCCTATTTATTTTGAGCTTATTAAGTTTGCTAATTAAATTTTTTTTTTGCAGAAAATTAAGTTAAAAAATCAGTGTTTATTATAATTTACTTGTTATCAACAAGAAAATCATATCTCACAACTAAAAAAACCGTTTAGAGTAAACTAACCTTAAAATAAATATAAATGCACTAATGAAAATTTGCACCCACCCATTTATTAAGTCCTCTCCCCAGTTAGAAATTTTTAAGCAGGAGCATTTATTTTGCACAAGATCAATATATATTTTTTGAGAGTATATGAAATAAGCAACTATAAGGGAGGGTCAAGGTTTAAAATTATGCTGATCAATCATGTTTTGAAGTCAGAATGTTTTTTCACAAATTTTTTTTTTTTAGGTTTTTTTTTTCTTTTTTTTTTCTTACTTTTATTTAAAAAGCTAAATCTTTATGAATTAAAATAGATTGTAAAAAATTTTACATGAGTATTGAACTTTAGTTCGAGAATCTTATGTAACACATAAGCATTAAAATCTTTTTCATCATTCTCCATAGAATGTATAAACCATTATTCCACATGTATCTAGTACATTTACCAGAACCAGAGCTATAAATACAGTTTCTTGTTGTCTTAAGAAGATGTGGGGGGTCAGATATAAAGTAAATATACCTTTCAGGACAATATAAATTAATAGTTTTATATGTGACATCTACATCTTTTTTATCATTAAAATTCGATAAACGTGAATGCATTTTTAAAAATTTTCGGTTAGGAGCAGCACCATCGCAAGTTGTTGCTATAACTTTTAACTTACATTCCAGTTCACATATAGCAACAGCTTTCCAAAATAATGGAAAAATTTGGGTTGATGATACTCCAAGTGTGGCAAAATTAGCAAGTGTAAACCTAAAAGGATTAACTATACTGCGTATCATAAATACTAGAACATGAGTTGCAACTGCATCAACTTTTTGTAAAGTTGCATAGTTTAAATCAATATCACCAAGGTCAACAAATCCTATAATTTCTCCTGTGTGTTTATCCCATACAAGATTTTCTTGAATTTTAATTTCATCAAACAACAATACAAAATATTTTTATATTTCACTAAAATCTTTTACTTTTGATTTCAACTCTTTTACAATATCAGGATTGAAACCACGTTGAGGATGAATACAATTCTTGTAGTCACGAAGTTGACGACGACTTGGTAATACAAGAAAACCAGTACCAGACTTTTTATCAAAGCGAATATCCTCATATGCGCTAGGAGACTTTGCACAAAGACTTGAGCAATACCATATAATCATAGGATGATATCGAACAGATGTTGGATTTGATAATAAGTATTTTTGTTGCTCATTCCAAAAGAACTTCATAAATGGTGAAACATATTTTTCAAAAGCTATTGACATTAGACTTTTCATATCATCATCAAGGTCAGAGGTTACTTGAAATGAATTTTTTTGAATTTCTTCTTGCATAATTTTTATTTCTTGTTTTAAAAAAGCATTTTCAGATCGATAGTTTTGCAAGGTAAGTTTAATTCTATCAGGTGAAGTTAATGAGATTGGGGCATTCAATTGAGCAGGTTTTGTGATTGTTTCAGCTTAACGTTTTACAGCCTTATGATGTTTATTATGTGACAATTCCAAAGTTTTACATTCATTACAAATATTACCAGATTTTATCAATAACAAACACAAAGTTGACCTGTTAAATTCAGTCTCAAATGTAGTATTTGAAGAAACACTTGGGTTGTACAACTTTGTAAGAATATGTTTTTTAAAAATGTTTGAACCAGAGGCAATACCCTGACATAATGAGTAAGATGATAAAAGATTAATAATATTTGATAAAGTAATGTTTTTAACTGATTTGTTATAATTAGAATATATCTCATGCTTTTCTGGTAAGTTCCAAGCAAAAGATCATATTGTAAATAATAGGCTATACTTCATATTGGGGTTGTAAGTGAATATTATCTAATTTGAAAACTTTGACTAAATCTTTTGATATAACAAGTTCCCATGATTCCAGCATAAGGGTGCTGACACAATCTACAAATTCTGAAAACGGTTTATAAAAAGAATGTACATCATTTTGAACTTTGTCAATTTCACAGCAATCTTTTTTCAACTCAATACTTAATGTTGGAAGTTTTGATATTGCTAAGGAACTAAAAAAAGGAAAAAGAAAAAACTACTTTTAAATGAAAAATGAAAAATTAAAAAATATATCTTTTTAAAATTTTTACCTAGATGTTTGAACGCTCCTTTTTGGTAAATTTTTTGAAGGTAAAGATCCTGGTATAAGTCTTGCTCTAGCTGAATCTATAAAAAAATGTTGTTTCAATATTTTTAAAACAATGAACTAATAATAGACTTATTTAAGATAATATATATATATATATATATATATATATATATATATATATATATATATATATATATATATATATATATATATATATATATATATATATATAATAATATATATATATATATATATATATATATATATTATATATATATATATATATATATATATATATATATATATATATATATATATATATATATATATATATATATATATATATATATATATATATACACACACTTAAATATGTGAACACATAGCTTACTTCTATTAACTTCGTGATCTTCAAAATGCTTTTCGCATACATGTAAAGATTTGCTGGCAATTTGTTTTTTTAATGCTGAATCAATCAAACGATCTTTTGTGATAATCTCAATCAATTTTCTTCTCCATTCAACATTATAGTTATCCTGACCTTTAGGAAGACTGAATATAGCTATACCGTGTGAATAATGAGAAGTAGTACAACCATATGTTGAACAATTTGCTCCAGGCATTGTACTTATAGTTAAACTATAAAAAATTGTTTGTTTTGCACCTTAAAGTAGGCTGGGTACAAGAACCTAACATCAACGCAAAAACTATTGTTCGCAGGCCGTGTTTCCAGACTATTTATTCTTATGACTATGCACAAATATATATAGCAAATAATTAGATAAAAAATAAAGTTTCTAGATATTGGTTTACTAACTCTAATTATTTTCGCTTAAGTTGCCATTCTTAAAACTCGTTATACTTTTTTCTACTTTAAATACTAATTAAAATTAAAAAGCCCACTCACTAAACATCATCAGCAATATTGTGAAGCAGTTTTGTTTCCTGGTCATTAAGTATTTTTAACCTTTTTAGTTGATTTCTATCTTGATAATTTAATTCCTATAGTAATTCAATGATTTAATTATTTCATTTGTTTATCTTACTAAGAAGAATCGCTTCAAATATGTTAAACTTTTCAAACTACACGAAACATAAAATAGGTATTAAAAAAATTAACTTTTTTATTTATTAAATAATTTAGCTCAAGTAAAACTAAAACTTGCAAACTTAGTTAAATAAAGAATATTTGTTTCTCTTTTAAACAATCGTAAGTTGTTACTTTATATAAAAAACATCGCTTAATTTTATAAAAAAATTATAAAAGAGCAATGTTTCGAAAATATTTGTTCTAAATGTAATTTATTTAGCTTTAAGTTTTTTTGCGTTTAAAGATATTTTATTTGCCTATTTTTTTTTTTTTTTTGTTATTGTCTCTCATCGGACCAATTAATCTTGGTCGCTTTTTTTTTTTGCTTTTTAAAATGTTTTCAAAACGACTAAAAAATCTGGCCAGCTTTTCGCAACTAAATATTATTTAGGTGGTCAGCAATCGAGAGCGATCGCTCCCGCTTCCCAACCAAGCCAGATTTGGTGTTTTCAATCTTTGGTTGTTTTAGTCCCCAACACTTGAATCCAAAAATGAGGTTTTCAAAATAACTGATTCTTGCGTTTTTACAATTTAAATTAATTTTAAAAATTGGTAATAAATGTTAATTTTTATAGTGGAACCATAAAAAAAATAATATTGTTTTATAATGGAATTTGCCATTTGTTGTTGTAAAAATTGTAGTGAAAAAAGATTTCATTAAAATTATTTTAACAATTACTTATGTTTAGGTTATTAATGAAGAAAGTTCAAAAAATTCTGACGAAGGTGAGGTTGTAACAGCAGGTCATGTTTGTAGGAGTATTTCTAATTTTGTTGTAAAAAGAACAGAGAAAAAACGTAACGTTTTAGAAAAACTCCAAATGGAAACAAAAAATTCTCCAAATGAAAAGAAAAATAAAAATAATAATATTAAAAAAATTTTAGAAGGTAACTTTCAAGCTTTTTTTTTTTTTTTTTTTTTTTAAGTGTTTGATTAAATTATTATTTACTTAAATACTAAATTACTATCACTGAATTGGTTGATTGGAGCATATTTGCAGAAAATTCCATTTTTAATAGACATTTTAATCTTTTAACAAAAATAAAAAAGATAAGAAGAGGGGTATATTGACCATCAATCAATATATGTATTGAAGCTTCTGCAGATTGAATTTTTAGTATCATGTTAACACTATGTAACACCTAGAAATTAATTACTATTCAGCATATATATTATGTGTAACAATATGTGTACATCAAAATATTTTACTAGACAGTGTCCAGTGGACACCATTTGACCTAGCTAGATTTTTTTTCATTAAAATTTTTATTTTTGTCCTTCATGAAAAATGTTTTCCTCTCAAGTTATGAAATAAACAAAAATGGTCTAATTTAATACACTATTAATAAAGGCAATTAGGATGGTACCTTTTCTTATCCAAACTTATCAATTGGTTTATATACTTTATGCTGCGTCTGTTATCCAAACTGATCATTTGGTTTATATACTTTATGCTGCATGTGTTATCAAAACTGATCAGTTGGTGTATATAGTTTATGCTGCAAGTGTCTATCAATATATTTATGTACAATTTATATCATCTAAATTATTTATATGCTGAGTTTATAATCTAGCACTTAAAATGTTATATATTTCATGGTTTACCATTTAAATGTTTAACAAAATAAATTAAGTCCTTGATAACAAAATAAATTTAGTCCTTAAAAATTAAGAAAGATGGCTGAATTACCTATTTCCAAATATGTTTTATATTAAACATTTTAGTTAAATAGGTTCCATGAGACTTTTTTTAAAGGTTTGATTATTTATTTCAATGAACCATGTTAAATTGTTATCCTTACCTTTATTGTGTTTTATTTTCCTTAACTTGATTATGATTTATTTTCCTTACTTTGATTGTTTTTTCTTTTCCTTACCTTGATTGTGTTTTATTTTTCTTACTTTGATAGTGATTTATTTTAGTTATCTATAGCTTTATGATTTAATATTATTTATTAATTATAAATTATGTAAGTAAATACACATGCATATACACACACATACAAACACACTCATATAAAATGGAAAAATAAAACTGTCAAACAATAATCAATCGAATAATAATAACTGTCCAAAAAAACTGTCAAAACTAAGTAAGACAGTTGAAACATGTAAGACAGTCAAAACTGTCAAAACTAAGACAGTTGAAACATGTAAGACAGTCAAAACTGTCAAAACTAAGTAAGACAGTTGAAACATGTAAGACAGTCAAAACTGTCAAAACTAAGTAAGACAGTTGAAACATGTAAGACAGTCTAAACTGTCAAAACTAAGTAAGACAGTTGAAACATGTAAGACAGTCAAAACTGTCAAAACTAAGTAAGACAGTTGAAACATGTAAGACAGTCAAAACTGTCAAAACTAAGTAAGACAGTTGAAACATGTAAGACAGTCAAAACTGTCAAAACTAAGTAAGACAGTTGAAACATGTAAGACAGTCAAAACTGTCAAAACTAAGTAGGACAGTTGAAGTAAGAAGCAGACTCAAACACACAAAATTATGTTGTAATAAACAATATTGTAAGATAATAATAACATATAGAGCAATACCAGTAAATTTTCCTTAAATAGTAATAAATGACATAATATAACAAGTATTAATATAAATATAGTAAAAAAACAATTATAAAATAAAACAAACATGAGATGTGTGTAAGAAAAAAAAACATTGCTTTTGTATAAATGTAATTTGTGTAATAGTAGAAAATGAGCTTGTCCTTAGAATCTATTATTATTACACTATTATTGCTACTTACTACTATTGTATATTACTTGTAAGAACACCAATAACACGTTTATTTGAAATTAATCTAAGTATAGAATAAATACTACTTCATTCTGAAAATTTGAATCAAGAAATTAAAATAGATCACACTATAAAATTAATTATAATGATTAATATTCTTTTTGCTAATTTTTCTGGTTGATTCATCGATTTCCCAAAAAGCTAATTCATTTTTCTGGTTGATTCATCGATTTCCCAAATAGCTAATTCATTTTTCTGGTTGATTCATCGATTTCCCAAAAAGCTAATTCATTTTTCTGGTTGATTCATCGATTTCCCAAAAAGCTAATTCATTTTTCTGGTTGATTCATCGATTTCCCAAAAAGCTAATTCATTTTTCTGGTTGATTCATTGATTTCCCAAAAAGCTAATTCATTTTTCTGGTTGATTTCCTAAAAAGCTAATGTAGTAAGCTAATGGAGCTTTAATATATACTTCATCTGCTGTTAAAAGTGCACTCTCCTTGTTGATTAGTAAATAAATTTGTCATAATTTAATTTAGAAGTTTTTGGTCTCATTTTTCTTGTAAAAACACTAGCACCGATAAACGTTTCTAGTTTGTTTATAAAATTTTCTCAAAACAGCAAACTATCCAAAACTATGAACAGTTCAAATACATAATCAGCTCAGTCCCAGAAATTTTGTTTTTTTTCTTATTTCAAGTGTGATTCTATGTGACAATAATAAAGTCAATTTTAGGTTTTTATCTCTCTTTGAAACTGTTAAAGCAAAACCATGATTAACTAAAAAGAATAATAATTTTTTCAATTATGGTCATATATGAAAAAACATAAGAAATAATTAGATTACTGACTAAACTCAAGAAATACAATTTAAAGAAATTGAAGATAATTTTATTTGCAAGGTTGTAAAAATAAGACACTGGCGAGTCTCTCACATTTGAATACAGCTTCAATCTTTCCAAAACCTGAATGACAAAATGTTTCTTTGTGTTTGAAATTTTTTTAAAGAAACTCTTTTCTCCTAAAATATATCAAATCAATGTTAAATATAGAGGTTTTAATGTTCACAAACATGGTGATGATAAAAGGTTAGAAGACCTGTTGTGTTCTGTTATTGAATCACCAGATGACCTTTGCCATCAACAGCTACTTTTTTTTATTTAAGGAAGTTGAGGATTGCCATAATTGAAACAAAAGGAATAAAATGCTTTCCATTAAAACATCTAAAGAAATACCCATACATAAGGTTTAGTTGAATGGCCAAAAAACTAATACTCCAAACTTAATGCTCCAATGTATTTTTATAAAATAATTTAGATTTTCATAAACTTGACATTGGTCATAGTTGCATGTACTGTCAGGGCAACTAACGCAAAATAATATGAAATATTTGGTTCTTTAAACATAATAGAATCTAGTTTTACAGATGCTGTTAAAATGGCATTAGTATACATTGCTGGTTACCTTCAGTTTAAAACTGGATACCAATAAAACCTTCAATTTAAAACTGGTCAGGTCAGGTTTATCCTGCTACTGGTAACATGTAACCCAGTACAGTCTGCTTCATGTCCTGCTGCCTTTTTAGGCAAAGGCTAGGAGATGCAAACTCCGACATAAAACACCTCCTGCCTTGGGGCTCTTGGTTGAGTAAAAGCTAGAGATGGTGTCTCGATAAAAATACTCATCTTGGGCAGATGTTTAATGCATCCGGCTGCTGTCTTGTAGAAGGCCTCCTACGCAGGGGTACACAGATTCTATCTGTTGACCAGCCTTGCACCCCTTCTCCACCTATTAGGCTGGCGCAGATGTATTTTTAATACATTGTTTCCAGTTTAGGATGTTGAACGCTGGATCTTCTTGACTCGATGCATGGGTTTTGCTTGTGTCTCTGTTTTTATGACTAGGCAACTCATTCTATTATCTCCAAATGAGGGTACAGCTCTAAAATTCAGTTTTATGGTTCTGAGGCCGGCTGGTCAGATTTCCCAAACTCTGTGGTAGCTCTCAGAGAGGCTGATTCCATCAACAGCTGAAAGATATCAGAGTACTAACAGTGCCATGTTGCGCATGAATGGTGTCCCTGTTTGTACTTTTGGTGTGCATTGCCAAGGCCACATTGGAGCCCTTTGTTACGGCTTAGGGTTTATTAGTGGAAATGAGGCAATTGCTTGAGCTATAAAGCAGTGTACTGAGTACTATCTATGTTTTGATTCAAGTTCTTTAACAAATTTAAAAATGAATAAAATAACAAAAACTATAAAACACAAAAAAACCACAGTCATCACCAAGTTCGCTAAACCTATCATTCACCAATATTCGTGGTCTTCGAAGTAACTTTTGTTCTGTTGAGTCTTATCTCTTGCAAAGTTCACCAGACCTACTTGCTCTTTGTGAGACTAATTTGAATTCAGCTGTCTCATCTTGTGATCTTAGTGTTGATGGTTATCTTCCTTTGATTCGTAAGGACTCCAATAGTCATATGCTTGGCCTGGGCATTTACATTCGTAAGAATTCACCCATTTGTTGGGAAACTAGGTTTGAATCCACAGACTACTCTTTTATGTGCTTTTGTTTAGCACCACTTCACTCTATCACCTTTCTCTTTGTTCTATATCACTCTCCCTCATCTCAAGACTGCACTCTTCTTGATATTATTTCTGATTATATTGACCAAGCCCTCATTCTTTATCCATCAGCCAATATTGTTGTTGTCGGTGACTTTAATGTTCATCACACTGAATGACTTACTCTAGTGTCAGTGACTCTGCAGGCATTAAGGCCCACAACTTTTGTCTTTCTCAATCCCTAACTCAAATAGTCAACTTTCCAACTCGCTTTCCAGACAACCCGAATCATTTACCTTCTCTACTCGACTTATGTCTTGTTTCTGATCCTAGTCAGTGCTCAGTTTCTTCACACTCACCCTTAGGTGCTTCTGATCATGGTTTGATCTCTCTAAAACTATTATCTCATTCTTCTTTACTATCAGAACCCCCCTATCATCGTACATCTTACAACTACCTTAAAGCTGACTGGGACTCTTTCCGTGATTTTCTTCGTGATGGCCCCTGGGTAGAAATCTTTTGTCTCCCTGTTGACAAATGTGCTTCTTACATAACTTCATGGATTCAGGCCGGCATGGCATCCTTTATTCCCTCTCAACGATTCCAGGTCAAGCCTCACTCCTCTCTATGGTTTTCTTCACATTGTGCTGCTGCAATTGCCAATCGAAACCATTACTTCCATATCTATCAGCAAAACAATTCTCTAGAAAACAGACGTCTGTTTATTACTGCTAGGAACCATTGTAAAAAGATTTTGTCTAATGCCAAAGCCCGCTATTCTCAGATCATGAAATCTCATATTTCATCACAAAAATTAGGCTCTCGTGACTTCTGGAGAATCTTTGATAGTATCAATAATAAGGGCAAGTCTGTAATTCCACCTCTTTTGTATGGTTCAGACTTTGTCACCTCACCTAAAGACAAAGCTGAATTGTTTGCTAAGAACTTTTTATCAATATTATCTCTTTATTCCACTAGTTGCGTTCTACCTGATATAGCCGTCAAACAGGTTGATCCATTGCTCGACATTCGTATCACTCCAGCTTCTGTATCTAAAGTGATTTCCTGCTTAGACTCTTCTACAGCTTGCAGCCCGGACAACATACCTGTTATAGTCTTGCAGAAGTGTTCTCCAGAATTGTTGTCTATCCTTTCAAAACTATTTAACAAGTGCTTATCAGAGTCTTGTTTTTCAGCCTGCTGGAAAGCAGCATCTGTTATCCCTATTTTTAAAAATTCTGGAGAGCGATTCGATTCGTCTAACTTTTTTTTTATTTTTTTATTTTTTATTTTAATTCACCTCCTCAAGGCCGAGAAGGCCACTACAGACAAGGAGGCTACTTTTGAAACACGAACCTTGACGAACAAGGCCGCTGCGTGGAGAAACGAGTTGAGCGCGGTACTACCAGGGATGTGGTGGGAATCGAATCTGGAACCACTCGCTTATGAAGCGAGCGCTCTACTACTACACCACTACCGCATACTACCGTCCCATTAGTCTTCTTCCTATCATAAGCAAGGTTTTTGAATCTTTAATTAACAAACACTTAATCTCTCATCTTGAATCTCATAACCTACTTTCTGATCATCAATATGGATTTTGATCTTCTCGTTCTACGGCTGATTTGCTATCAGTAATAACCGATAGGTTTTATCGCGCATTAGATAAAGGTGGAGAGGTTAAGGCCATTGCTCTCGACATTTCTAAAGCGTTTGATAAAGTATGGCATGCTGGTCTTCTCCATAAGCTTTCTTCTTACGGTGTATCTGGAAGCATCTTTAAGATTATTGAATCCTTTCTTTCCAATCGTAGTATAAAAGTTGTCCTTGATGGTCAGCACTCTTCTTCTTATTCTGTAACCTCAGGGGTTCCCCAAGGTTCAATCCTTGGCCCTATACTCTTTTTAATTTACATTAACAATCTTCCAGATATTTTCACATCTAAGGTGGCATTGATTGCTGATGACACTACCATTTTTTCTTGTCACGATAAGAAGCCTACTCCCTCCGATTGTTTGCAGGGGGCATCTGAGCTTGAAAAGGATCTCACTTCTGCTACAGCATGGGGCTCACAGTGGCTGGTGAACTTTAATTCAGATAAAACTCAGTTTTTTTCGGCCAATCGTTATCACAATAGTTTAGACCTTCCTATATTTATGAACGGCAATGTACTCAATGAGTCTCCTACCCTTCATCTTCTAGGATTAACTCTTACTTCTGATCTTTCTTGGAAACTTTATATTAAATCGGTTGCAAAATTAACATCTGCTAAAGTTGCTTCTCTTTATCGAGCTCGTCACTTTCTTACTCTGGATAATATTCTCTATCTCTATAAATCTCAAATCCGGCCTTGTATGGAATACTGTTGCCATATCTGGGGCGGATCTTCTAATGACGCCCTTTCTCTTTTAGACAAGGTGCAAAAACGCATTGTAAACATAGTTGGACCTGCTCTTGCAGCCAACCTTCAATCTCTGTCACATCGTCGTAATGTTGCTTCTCTTTCTCTTTCCTACAAATACTATAATGGGCACTGCTCAAAAGAGCTAGCGTCTCTTGTGCCATCTACTAAAATTCATTCTCGTGTTACTCGTCGTTCAATTAAGTTTCATCCATTTTCTGTTACTGTTTCTAAGTGCTCCAAAAACTCTTATTCGTCTAGTTTTTTTGCTCGAACATCAGTTCTTTGATTTCACTTCCTTCATTTTGCTTTCTTGATTCATATAGTTTGCAATCTTTTAAGTCGTCTGTCAATTGTTATCCTGCTCTACAATCTTCATCTTTTCTCATCCAGTAACTTCCAACACTAATTAGTGGTTGCTTGCAGCCTTGTTGGAAGCGAAGATAATTAAAAAAAGAAAAAAAAAAAGTTAACACTGAAACATATTGTATTGAGCGGTGTCTATTTTTAATCACATAGATTGAGGTGTTTCGAAAAGATTAATTGATTTTTTTTGTCAAATTTCTTTCTTTTGTTATATGCTTTTTATTGCACTGGATTTGTCAGTTTATTTACATTATCTATTTTTGCTATTTTTAATCAGTTGATGATTTTTTTTAGGTTATTTTAAGAGTTTTGTGTAAAAGGGAGCAAAATTTTGTTAAATTTTTTAAAAATAATTATTCAAAACTCTGCATGGTCTAATAAGAAGCTCAAAAAACTTGAGCAATTAGACAACTTGTAGCTTTTGATGTTTAGCAGTAATAAATAAAAATGATTTCAATAGAACATATTTTATTTAAAATTCTTTTAAATAAAATATGTTCTATTGAAATCATTTCTTACTGCTAAATCATTTCTTACTGCTAAATCATTTCTTACTGCTAAATAAATATAATGTAGTTCTCATAAATACTTGTAATTTTCAGAAAACAGTGGATAATGATGGTGCTAATAATTAAATTTTTGTGGTTAAGCTAATTTTTTTTTTGTGGTTAAAACTTCTCTTCATATTTTAAATAATTTAGAACACTGTTGTTGTTTTTTTTTTCAATAATTTAGAACACTGTTGTTGTTTTTTTAATAATTTAGAACACTGTTGTTGTTTTTTTTCCAATAATTTAGAACACTGTTGTCGTTTTTTTTCAATAATTTAAAACATTGTTGTCGTTTTTTCAATAATTTAGAACACTGTTGTTGTTTTTTTTCAATAATTTAGAACACTGTTTTTGTTTTTTTTTCAATAATTTAGAACACTTTTTTTTAATAATCAAATGATAAAAGAACACATCAACTTTTTGAACAGCTTTTATATGGGAGACTTCCTCAGAATTTATTTGATCTTGTGTTCTGAAATATGATAATCTAATTTACTAAGGATATATTTTATTAATATCTAATAATATTTTAATATTATACCTAATAATATGTAATAATTTTTTGTAATCTAATTCACTTCCAACAAAGCTGCAAGCGATCACTATTAGGTTGGAAGTTACTAGTAAACAAAGAAGAGAGTTAAAGAGCAAGGAAATGATTGACAGAAGACTTGTATGAATCAGGAAAATATGTAGATGGGAAAGAATTTTAAAGGATTGAAGTGCAGGTCAAAAAACTAGACAAATGAAACTTAGAGCATGCAAGAAGGGATATATTTAAGGGATGCGACTTTGCTGAAAGACAAGTCAAGCATGATAGTGTTTTGGTTTATGGAGCTATAGGCAATAACTTCTTTGAACAGTGACCATGAGAGTATTTGTAGAAAAGAAAAAGAGATGCAACTTTTTAAAGATGGGAGAAAGGCTCACGCTTGGCAGATAAAGCAGGTTTAACTACGTTTAAAATGCAATTTCGGACCTTGTTTAGAAAAGAAAGAGCATCAATAGAAGAACCAGTTCAGAAATGGTAACACTACTCCAAACAGTGACAAATAAAAATATTTGTAGAGGTAAAGAATAGAATCAGGAGTAAAATAATGGCAAGCATGAGAAGAAATCTTAATAGATGCTAACTTTGTAATTGATTGTTTCAATGAGAGGTCAGTAGTGAACAATCCAAGAAGGTGTTTAGCAACAGAAGCCGTTTGATTGATCAGAGTGATTCGGATGTATAACATTGGATTAATCTGTTTAATTGGAATAGCAGGTAGTGTATGGCCATTAGATTTGAGTAGAATTAGAATAAACGTTCTTTTTAAAAAATTCTACTATTCCCTTGGGAGAGGTAATAAGATCAGACCCATTCCAGAGATAGAATGTTAGACTTACTATTTTTAATGACACCGTTGAGCCTAAGAAAAAAATGATTACAATAAGATGTAGCAGCTGCACAAGATAGTAAAAACCATGGAGTAGAATGAGAGTTGACTTGGAACCAAAGAGAGGAAACAAAAAATTCCTTTTTTTAATTCCTATCTGTATCCAGGTGGTTATGTATAAGGCACATTTATCAGTGGAGAGAGAAAAGACATCAATCCAAGGACCATCATGAAAAAAAAACCCCAAAAAAATATTGAATAAATTGAAACTAAGAATTCTGAGATCGAGATGCGGACAAATAACTTAAAAATGTATTACAACAACAATACAAGTTATTCAGTTTTCAATAAAAACTCTCAATAAATTTTTGAATCCTTGTTTAGCGTTTGTGAATTTTTAAAAGCTGATTACAATGAAAGTTTTCATTTTGATCAGTTAGTTTTTATTATATTAAGCACCTACTATTTTAAGTATATTAAGCACCTGAGAGTAATCGCTTAAACAAAAAGAATTTCACTAATTCAGAAAAATATTAACCAGCTCTCTAAAAATTGACTGTTAAAATGATATTTTTAAAATAAAATTATTAAAAATATATATGTAGTTAATAAGTATATAAATTTCTTTTTAAAAGTTGTGAAAATATAAAATAAGTACAAATTTACAAAAATGTTTATGAATAAGTTTTAATCCATAATTTTCAAGAAAACTTAAATTTTAACTCTGAAAAATTTGTTTAAAATGGTTTTGAATCTTTTTTAATTTATTTTTTTTGTATTCGTACTTGTATAAGGACTACACAAAGGAATCTTTATATACACATAGAAAAAAAAGTGAAAAAATTGCAATTAGAAAAAAAAAAAAATAAATAACAAAAAAAATAAACAGTTAAATTTGTAAAACCAAAATTTAAATTCTATTTAGATATTCAAGCACATAAGCATTGTTAAAAGCTTACTAATTATGAAGTAACATAAACTAATTAAGATGTTTGTGCCAATAAATAAAACATTACTCCATCAAGTATTCCATCAAGAATCTAAATAAATATGTTCATTGAATCGTTTAAAATGAACTTGTGCTTTTTACATTTCTTTTTAATTGCATGACCTCTTCTTTTTTAAACTTTTCACACACTTAAAAATAGTGCGATAAAAACAGTTGCTTGTTTCTGTAAAAGCAAGTCTTGAATTATAAATTCTTTTATAGACAAGAAAACAATCTTGAAAATTAATAAACTCTATAATTCCACACTTCTGAAAAAAAGCCACATCACTAATACTACACTGATATAAAATTTGATACATGATTTTACCTTTTTACAGATAACTATTAAGACTTTGTTTTAACCCTCACACTCCTAAACCTCGGAATTAGGGTCAGCCTAACTCCGAGGTTTAGGAGAGAACTGCCAACCTGAAAGTGTTTGAGATCGGCAAAAAATTGGCGACCTCGTTTCTGTGTTTTATGGTTAGACCTTTGTATCAAATAGTTTCTGCCGACATGATGCCGAGCTCAAAAAGATTGAGGTCAAATTTTTGCTGACCTCATTTTTCCTAATTCCTAAGGTTGCAGAAAGTCATAAAAGTAGAAATTCATTAAAGCGGTAAAATTAAATTTTTCATGTAATAAATAAAATATAATAAAGATAATATAATAAATAAAGAAAATATAATAAAGAACTAAATGATACAGAAAATCAACAATAAAATCGTCGTTATTTCCAATGATTATACATATTATTTGATTTATTATACATAATATACACCTGAATGGAAATGCCACATTCCATTCATGTGACGATGAAAGCAACATTTTGAAATTGTTATTGTTGAAGTTTATTTTCCATTTATTTTTTTATTGTTATCTTGACAATTAGAGCAATTACTTCAATTGAAAAACTCGTTTTATAAATATTTACTTTCGTCATTTTATTTGAATTAGAACGATTTTGTTTTTTATAAATAATGAATGGAATATTTTAATGGCGTTATTTCTAATAATTGGCTAGTTTTTAGCAAATGTTTTTACGAAGTTAAAATATAAAACGATACTTATTTTAAATGTTTATCTATTAAACGCTTTTAATTTAATAATATACTTTTTTATCATTTAATTTTAATATAAATGTAATGAAACATTTTGATTGTAAAGAAATTTTTCAATCAAGAACATTTGATTGTAACTGAAAAAGTTTCACGTAGAATTAAATTTAGAGATATTATTAAATTAGAATTAAAGAAACAATGAGTAAAGCAACGAAAAGTCCAATCTGGGACTATTTTGATATTGATGAAAATAATCACTCAAAAGCAATTTGTAAATTTTGCAAAATAAAAATATCAAGAGGAGGAACATCTGGCAAAAAAATGACAACATCTAATTTAAAAGGGCATATGAAAGCAAAACATATAAAAATTTTCCAGAAAGTAGAAGATCTACAATGTTTCAAAAAAATTAAATTAAGTAAAAAATGTTATTGCATCTACTTCAACCAGTAAAGAGAATGATAATAGCAAAGTATCTTTTAGCAACAGTGCTACAGTTATTCTAGATTAAAAACATCAATCTAAGCTTGAGGAAACTATTAATAAGCATAGGAAATGGACTTCAAGTGAACAAAGAGCTCAAAAAATAACTATGCTTATCGGAGAAATGATATGTGTAGACATTCAGCCGTATTCTTTAGTTACAGATTAAGGATTTAAAAAACTAATTATGCATCTTGAACCAAGGTATACCATGCCCTCTAGAAAACATATGACTGAAACAGTTGTTCCTTTAATTTATGAAAAAATGAAAATACAAATTATGAATGATGTAGCAAAAGCAGATTTTTTGAGTTTTACCACTGACGGATGGACTACACATCACA
>NC_061169.1:13291478-13293978 GCF_022113875.1 Hydra vulgaris
ATATATATATATATATATATATATATATATATATATATATATATATATATATATATATATATGTATATATATACATATGTATATATACATATATATATACATATGTATATATATATATATATATACATATGTATATATATATATATATATTTATATAAAGATATATATATATATATATATACATATACATATGTATATATATACATATATATATATATATATATATATATATATATATATATATATATATATATATATATATATATATATATATATGTATATATATATTTATATGTGTATATATATATATATATATATACATATATACACATATAAATATATATATGTTATATTGATTATATTTTATATTATAAGTTGTATATATTTTTTGGTAAAACAAAAGTTATACAACTTTTTTCCAGGTTTAAATGGCTGCACCTTATCAATAACTTTCCGCATATAAATAAGATTTGTAAATCCCTTTTTTAATTTCCCAGATATATTCAGAAAGTTCTGTAGAATTTACTTATATCAATTATCTAATTTTTATTATCATATTAAAAAGAATTATGTTTGTACTAGCGATCTTTAAATATTATCAGTAAAAATTATAATTTCAGTTAAAATTTCTGAATTTTTTTTTTTAAGTTTTTTGAAATTATAAAATAAATGAAACCAGCTAGTATCTAATGCAGCCACAAAAGCAAAATTGTTATCTTCAACTTTAACTTTATTTATGCTAACACTATATTGTAATATATAAAGTATTCAATAAAATAACACTAATTTAAAAGAGTCCCTCATATTAAAAAAAAAGTTCTTCAGAAAAAGGTAAACCTGCTCAAATATACTCAAACTTAGTCAAAAGAAAATTGTATAAAGTTTAATAAACATATAAAAATTTAAAAAACCGTTTGATAAGACTACTATGGCTTGGGATTACCATCTCTTTGCACAATAAATGTTTAATTTTTGAAATAGTCTTTGTTTGCTAATTGCTGTACTATTTCAAGGATAGCAATGTCACTTTTAGAAAACAGTGACCATGATTGTATGGCAATTTCTAAATGAGGGTGGATTTGTGTTAAGTAAAGTATATCAAGTGTACTATTTGCAGTTAAGGCAAGGTTAAGGCTTTTAGGTTATCTGATACAAAAATTCCTAGATCGCTTTGTGTGGTAGTTTCCTCTAGTTGTCTACAAGATCCACCAACATTCCTGTTGAATAT
This sequence comes from Hydra vulgaris, assembly GCF_022113875.1. Lineage (NCBI taxonomy): Eukaryota > Metazoa > Cnidaria > Hydrozoa > Anthoathecata > Hydridae > Hydra > Hydra vulgaris. The sequence continues at coordinate 13,292,707 of NC_061169.1, forward strand.
TCATTCTTGAACTTCTTTGAAAGTTTAACATGCATCACTTTACACTTTTCAGTGTTATATTACATGTGCTATCTCTGGGATAAGTCCACTGCAGGGTCAATATCTGCTTGAAGAGTTTGCCCATCGAGATTTGACTTAATGATGCTTAGGATTTTGCTGTTATCTGGGTATAATTTGATATGGTGACCAATGCTCTCGGTTAAGTCATTAATGAAAAAAATGAACAATAAAGGACCTAGTAAAAAATTGAATTATACCTAGTACGCTGCTTTGTGGTACCTTTGATGGAACATATTTTCGCTCCGAGGTGTGTTTATTGATTAATACTCTTTCTTGGCATCTGATTAGCCATTCTTCTACCCAGAATATTAATCTGTCTCTGATGACTGTATGCTTGTAACTTGTCTAGAAGATTTTTGTGTGATACCTTGTCAATGCTTTTGGCGAAATCAGTGTGTATGATGTCTGCTACATAGCCAAGTTTCTTTCACAAATTTCAAGGAGAAAAAAATATATAAATATATCCACAGACTCTTTTATGTGCATTCATTTAGCACCACTTCACTCTATCACCTTTCTCTTTGTTATATATTGTTCTCCTTCATCTCAAGATTGCACTTTTCTTGATGTTATTTCTGATCATATTGACCAAGCCTTCTCTCTTTATTTATCAGCCAATATTTTTGTTGGTCGGTGACTTTAATGTTCACCACACTGAATGGCTTGGCTCAAGTGCCAGTGACCGCTATTCTCAGGTCATGAAATCTCGTATTTCATCACAAAAATTAGCCTCTCATGACTTCTGGAGAATCTTTAATAGTATCAATAATAAGGTAAAGTCTGTACTTTGTCACCTCACCTAAAGACAAAGCTGAATTGTTTGCTAGAACTTTTTATCAATATCATCTCTTGATTCCACTAGTTGCGTTCTACCTGATATAGCCATCAAACAGGTTGATCCATTGCTTGACATTCGTATTACTCCAGCTTTTGTATCTTAAGTGATTTCCTGCTTAGACTCTTCTACAGCTTGTGACCCAGACAAAATACCTGTTATAGTCTTGCAGAAGTGGTCTTCGGAGCTGTCGTCTATCCTTTCAAAACTATTCAACAAGTGCTTATCAGAGTCTTGTTTTCCAGCCTGCTAGAAAGCAGCATCTGTTATCCCTATTTTTAAAAATTCTGGAGAGCGATCTGATTCGTCTAACTACCGTCTAACACTTAATCTCTCATCTTGAATCTAATAACTTATTTTCTCATTATCAATATGGA
>NC_061169.1:13296478-13413978 GCF_022113875.1 Hydra vulgaris
AGAAAACAACTTCTTTGGCATTATTTTTATAACTGAGACATGGTTCAACGATCAATCAACTCCCTCTCTTCCAAACTATAACCTCTATCGTTTAGACCGTCTAAACCAAATCAGAGGAGGTGTAGCTATATACACAAACAATAAAATCATCTCAAACCAACTACAGGAATCCCTACTACACAAAAATTTTATTTGTTACTATACAGAACAATTATGGGTCGAACTAAAGCTTCTGAATGAAACTCTGTTTTTAGGTTGCATTTATAGACCTCCTTCTCAGAGATTTAAAGCCGAAATATCAGTATCAACAAAAAAATACAATGGTATGATCATTGCTGGTGATTTCAATTTCCCAGAGATTACTTGGACTTCCAATTCAGTCTTCTCCTCTAGTAAAATCGGTCTCTTCTTCAAGATTGTCATCTTTACCAAACTGTCACTGTCCCTACTTTCAAATCTGCTAATTGTCCTATGACAAACACTCTTAATCTTAAAATATGTGACTCTCCATATCGTGTTAACGAAGTCAACATTGGTCCTCCACTCGGTTTGTCTGATCAATATCACAGCTCTATCACCTGGCAATACAAACTAGCTTCCACTGGAAAATTATTGCATTTCAACAGCTCTAAATTTATTTACAACCTCGGTAACTACAAAAAAATCAACAAGGAATTCAATAAGGTTGATAGTTATCTATTTTTAAAGATTTAAACGTAGAACAATGTTACCAAATTTAGCTGAACAAATACAATGAATGTTGTCTTCAATTCATCCCTCGCATGCCAAACAAACCATCCCCAAATAAACAACCATGGATGACAAAAGAACTTTTATCACTGATTCGTCTTAAAAAATCGCTGTGGGCTTGTAACGTCATTTCAAAATGGAAAATCGCATCCCTGGTTAAGGAATATAGAGGAACTAAAAAGTTTGTTAAAAAAATTAAGCTCTTCTTCTCTGAAATCTTTCGAATTTGCTCTTGCAAATGATAAGCGCAACCCTAAAAGACCATTTCATATATAAATAGTAAAAGCTCTGGAATAAATCAGATCTCATCTATGCGAATCACCAGTTTTAGTGAAATCATTACCTCTGACAAAATTAAAATAGCTAACTTGCTTAACAAGCAGTTTTTAGCAAAGAGTTTTCCAGTGGCAATCTTCCCCATTTTGATTGTAGAACTAATACAATCCTCAACAACATAACTTTTGACTCTCAGACTACTCTAATGGAACTCTCATCACTAGATATATCTAAATCACTTGGTGTAGACAATGTCATTCCTCACCTTTTACGCTTTTGTTCTACCTCAATGTCTACTCCACTTACTCTCATCTTTCAAAAGTCATTTGACAATGGTGAAATTCCAAACTCATGGTCCAAAGCAAATGTAACACTTTTATTTAAGAAGGGCTCCGGACCAATATCTCTTACCTCGATTCCATGTAAAATAATGGAGAAACTAGTTAAGAAGGCAATCATGCAGCATCTAAAATCAAACACTCTTCTATCAAATAGTCAACATGGCTTTTTAGAGAAAAAAAGCATGCATTACAAATCTCCTTGAAACAATGGATTTCTTAACTGGAAATTTGCCCAGAAAACTACCAGTTGAGGTCATATTCTTGGATTTTGCCAAAGCATTTGACAAAGTGCCACATCAACGAATGCTTTACAAACTAAAAATGTACAGAATCGAAGGTAATCTTCTCAATTGGACTCATTCGAATTGGTTACCTGTAAAAAGTGGAGTTCCACAAGGATCAGTCTTGGGTCCAATTTTATTTATCATTTTCATCAATGATCTGCCTGATGTAATAAGCAAAGAAAACATTTGTAAGATCTACGCTGATGACATTAAATTTCTGAGCATTTTCAACTCACTTGCTGCTCAACTTCAACTCCAATGAGATATTGACCAAATTGTTCATTGGACTAAGTCTTGGCTCATGAAGCTAAATGCAAAGAAATGCAAGGTCATGCACTTTGGCCAAAAAATTAATTCCTTTCAAGTACTCAATGGAGGAAATATGCCCTAGTTCAATAACGACTCGAACTACATTGGAAGCAACCACCTCTGATCATGACTTGGGAATTCAAATTACCAATGACTGTAAAGTAGAAACCCAATCCATCATTGCTTCATGTAAAGCAAATAAAATGCTAGGCATCCTAAAACACACTTTCCAGATGTTTACAACTTGGCCTATCTACTCTAATTGAACGTCGCAAACGAGGTGACCACATCCAAAAATACAGAATTGTTAATAACATTGACATAATCAACTGGCACATCTGGTAGCATTTTCCATGCATTTTGTCAATGCATGGAACATGCTACCAGATAAAGTAAATAACTCTCCAACTGTCAACAGTTTTAAAGCAAGTCTCAATAAGTTCTAATGTTACTACAGCTCGCAGCTTTCTTTAGTGAAAATTGCAATATAAGCTTCACAAAAACTAACTGTAATCTAACAATCTATGATTTGTATTTTGTCAATTATTTTTACTTTTGTTGTAACAAATATATACTACTACTACTACTACTACTACTACTACTACTACTACTACTACTACTACTACTATATATATATAAATTCTGATGCATATATAGTATATATATATATATATATATATATATACATATATAATATATATATACATACATATAGTGTGTGTAAATTCTGATGCATATATAGTATATATATATATACATACATATAGTGTGTGTATATATATATATATATATATATATATATATATATATATATATATATATATATATATATATATATATATATATATATATATATATATATATATATATATATATATATATACATTTATATGGTCGCGATCAAAGCTTTGGAACATTTTAAAAATTTGCAGAAAATCTGAAATACTTGTTTAAAAATATTTGTTTACATTGAAAATTCTAATTATTATTATTATTGCTATTATTATATATATATATATATATATATATATATATATATATATATATATATATATATATATATATATATATATATATATATATATATATATATATATATATAATAATAATAATAATGCTGGAAAGCAGCATCTGTTATCCCTATTTTTAAAAATTCTGGAGAGCGATCCAATTTATCTAACTACCGTCCCATTAGTCTTCTTCCTATCATAAGCAAGGTTTTTGAATCTTTAATTAACAAACACTTAATCTCCCATCTTAAATCTCATAACCTACTTTCTGATCATCAATATGGATTTCGATCTTCTCGTTCTTCGGCTGATTTGCTAACAGTAATAAAGGAAAGGTTTTATCGTGCATTAGATAAAGGTAGAGAGGTTAAGCCCATCTCTCTTGACATTTCTAAAGTGTTTGGTAAAGTTTGGCATGCAGGTCTTCTCCATAAGCTTTCTTCTTACGGTGTATCTGGAAATATCTTTAAGATTATTGAATCCTTTCTTTCCAATCGTAGTATAAAAGTTGTCCTTGATGGGCAGCACTCTTCTTCTTATTCTGTAACCTCAGGGGTTCCTGAAGGTTCAATCCTTGGCCCTATACTCTTTTTAATTTACATTAACAATCTTCCAGATATTCTCACATCTAAGGTGGCATTGTTCGCTGATGATACTACCATTAATTCTTGTCACGATAAGAAGCCAACTCCTTCTGATTGCTTGCAGGGGGCATTTGAGCCTAAAAAGGATCTCACTTCTGCTACAGCATGGGGCTCACAGTGGCTGGTGAACTTTAATTCAGATAAAACTCAATTTTTTTCAGCCAATTGTTATCGTAATAATTTAGACCTTCCTATATTTATGAACGGCAATGTACTCGATGAGTCTCCTACCCTTCATCTTTTAGGATTAACTCTCACTTCTGATTTTTCTTGGAAACCTTATATCAAATCGGTTGCAAAATTAGCATCTGCTAAAGTTGCATCTCTTTATCGAGCTCGACACTTTCTTACTCTGGATTCTATTCTCTATCTCTATAAATCTCAAATCCGACCTTGTATAGAATACTGTTGCCATATCTGGGGCGGATCTTCTAATGATGTCTTTTCTCTTTTAGACAAAGTGCAAAAACGCATTGTAGACATAGTTGGACCTGCTCTTGCAGCCAACCTTCAACCTCTGTCACATCGTTGTAACGTTGCTTCTCTTTCTCTTTTCTACAAATACTATAATGGGCACTGCTCGAAGGAGCTAGCCTCTCTTGTGCCATCTACTAAAATTCATTTTCGTGTTACTCGTCATTCAATTAAGTCTCATCCTTTTTCTGTTACTGTTCCTAAGTGCTCCAAAAACTTAATCGTCTAGTTTTTTTGCTCGAACATCAGTTCTTTGGAATTCCCTTCCTTCATCTTGCTTTCCTGATTCATATAATTTACAATCTTTAAAATCATCTGTCAATCGTTATCTTGCTCTACAACCTTCATCTTTTCTCTTCCAGTAACTTCCAACACTAATTAGTGGTTGCTTGCAGCCTTGTAGGAAGCGAAGATGTTAAAATATATATATATATATATATATATATATATATATATATATATATATATATATATATATATATATATATATGTATATATATAAATATGTGTATATATATATATATATATATATATATATACTAGAAATATATATATTAGATATATATATATATATATATATATATATATATATATATATATATATATATATATATATATATATGTATATATATACTATGATATATATAGTATAATAGTATATATATATATATATATATATATATATATATATATACGCATTATTGTTATTTTATATATATATATATATATATATATATATATATATATATATATATATATATATATATATATATATATATATATTATGATATATATATATATATTTATATATATATATATATATATATTTATATATATGTATATATATATACATATATACATATATATGTGTGTGTATATATATATATATATATATATATATATATATATATATATATATATATATATATAACAACAACAAGGCTGCAAGCAACCACTAATTAGTGTTGGAAGTATATATATATATATATATATATATATATATATATATATATATATATATATATATATATATATATATATATATATATATATATGACCTTGGAGATTTATACCTTTTGCCCAAAGGAGAAACTATGAATGCAAAAATGCACCTCAACGTTTTGGATGATTCACTAATCAATTTCATGATTATTCATCAGTGCACAATTTTTCAACATGATTCAGCACCATGCTACACTGCAAAGTTTGTGAAGCAGTGGCTTGGATCAAAAAACATACAGTTGCTTGATTGGCCTGGAAATTCTGCAGATCTCAACCCAATTGAAAAGCTTTGGATGTTAATCAAGAAGCGTGTGTCTGCTAAGAACTGCAGTTCATTAGATGATTTAAAAAATGCTATTCGTCATATATGGTGTACAGAACTTACATCAGGACTATGTGAAAATCATGCCAAATTCATGCCCAAACGAATAAGTGCTGTGATAAAAAACAAAGGATATCCTACCAAATATTAATAGTACATCTGTTTAAAATGATTATACAATGTAATAATAATATATATATATATACATATATATATATATATATATATATGTATATATATATATATATATATATATATATATATATATATATATATACATATATATATATATATATATATATATATATATATATATATATATATATATATATATATATATATATATATATATATATATATATATATATATATATATATATATATATATATATATATGTATATATATATATATGTATATATATATATATATATATATATATATATATATATATATATATATATATATTTTGAATGTAGACATCATGTATGAGAGTATATAAATTATTATTTTATAAACATCAATAAATACGATTTTCTCTCAATACTAAATTTATTTTTTATTTTTTAAAAGAAATTTTCGCTGGATTGTTGTGACCAGCGTCTTCAGCTTAAAAGATTTTTTTTTTTTTTGTTTATATGTTATTTTTAAACGGCAATTTTATTATATGTCAATGGAATGGTTTCGTCTTTTTCTGACGTAAGTGCATTAGAAATGGTGTCCAGAATTTTGTTGACACATTTTGTCCCTCATCTAAATTGATACCACTTTGTTGATAAATAAAAACACGCATGCAACAACACAAAAACAGTACAATACGAAATAAAACAGAAAGATCAGCATTAGCCAAGTCCAGAAAATTACTCACTGCGATGTTAAAGAAGAGAGTTCAGATTAAAAATCTCTTTTCTGTCAAGACAAGAATATAAAGTTGAGTCTTTAGCAAATAAAGCCTCTTTAGATATAATATTTTCTTGAAGATCGATATTGTAGATATTGTAGAAACAATACATAAGCACAGATAGAACCTTGTGGTATGTTTAAAGTTACTTGAAATAAAGAATAGTGTAAGCCTTCAAGAATATACTGCAGTTAAAAAGAAATAATTTAATAACCTCAAAACCTTTATATAAAGAAACTAATAACAGAGTGAAGACGAATTGTAAGATAGTTGGAGAGGCCAAAGTGTTTTCTAAGGTTTTTAAAGATTGAAACCACTTATAAGACTATGATGGAAATTTTTTCTGAAGCACAATCTGTAGAAGTGTTTAATTGAGAATTAGTTTTAGCATTGGAAGCCAAAGTGATTTGGATGTTTAACAATTGGTTAATTTGTTTAACTAGCAGGAAGAGTTTTGCTATTATATTCAAGAGTCAAATTAGAGATTTCTTTGCAAATAATTCTGCTTTATTCTAAGGAGAAGTAAAAAAATCAAATCCATGAATTAGAGATTAAATACCATTTACTTTAGTTAATGACGTTGTTGAAGACTAACCAAGTCTCTAGAACTTAACATCCGATATAAGATAAAAGGTTAAGTAAACTGAGAATAACAGAGCTTAACATCAGACAGGACCTTTTTACATTGGCTTCTGGGAATAATTTAAGGACATTTGTTTTTAATAGAGATGTTCTTGTAAAAAAAATGAAAAAAATGATTAATGTTTAATAAAGCAACTGTTCAAGATGATAAAAAATGTGGAGTAGAATGAGGCTTGACTTAAAATTGAAGAGTAGGATTAAAAACTTCCAAACTTTTAGTCCAAAGGAATAAAAGCTTCCGAGATCCACCTTATGCATACATATTATTTACATTCTGAGATCTACTTTATGCATACATATTATATCTATTTTTATAATAAAAATCCTTGCTATGTACAATACAACTGGGAACTTAATAAGAAACAAAAAGATTTTTTGTTCTCAATAAAAGTATCTTCAGAACAAAGTAGAAAGTATGACTCTCATACACAAAATGTAAATCCATTATGGTTTAATCTAAGAAAATATCGTTTAACTTCAAGTACTTCTCATAAAAGTTATATCCGCATGGGGGCGAATCTAGCATTTTAAATGGGTGATGATAAATTTTTTTTATCGACGTCTCCCCCCCCGTCCCTCCCCCGCAACCTCTCTAGGGTTTAAGTATAGTCAATATAAAAAGTGGAGAAACATTAAAAGGTGTAGCGAGGGTGTAGGCAGCTTTTTTTATGAGTGGCGCTGCTTTTTTTATGAGTGGCTAAATAATTTTATTTAGTTATTAAACATTGTATAATAACTAAATAAAATTTAGTTATTATACAATGTTTAAATCATTGTATAATAACTAAATTTTGTATTGCTTTTGCAGTATCCATTTTTAGCAGAAATTTTTACAAATGTTGCCTTGGCTATTTTGTTCATAAATTAGACATGTAATTTTAAGCCTAATTTACTTAACAAAGTGCACCAACGAGAAGGTAAGCCATAGGACTTTGCACTTCATCTGTATACTGTCATTTTGCCCAAGGTTAGCCCTCCATTTCTGGATTCTTTCCTTTTCTTGAGAGGCACGTAGTGTAAAGTAATGTTGCCTAAGGTTGGCCCTCCGTTTCTGGATTCATTCCTTTTCTTGAGAGCCACGTAGTGTAAAGTAACGTTGCCTAAGGTTGGCCCTCCACTTCTGGATTCTTTCCTTTTCTTGATAGGCACGTCATGTAAAGTAATATTAGGTTATTTATTAAGGTTAAGTAATATTAGGTTAAGTAACTAGAAATATAATAATAAAGGTTAGTCCTCCATTTCTGGATTTTATCTTTATTTTATTTTATATTATTAATCTTATATTATATTATTAATCTTGCCTAAGGTTAGCCCTCCATATCTGGATTCTTTTTTTTTTTTTAATTTTTAACTGTTTTTTGTTATAATAATTTTTGTTATATTTTTTTATTGAAGTTCTATATTTTATATATATATATATATATATATATATATATAAAATATAATTCCCATAAATCAAAATAATTCCCATAAATCTAACTCAGCATGTATTGAAGTAAAATGAGGCATATCAGATGAATAGAAATTTAAAAATTCATAAAAATCAGATTTCCATGGTTTTTTAACTTTGTCAACTGTATTCTGGACAATACAGTTGAAGGAATTGCTGCTAGACCTTTATAAACAAACATGCCATTTTCTGGAAACCTATTATCTAGCTCATTAATAAGATGTTCAATTAATGGAGAAGTAATGCTATGTTTAAAATAGTCACAAACTGTATTTGTTGGATAATTATCCCGGTAAACTTGGACATTACACAATCTAGGTCTTACTTCTTGTATATCAATAGTTTTGCCCAAACTAAGAGCGATAGCGTACCATTCAGTGTGATATATATATCAATTTTATTTTTAATTTCTAATAACAGATTTTTTAGATTAGTTATTTCAAAACACTGCTGGGATATGTCAAAAGATTTAGTTCGAAGAGTTGCAGTAATTGCATAAAAAAAATCCATTAATTGTTTTGTAATAACTAAACTTACAATAAAAGAGAAATCTGTTAATAATCTTAAAAAAGAAGAGGATTTGGAAGCAGTTTCACTGTTATATTCCTTTGACTCATTTAACCCCATCTCCTCTAAAGCATGAATAATAGGTATAAAATTATCAAAAAAAAACATCAAGACCTCTCAGCTTTTGAACCCATCTTGTTCGACAAGTATCTATTATTTTTTCTTGATTTGGACTTAAATATTTTTTGAGACAGTTTACTACGTTAAGGAGATAAGTTAAAAAAATAAGAAGTTTCTTTTACTTGGCCAAGAAGATTTTTTACTTTTTGAACTTGGCATGCAGCTGCTACTACTAAACTAAGTCTATGGCTTGCGCAATGAATAAATATAGCTTTATGATTAAGAGCTTTTATTCGAGAAGCAACTCCTTTATATTCACCTGCCATACAACCCGCACCGTCATACCCTTGGCCTCTACAATTTTGAATATCAAGTCCAAACTCTTGAAGTGCATTAAGTACATTTAGAGATAGACTAAGACCAGATGTCTTGCAATCAATAAATCTTAAGAAATCCTCGCAAATCTCATTATTTGAATTTACATATCTTAAAACAAGTGACATTTGTTCAGTATTTGAACAGTCAACTGCTTCATCACAAAGAATTGAAAAAAAAATTGAATGCTTGACATTTTTTATTAAAGGTTCCTCAATTGCTTTCCCACAAGAATCAATAAGTTGGTTTTGGGTAGTTTTTGATATATAGGTTGCATTTTTTGAAAGAATTTAATTCATTATATGAAAGAATAATAACTGAGTTGGAGTCTAATGACTTAACTATTTTTGAATCTACAGAAAGTTCAAAAGGCAACTCTATTAAAGCATTGTCTTTTTTAAAGTTAATTTTAGGTTGAATTTCGACATGTTTTGCAGAATCAAGTTGTTTTTTTTTATTTGTTTCAGTTTTAGGACTAAAAAAGTGTAAAGGATAAGTAGCATCGTTTTTTATAGCCGAATTCTTATTATTACTAGAAATTAGTTTAGGCTTTTTAATAATTGGTATAAAATGGTTCGGTGTCCAGTTATTATTATTTTGCATTACTGACATAATATCAGTATTACACCATAAAATATTTAAAACATTTTGATATTGATTTTTAATTGAACGAAATGGAAAAATAATTGTATTAAAAAGTTTATTGAATTTTTCTGACCCAAAATCAGGATAAATTGATCTAATAGGAATATTTAAAACTGATGACAAAGCAATTAGACATAAAAATGAAGAAAACTTGTTAGCTCGGCAGTTGATCAATGCTTCCATTATGAAGCTGATTCACTGTTGATTAATTTAAATTGATCTGAACATTCAAAAGAAACACAGGCTACTAGAACACTGGAAAGATTAGAAAAATTATTGTTTTCAACCTGTTCAACAAAAAGGGAGTACTTCGCATAGTAGGAAGCTTTTTCAAACAATTCGATCGAAGTTAGAAGCCTCAATACATTAACTGTCTTCAGAGACGAATTGCTTAAAAGAGAAGCTGAACTGTAGAGGCAATTTCCATCTTCAGATGACCTTAAATAAAATAAAAAGTATACTAAAACAAGCTCAGTTTATATTAAATACTAGCTGGAAATATAAAATAACTTTAATAATAGGGTTTTACCTTAAAGCAACATAATCTTTAGTATCTTCTTGCTTTGGGATAAAACGATCCATTTCAGTATTTTCAGAAGACTGACTATGCGGCTGAACTGGACTCATATTTAAAACTTTCAATTCTTCAGTCAACTGGTTTTTATATTTGCGAATATTTGGCAAATGTCTAGCCTTAATTGCATTTGAGACTAAAAAATTCATTTTTTTTTTTTTAAACTTTAGTTTACAAGCAAAGTCCAACGACGAAAATTACGAGCGAAGAACGTATATCAGGTGGCATATCAGAATTTTGTAAAATTTGAACGATTTGTAGCAACTGATGCAATTGTTCTAAACTTTGATTGGTTATAAATAACATTTCTTATCTTTTTTGTAAAGTTTTTTGCGGAAGTTAATTAACTGCTGAACTAGAGTTTCAGAAAATCTGAAACTCTAGTTCAGCAGTTAATTAAACCCAAAAAAACTGTTGAATTACCAAAGTTTTTACAAGAATCTTTAGACCACGGTTATACTTACGAACCACATGCGTTGGTTAATGGACCCATGAAATGTTAAAGGAATTTCTTGACTTGGCGAAATACTTTAATTCTGCGTATAGCTCGTTCTACATGAATTCTCAAAGATGCTATAGTTTCGTTTTCTATTGCATCTTCTTTACATAGTTGTAATTGTCTGTTTAAAAAAGATGGTATGTTTAATTTAACATTGATTGTTTTCAAAATATCTGAGATGGTAAGCCTACGATCGGCCATAACTGAATCATTTTCATTCCATAGTTCTTTATTAAGAAAACCCGACCTTACAACAATTTCTTTGTCAGAAATGGATCCACCATAAAGTTGACTTATAAAAGTTATAGCTCCTGATGGAGACCTAACAATCCTTTATAAGTTACATAATGTTTATAATTGGAGAATAATGAACTCTGCTGTCTTAGTGATGAAGGTTTCTGACAAAAGAGTTTAGTACAATCAATGATGCACCTTGTTGAAGGAAATGTCATCTTGAAGTTTTCTGGCATATACTTATTAACTTGTTCCCATGAAAGCCAAATAGAAACACTTCCCAATAAAAAATAAAGAAAATTTGTTCATGTTATTAAATAACGTGGTGTTGTAGATTTTGATATTTTGAATAACCAAGATGTGTAAAAAATTGTAAATCCATTTTTTAGCCACACTAAAAACATATATAACTGATCTTCTGTATTTAATTTTGGTTTTGGACCGGATTTTTCCTCATTGACTAAAATATTAATTTTTTTGGATAGTGATGAGTTGTGATATTTAATGTTTTCTCCATTATTTCCTGAATTTAAAAATTTGTATAAATTAATAAACTGTTCATGCTCAATGCCAGTATACTTTTGGAACAATTTTTTGTCTGTTGAAGTATTTTCATAACTATGAATATATTTTCTTTTATATTGATTTAATTGATTTTTTATTATGTTGTTTGCAGATTTTAAATGGAACATTTTAGATATCAACTCTTGTTTTTCTTTTTCCAATAAACCAATTTTGATGTTGTAGGTCCTCACAACAGCTTCATTTTAGGCTGCTGTCAACCTCAAAGTTAGTTAACTGTACTTTGTTATTAATTTTAATTTCTTCGTTTTCAGAAACGTTTTCAAAATTTTTAAGTAGTTTTCTTTTTCTAGGGCAAGACCTTTTTTTTACATCAATTTGCTTTTTAAATTGAAAAACAGATGGGAATGCTCCCTTTTTGAGAGTTTTTCTGCCAATATTTGATGATAATTGAATATCTTTAATTTTAAAATGAAGCTCACAAACTTAAGTTGTATTCTTTATCACTAAATTGTCATTACCCCGTTTTCTTCTAAACTGAGAAATAATTTTAGACCACTTATTAGGACGAGCAGTGTCCTCAAGAATTTTAAATAATCCAATGCCTGACTTGTTTCCTCGAGAATCATAAAATGTACTTTTGCATTGTGGAATACAGCAATAAGCTCCACTGCCTCCAAAATCAAGTTTTTCAACTTTTTTTAATGTAGAACAGGCAAAATCGAACATGTTTAAAAAAAATACTAAAAGCTATTAAATTTTAATGTTTACGTTTTATCATTACCCAAGAACATTACGTCATTTTTAAACATTATATCATAGGAATGCGGGATACGTCTATTGCTTTTAAAAACAAAAGGTTTTTAATAAAAAAATAAATAGAACAGAATAAAATAAAATAAAGAAGATTAAATAAAAAAAGACGAAGAAAAAAGCAAGCAAATAAAAGAGAAAAGGTATTTCATTATTATGAAAAAAATATATTCACAAATATTTTTAAAAAAAGATAACAAGAAAATTTGTTAAACTAATAATAAAAAATCAAATAAAAAACTTTTCTCACTTTCGTAACAAATTTTTATGAAATTCTCACTCGTTTCTCATAAAATATCTTATGCGGTAAAGATTACTACATCTGTAACAACGACATCTGTAGAGTAGTCAAAGATTATCTGTACACTTTTGCCCAAGATCATCTGTATTTATTTTTTTACTCTAACATCTGTCCAATATCATCTACAAATTCATTGACAACATCTTTAGGAAGATGTAACTACATCTGCTAATTTTTCTCCAATAACATTTAAAGTAATAACATTTAAGTCCAATAACATCTGCTAATTTTTCTCTAAGTCCAATAACATTTAAAAAATTTCCTCCAGATTTAACTACATCTGAAAAAAACAATATATATATAACAACATTTGGTTAAAATAATGCATTATAATTTAATAATTTTTTTCTAATGTAATTATATCTGAAAAAATCTTGCAGCTATTTTTAATATAATTTAAAAGATGTAAAAGATGTAGTTGTTCTTAATTGAAAAGGTGTAACTTATAATGTAAAAATACGATGTAAACTACGGGGCTTAGTGATAAGACTATAAACTATATCTATAAAATCTCCAGATGTAGTTGTACAGATGTTGTTATACTTAGATAATTGAAAAGATGTAACTACATTTGTAGTAAACATAATTTTTACGCAGATGTTATTAAACATCAATGAAGTTTCAGATGTTGTTGGACAGATGTTACTATACCTCAGTGCATTTTCAGATGTTGTTGGGTAGATATAGTTATACCTCATTATATTTCCAGATGTTGTAGGACAGGTGTTATTAGACATAGCAAAAACTGATGTTGTTACCCTGATTCTCTTATGCTGCTTGTAAAAATTTCATAAAGTTTCAAAATATTTCTTTTTCCTTGCACTTATTCATTTTTATCTATTGTAAGTCTTATACTCAACTAGTGAAATTATTTTTATGAGTGACTTTGTATTTATTATCTGTTAGTAATTTTTATTTTTTTTAATCTTTTTTTTTTTTTGACGGATCTTTTGTTTGCAATCATTTTGTTTTTTCATTTTTTAAACCTCATTGTCGTTTTAATACTATTTAATTTCTTTCTTACTAATACTAATTATGTCAAAGTCACCGTAGTAGTTACAGTATTGGACAAAACATTTTCACCCAACATCGAATAATGCTAAATAGTGTTCCTAATTTTACATGTCTTAAAAATGAAACGAACTATACTACCACAGCAAACAGTTCAGGAGTCTGGAGTCATAGCAATGCCATGACAAGAGCAATCAGCTGACAGGTGACAGCACACAGACAGAGTTTCGTTGACAAGTGCCATTTTGCAGCGGACAAAACAATTGCAACTTTTTTGGTTTGTTTCATTTTCTTAAGTCTGGTCCGTTTCAACGTCACGGAAGTTTTTTAATAATTAAAGGAAGTATCCAGACGTTGTGTTCCACAGAGCATTATTGTATCATCACAATGTAAATGTAACACTGTAAGCCTTGAGAAGCGTGATTATTTATTTTTTATTATTTTTATGACTTCAAGGCCAAAAATGGCTCCCGACAGTCTTGGATTGGAACTAAGAAAGAAAATTATTGGCGATTACGTAAGTCACAAAAAAGTATTTGTGATAAATATCGCGTGAAAAAATGGACCGTATCAAGACTATGTTTCAAATATCGTTCTACGGGGAAGTTGGCTGCAGATAACAAAGGTGGAAGACTGCGTTCCACCACTTCTAGAAAGGATTCTATGATTGTCAGATCCGTCAAGAAGGATCCCTGGATATCATCAGTCGAGATACAAAAGCAGTTAGAGCTGCCTGTATCACACTGAACAATCAGACGACGTGCTGTTAAAGCCGGATTGTTTTCTCGACGCCCTGCAAAGAAACCGCTGATTTCACTAAAGAATCAAAAGAAAAGACTCTTGTTTGCTACATCTCATATTGACTGGAATGTGCAGAAATGGCGAACTGTCCTGTTCACTGATGAATCGATGTTCAACATCATTGAGAGCAATGGCATTTGCCGTGTACGTCGACCGGCCGGAAAACGCCTCGATTTACGTTACTGCCATAAGACCGTGAAGCATGGTGGAGGCAATGTAATGGTCTGGGGATGTTTTTCTGCTAACGGTCTAGGTCCAATACATCGAATCGATGGATCAATGAACCGTTTCATGTATAAAAATATCCTGAAAAATGTTATGTTACCTCATGCTGAATGAAATACGCCAATAAAATGGGTTTTTCAGCAAGACAACGATCCGAAACACACTGCAAACATAGTCAAGCAGTGGTTTCAAGACAACCATCTATCAGTGATGGATTGGCCGCCTCAATCTCCGGATCTCAACCCTATCAAGAACCTGTGGGAGATCGTCAACCGCAGAATTAATCGTAAAGGTGTTCGTAATAAGGGTCATCTGTTTGAACAAATCCAAAAGGCCTGGGCAGCGATTCCACAAAGTTTCGTTGATCACCTGATCGAATCTATTCCTCGAAGATGCAAGGCTGTGATCGACAACAAAGGCTTCGCCACGAAATATTGATAGCGAAATACAGCTTGGTCAACATTTTGTGGAGTTGCACTTGTTTTATCCAGAAGGAAATCAACTTTTTTTAATACTTTTGATTAATTTATTAATTTTCGTGTACAAATAATGAACTTTGTGATGAATAAAACTTAAAGAACGTTGTCTCTAAACAGTTACATAGTTATTTCTCTAAATTGAAAAAATGCAGTACTTTTATATAAAGAAACTAAATAAGCATTATTTGGTTGTACTTGTTTTGTCCGATACTGTATATATTTTGTATATAATTATGTCAAAGTCACCGTAGTAGTTATATATATTTTGTATATAATTATGTCAAAGTCACCGTAGTAGTTATATATTTTTTATATAAACAGTTAATAAGGTTTTTAGTAATTTTTCTGTAACATATAATAGCATATAAAAATTGTTTAGCACTCTCATGAATCTTTATGAGATTTTAATGACAAAAAAAAATTGACCTATTGCACTATTTTTTTTTATAAGAAAAAGCCTGATTACCACACCCTCTACCACGCTCACCATGCCCTATTAAGTAAATAAATTCTGTGATGGTTTCCGCTCCCACAAATTGTAATCCTAATTATGGTTATATATAAATTATAATCAATAGAAAAAAATCTTTTTCACAATTAAATTACCCCTAGGTAAAAAAGGTTCTGTTTAAACTTTATCGAATGTGGCTCTAGAACAAAGAAAGCACTTGTGCTATATTTTGACATGCATTTTTTCCTTTTTTTAAATCCTTATTTTTTAAACACAGTTGTGTGACATCTCATGTTGCGTTGCCCATCTTTTCTATAAGCTTTAAAACTGTTTTTTGTTTGTTCTAAACTATATTTTATATTTTTAATATTTAAATGAGTCACCAATTTTGTTTTTTGTTTTTAATTATTGAAATGACTGTAAAAATATTTCTAATTAATTTCATCTATATAACTAATATTTATATTATAATGTAATGATCAATATTATAAAGTGATGTCTGGACACACCAAGATATACAAATTTTAAAACACGTATAATAATTTCATTTTAAATTGTGTCCCAACAAAATGTTGAAAATAGTCCTGAAACTCTAAGTAAGAAATCTCAACCTTTTATGGGTAAAAACCTTTAGGAGAATTAGTAACTTTAATGATAGATTATGCATTAATGATTAAACTTGATAAAAATAATACTGTAAAAATAATTATAATCTGCCACTGCAAATGCGTTTAATTTCCTTTAAAATATAAATCTTTTTTATCTCATTTTAGATTACGCATAAATCATTAAAGAGACTTATTTATATATGTAAAAAAAAAATTGTATACTTGAATTGTCAATATAAAAATAAACTTTTCTACTTGTATTATTTTTTTTAAATAAATGTTTTATTATCACTGCAGTATTTTTTAAATTTTAAATCCGTTAAGAATATAAAACATTAAATCCTTTTGGGTAATTCCATGTAAAAGTGGGACAAAAAATTGAAATTTTTCAGTCACCCTCTCAGATTTCTTTCAAATTTGAACCAGTGGTACCTATCAATATAACAAAAAAAAATGTAAAGTTTGAGCTTCCAAATCCAAACCGTTCAAAAGTTATGACATTTTGAAATTCAGCCTAAAACGTCCTATTTTTTTCCACTTCCGCCATTATGAACTTTGTAGTAGTACTTTTAATTGAATAATTTAAGATCTAGTGGGAAAATGTGGCTGAAAATCAGTACCTGACCATTTTTGAGGGTGCTGAATTCAAAAATGTAGATAAAATAGTAAAATTTAAATTTTTTGATAGTTATTTTTTCATTTTAAAATGGCCAGTCAAATGTTTTGTTTTGTAACCATGGGTTGCGCTTTCATTAATTCCCGAAGTTGCCCAAGTCTCATGGATTCGATTTTTTTTTCAAATGAAGTAGGTGATCCTAGGCTATCTTTATAAAAAAAATGGTTTTGGGTTTTTAAAGCATAGAAAAGTTGTTTCATTTTGAAATTTAGACAAAAAATTTCTTTATTTGGCATCTATTCTCTATTATAGATTTTATAGCGATACTTATTGTGTGAATAATTTAAGATCTAGTAGAGAAATATGACTGCAAATTGGTATCTGCCCATTTTTAAAGGTGTTGAATACAAAGACGAAGAGAAATTAACCAAATTCCTAATATTTTAAAATAATATTTGAATTTTAAAATGGTATAATATTACCTAACCAAAAAACGGGGTAACATTTTCACAAATTGCCTGACTCTCATGGGTTCAATTGTGGTGTGTAAAAACAGTTTATTAAGGTTGATTTAGATATAGAAATAAAATTTTGTGAAGTGAATTATCATGAAAAATATAGTTTTGCAACACCTGCTGTGATGTGTAAATATAGTTTTGGGACGTCAGTTATGTGTCTAAATATAGTTTTAAAACAACAGTTAATAATAACAAATATCAATAAAAAAAATTATTTTAATTTTAGATTAAATAATTATTAAATCTTGTTTGGTAATTCAGTTTCTTAGTCATGGCAAACAGTCAAAAGTGCTCTATTGGAATCAACCTAGAAAGTGAATGTCATCTTACAACATATACATCGTTGCTGGGAATCGAACCTTTTGAAGATATTATTGAATATGAAAGAGAAATATTAATGTGGAGGACTGGGCTCTCAATAATAAATATCAAACCAACAACTTGTCTCCATCATAAACATGTTTATTTGAAGCGTTATACAACTAAATTAACACGGTGCTGCGGTCCATTTAATACTCATAACAAAACTATAAAAGGTATTTATAGTAATCATGAATTTATAGTAAAACTTTTAGTTTTGTAGAAACGTTTTGAATTACAATAATGAAATTCTTGGCAGCAAAATTCTATTTTAGCTATATTTAACCTTTTAGCTGACTTCTGAAAGTACACAATTAAATGCCATACAACTTTAAACTTTTGAAGGTTTTATTAAAAGTTTTATACATATTAAAAGAGTTCTTCCCTTTTTTTAGGTAGTCTTCGTGAAATCAACTTGGATACAGCAAAATACCTATGCAGTAAAGGCAAATTCGTAGTTCCAGGTGAAAAACTTTGTACACAATGCAGGCATAAATTAGCAAGTGAAGAATCAGAAGAGAACGAGTTGGAGATGAAATTACCTGAAGATAATATGGAAAAAGATCTTATACTGGAATCAACAAGATCGTTGCTCAACAGTACTTTATGCGAACTTGAAGTGTCTCCTTTAAAAGTTCATTTACCCAAAACCTCTAACAAGCCTTCACTTGGAAAGAGAAAGATAAAGCAAGTTGAAGAAGCAGTTATTAAGAAGCTTGCAACTGCTCTGGATATAACCGAATCCGATCTTGTTGCACCAAAAAATGAAGTTCTAAAGGAAATTCAAACCAAAGCTGGCGATCTAGACTTCCTTGTAGAATGCATGAAAGAAAAACTTAAGGTTTCTAACAGGAGACAGCAACTTCAAATTTTGACATTAACCCCAAAATCTTGGTCTATCAGAAAAGCAGCAAAAGAGTTTTCAGTTTCTAAACACAAAATTCAAAATGCAAAGTTTTTACGCGACCAAAAAGGCATCATAGCATACCCTGATGTGGTTGAACGGCATTGAATCGGTAAAGATGTTATAGAACTTGTAAAGCTTTTTTACTGTGACGATGAGTATTCAAGGCAAATGCCAGGTAAAAAAGACTGTGTAAGTGTTGGGGGAAAAAAATACATGTCAAAAAAATTGATTTTGTGTAACTTAAAGGAGCTCTATGTGGCATATAAGACAAAGTACCCAGGCCATAAAATTGGATTTTCTAAATTTTGCAGTCTTCGACCTAAATGGTGCATCCTTGCTGGTCCAAAAGGTACACATTCTGTTTGTGTGTGTACAAAACACCAAAATGTTAAATTAATGTTGAGTACTATAGGCCTTGAACCATCTTACCATGAAATTATTGAAAAAATTGTCTGCAGCAGAAAATCTAAAGTTTGCATGATTCACCGATGCAATAGTTGTCCTGGCATACAACATGCCCAAAATTACTTCCAGCAGTATCTCGCACAAAATGATGATCCAAAAGAGCAATATGACAGTGATGAAAATGAACAGTCAGTGGATTTCAAACAGTGGACAACGACAGATAGAACTGAATTATTAACAATAAAACTTCCATTAAATGAATTCATAGAGCTTCTGTGTGAAAAACTTGATAATATCACTTCTCATTCATTTATAGCAAAATCACAATCTAGCTATTTAAAGCATCTCAAAGAAACATTTAGTATTGATGAGGCTATTGTACTGGCAGATTTTGCAGAGAATTACACGTTTGTAGTACAAGACGAGATTCAGAGTTACCATTGGAGCAAGAGTCAATGTTCCCTTCATCCAGTTGTCATCTACTACAATAAAGTGAAATTGGAAATATCTTCTTTGTGTGTAATTTCAGATGATTTAAATCATGATGTTGGATTTATCAATGAGGTTATGCATAAAACCATTAATCATGTTAAAACTCATCTTTGTTATTAAAAAAATTCATTATTTTTCTGATGGCTGTGCAGGGCAGTATAAAAACTGCAAACATTTTTACAATTTATGTCACCACGCTCAAGATTTTTCTGTTTGTTGCATCTGGAATTTCTTTGCAACAAGCCATGGTAAATCTCCATGTGATGGAATAGGTGGCACTGTTAAAAGGCTTGTTGCAACAGCTAGCTTGCAGAATCCAACCACAGGTCATATACTGTCTTTTCAAGCAATGTTTGAATACTGTAAAAAGTCAATCAGTGGGATTACGTTTGTGTATGTCTCTGCTGAAGAAATGGAGCTAGTAAGAAACAAACTTACAGATAGACTTTTAATAGCAACCACTATTCCTGGGACAAGAAGTTTCCATCAATTTATACCATCTTCTCATTCAATTATAAAAATGAAAAGGGTATCCGATGATGATCATTTTTCTCTAACATTTGACTTCCTCAAAAAACAAAAATATGAAATTATTAAAATTGACAATGTTTTGATGTCACAATATCTATTTTGCAAATATGACGATTTTTACTGGCTTGGTATGGTTTATGAAGTTGATAAAGAGAATGATGATTTTATGGTAAAATTTATGCATCCACATTACCCAAGTCGGTCATACCACTGGCCAAATCGGGATGATAATTGCTGGGTGCCAAGAATGAATGTTATTAAAACACCTTCAACATCTTCTGGGCGTCAGTACCAAATCTCAAAAGAAGATGAAAATTTATTTGAACAAGTTTTATCTTTTCAGTGAAAGTTATTTAATATTTTACTTTCATTATTTAAATGATATGAACTTAAATTTTAGTAATATTTGGTTATTCCTTTTCATTTTTATTTTTGAGCTTTTTTCAATAAAGCAGGTTTGTAATATTTTTCAAAAAAGTTTGCTTTTTAGTTTCCTATTTTTTAACAAAACATTTGAGCTTGTAACCTTAAATTTGATTCATGCAACCAAGATTTTGAAATAATATCTAACTATTAGAATAATAATAAAAAAAAATTGTTCAATGTGTTGTATAGTAAATTATATTTCTATGTATACTTTTGAAAAAATAGATAAATATGCAAGTTATGCAAAGTAATATAATTTTTTATTTACTTTCACCTAAACTTTTATAAAACCTCTTCACAATGAGAGTAAGATCTCTTATTTCACAATGAGAGTAAGATCTCTTATTTCACAATGAGAGTAAGGCAACTCCAGAAATCAGTAAAATGCAAACTATGGTTAAAAGAAAAAAAAAGGACTGTTGACATAATAAAATTCAAAAATTATTTTTAAATATTAAGAATTGGGTTAATTTTAAAAATGGTCAGATACCAATTTGCAGTCATATTTCTCTACTAGATCTTAAATTATTCACACAATAAGTATCGCTATAAAATCTATAATAGAGAATAGATGCCAAATAAAGAAATTTTTTGTCTAAATTTCAAAATGAAATAACTTTTCTATGCTTTAAGAACCCAAAACCATTTTTTTTATAAAGATAGCCTAGGATCACCTACTTCATTTGAAAAAAAAAATCGAATCCATGAGACTTGGGCAACTTCGGGAATTAATGAAAGCACAACCCATGGTTACAAAACAAAAAATTTGACTGGCCATTTTAAAATGAAAAAATAACTATCAAAAAATTTAAATTTTACTATTTTATTTACATTTTTGAATTCAGCACCCTCAAAAATGGTCAGGTACTGATTTTCAGCCACATTCTTCCACTAGATCTTAAATTATTCAATTAAAAGTACAACTACAAAATCCATAATGGCGGACTTCCTAAAAAAAGGAACGTTTTAGGCTAAATTTCAAAACATCATAACTTTTGAACCGTTTGGAATTGGAAGCTCAAATTTTGCATTTTTTCATGTTTCCTTAATAGTTACCACTGGTAAAAATTTTAAGAAAATCCAAGGGGTGACTGAAATGACTGTCCCAGTTTTACATGGAATGACCCTTTTCCAACATTTACATCTTTCATCTTTTCCCAACACTTTAGAACCTGCATTTTTTCCCAACACTTTAGAACCTGCAACATTAACATTTAGAACCTATAATTGCAAAATTTAGTAATTTTGTCTGCAACATTTACAGGGGCTTTTTAAAGAGGTTAGTCAAAAAAGTCGGTTGCGGATTTCACCGCCCCCTCCCTATGAAAAGGCAGGGGGGCAAAGGAAGAATGAAGGTGAAATGCAAACGGAGTTTGCATACCCCATTTGTTTAATAAATAAGTTATTTATAAAGCCTTCAAAAAAGCGGCTCAAATGGTGTTACATATTTAAAAAATAGACAACAAACTAATCAAAAACACACTACTATAATAGCTACATATTACTAAATTACAAATTTAATACACAGTATGATTAATTTATAATAAAATATTATTAAAACACCTTTTTCTAGGTATGCAGTTTTTTAATTTAAAAAGACCCTAGTGAAAAGTGCTCTCTGCTTTTCTCAAGTTATTATACGATCAAATAATGCTTTGCACTTGAAGATATACTTAAAGATATAGCGATAATAAAATAATGTTATATATATATATATATATATATATATATATATATATATATATATATATATATATATATATATATATATATATAGTATTAAAACTAGCAAGGATCCATTAAATGTACAATAATAAAATATTGATTGTGGTATTAAAATATTTGTGGGCATCATTATTATTATTATTTTTTTTTATTTGCATTCACTCCCAACAAGGCTGCAAGCAACCACTATTAAGTTGGGAGTTATTAGGAAAAAAAAGAACAGAGTTATAGAGCAAGGAAACGGTTGACAGAAGACTTGAAAAGTTGAAGGTTGTATGAGTCAGGAAAACATGAAGATGGGAGAGAGTTCCAAAGGATTGAAGTGCGGGGAAAAAAACTAAATGAATAAAAGTTTTTAGAGCATGCAGGGACAGATACAGTAAACGAATGAGACTTAGCTGAATGACGAGTAAAACGAGAATGAATTTTAGTTGATGGAACTAGAGATGATAACTCCTTTGAGCAGTGACCATGATAGTATTTGTAGAAAAGAGAAAGAGATGCAACTTTACGACGATGGGAAAGAGGCTCAAGCTTAGCAGATAGTCCAGGTCCAACAACATTTACAATGCGTTTTTGGACCTTGTCAAGAAGAGAAAGTGAATCGTTAGAAGAACCAGCCCAAATATGACAACAGTATTCCATACAGGAACGAATAAGAGATTTGTAGAGGTAGAGAATGGAATCAGAAGTAAGGAAATGGCGAGCACGATAAAGAGAAGCAACCTTAGCAGAAGCTAATTTAGCAATCGATTGTATATATGGTTTCCATGAAAGGTCGGTAGTAAGCGAAAATCCAAGAAGACGTAAAGAGGAGGACTCAGTTAGAGGATTGCCATTCATTAATATAGAAATGTTGACCATATTACGGTAGTTGTTTGCAGTAAGCAACTGGGTTTTTTTAGAGTTGAAATTCACAAGCCACTGTGAACCCCAATTTATTGCTAAAGTGAGATCGGATTCAAGATCAGCTGCTTGTTCTAGGCGATCGAAAAGAGAAGACTTTTTGTCAAGACAGGAGTATAAAGTTGAGTCATCAGCAAAAAGAGCTACTTTAGATGAAAGGTTGTCAGGAAGATCGTTTATGTAGATAAGAAACAAAACATGGCCCAGGATGGAACCTTGGGGAACCCCAGAAGTTACTGGAAATAAAGAAGAGTGTTGGCCTTCAAGGATGACTTTAATAAACCGGTTAGAAAGAAATGATTTGATAATCTCAAGAACTTTCCCAGAAACACCATATGAAGCAAGCTTATGGAGAAGACCAGCATGCCAAACTTTGTCGAAAGCTTTAGATATGTCGAGAGCAATAGCCCTAGCCTCACCGCCTCCATCTAATGCACGATAAAATCTTTCAGTTACAGCAGTTAGCAAGTCGACCGTAGAGCGAGAGGATCGAAAACCGTATTGATTGTCTAACAGTAGTTTATTTGACTCAAGATGAGATGTGAGAAATTTGTTGATCAAAGACTCAAAGACCTTGCTAATAACAGAAAGAAGACTGATCGGACGATAATTGGAGGGGTCAGAATTTTCTCCAGAGTTTTTGAATATTGGAACCACAGATGCCATTTTCCAACAAGCAGGAAAACAAGACTCAGTTAAACACTTGTAAATAGTTTAGAGAGAATTGAAGAAAGTTCTGGAGAACAATTCTGCAAAAATAATTAGCAACAACAGCACAAATTATTACAAACTTTACACAAAACACAAAAACTACAAAATGAAAGCAAAAACTACGAAACAAAAATGCAAACACAAAAACTTCTACAAAAAAAAAAAACTACAAAACGAAAATGCAAACACAAAAACTTCCACAATAATAAAAAAAAAACTACAAAACGAAAATGCAAACACAAAAACTTCTACAAAAAAAAAAACTACAAAACGAAAATGCAAACACAAAAACTTCCACAATAATAAAAAAAAAACTACAAAACGAAAATGCAAACACAAAAACTTCTACAAAAAAAAAAAAAAACTACAAAACGAAAATGCAAACACAAAAACTTCTATAAAAAAAAACTACAAAACGAAAATGCAAACACAAAAACTTCCACAATAATAAAAAAAAAACTACAAAACGAAAATGCAAACACAAAAACTTCTACAAAAAAAAAAACTACAAAACGAAAATGCAAACACAAAAACTTCTATAAAAAAAAAAACCACAAAACGAAAATGCAAACACAAAAACTTCCGCACAAAAAAAAAAAAAAAACTACAAAACGAAAATGCAAACACAAAAACTTTCACAAAAAAAAAAAAAAAACTACAAAGCGAAAATGCAAACACAAAAACTCTACAAAAAAAAAATAATAATAATAATAATAATAATTTTTTGTTGGCGAAAAAAAAAAGAAATGTTTATAGCGACTTTTTTTTGTTTGTTTGTTTGTTTGTTAGTGTTACTTCTGTTAGTGTTTTTTTGTTAGTGTTAATTTTGAGAATTTACTTTTTAAGTGTTTCTTTGTTTATAGAATGACTTGTTTATTTTTACTCTTCAGTTTCTTTTGATATTTTCGAAATCTTTTTTTTTTTAACATTTGACAATAAACTCAGTTTTTGATTTACTTTCTTTTATTTTGTAGTAATAAAATTATAAAAGAAGGTCTAAACATTCTGCTGGAAGAGCAAATTCCTTCTTTGATTCAGAACTTTGCCTCACAGAAAAAATAAATAAGCGTGATGAAAAAAGCAATTTTCGCATTAAATCTTCATTTATAATTTTTCTTAAAACTTTCTATTAAAATGTTCCCGAAAATTTTTAACATCTTTGTTTCTACTTTCCTGGGCTTCTTCAGATAAGACGCCAATTGGAACTGACTTGTCTCTTACAACCTGGTGTGAATGGACAATCATCTTGTGCACTACAGCAGGCATAGGGTCCCACTTAAAATGTGCTACATATACCTTAAATATATTTTTGCAATATATTTCTAGTTTATCTGGATCAATTCGGTGCTTACAGGACAATACACAAAGTATAATAAAAAATCTTTTAACAAGATCCTTATCAATTCCAAGTATTTTAGCAAAAATTTCATGGCTTCTAAATGTTTTTCTTGCTGTATTTCCATAATTGGATGTCCAGAACCACCACTCATTGGTACATCAACAACAAGTCCGAGTGTATCTTTAATTTTTTCTTAAACTTCTTTGTTTTTACTTGCAACTATTTTTTTCTTTTCAGGAGTGTTTGCATGAAAACATCCGCGATCATTGTATACTGGTTTTCTTCTCTGTCCGATATGTAACAGACATTCAAAACAAGAAATCCAGAGATGGAGAGTGTGAATTCTAAGGTCCAAAGACATCTGGTCAGGTTGTCTATTTTACGTAATTATAAAGTCATTCAGTTTTTTAGGATAGAATCCACATATAGTGCAAACTTGATAAGAATCACTTAATGGAGAAATAAATGTGGAAACTTTCCTATCAATCATAGTACACTCTAACTTGTGCTTGACTTGAAATAAGTCTATGGTTGTTGTTCTGAGTTCAGTTGACATTAAAAAAATCATATTCTGCTTTAGCAAATCTTTGAAAAATCAATATGCAAATTTCGGGTTTTGCCTCCTTTGACTACTCCAAATTGGTTACAGCACTAAATAACTAATGATTATTATTTGTTTTGATTATTTTGTTTAATCGATCCTGTTTATTTGATTGTTTTGTTTAAGTTTCGTTTTGTCCGTTTTTATACCATAATATTCCGCTATTCATTATCACCAAACTCTTTCAAAAACATTGGGAGTGAGAGGGGGAGCCGCATTTTAGTTTAGGTACGTCATGTTAGGACTGATCCTATAGGTACAAAAGCAAACAAAAGCAGACAAAAAATTTTCAAAAATTATCTATAAACGAAATCTTTTCAAACGCAAATAGTTTAAAGGTGGGCGAAAATTTTCCTGGTTGATCAAAGTTTTATTTTCAAAAAATTTATAATAAAAAAGGGTTAAACATGCGGTTATTGTGTCTTTTTATAAAATTGTATATTTCAAATTAATTTATGTTGGTTTTCCATATTTTATAATAAAATCTAAATAAGAAAAAATTTAAAAAAATTGGTACATCTGTGACATTTTTTCAAATGTTCATCTGCGGTGCTCTGTGAGCACCAATGACGTATAAATATAACTAGATACGTAACTCGTAGCTTTTTGCGTATAACTTAGTCAAGCCAGCGTCCGCCATATTGCGGTACGGCAAACATATAAGACACGACTATAAAAACATCGAGAATTATTTATCTAAATAATAATTAGTCATGAAGTTTTTATTATTTTGACAAAATTAAATTTGATTTGATTAATTATGGATCTATAGAGAATTAATTTTTAATATATTTTTAGTTTATATATACATGCATACATACATACATACATACATGCATACATACATAAACAGTAAATAAAATACCCGTTATATTTTTAAAAAACATAACGGGAGTTTTCGTCGCACATAACGGGTAATTGCCGTTATGTTTAATACTTAACATGTATGAAAATTACATAACGGTTTAGCATTATGTTTAGTCATAGCAAAATTGCCTTAAACATAACGGTTACATAACGCTAATTTACCGTTATGTGCGAGGAAAACTCCCGTTATATAACGAGTAATTACCCGTTAGGTTACCGTTATGTTGAAAACCTAACATAACGGGTAATTACCCGTTATGTTACCGTTATGTAAAATGAAAGTTATATTTTTAAAGAAACACATAATTCTGCATGACTATTCGCAGAAAGTACTTAACAAAAAAACATTTTTTTGACAATAAAAGTTGTAATAAGAAAATAAAAATTATGCAGTTTCATATCATAATATATTTATATTATATTATTTATAATAATCATGAAAATTATTTACAAAATAATTGAATAAATTATTTACAAAATAATTGAATTTACAAAATTATTTACAAAATAATTGAATAAATTATTTACAAAATAATTGAATAAATTATTTACAAAATAATTGAATAAAATAACTTATTAACATTTATAAATTCAAAATTAATTTGCATTGCTTTGAAAAGATTGCAGAAAAAAAATGCATTTTTTAGACAATAAAGCCAATTGCAAGAAGCCTCAAATATCTTGCTAATATCCCAGAAGCCGCCCAAAACAAGAATATGTCAAATCTAGCAAATAGTAAACAACCGTCAAAACAACCACTATATGTACTGACCAAGGGCTAAACATCCATTTCGACACCTCTTCAACTTCTTGCATCATATTCTGTTTTATTAAAGATAACTTGTGGACCATATAAGCTTTGGCATAACTATTCATGTAGTAAATCACTAAAATTTTATAAATAAAAAATAATTATCACAATCATAAAATAAACAAACTATTATTAATACATTAAATGGAAAAAAGAAAAAAGAATGTGAACCATTGCAATACAAAATATGCTTACCATTAGTTAAAATGTCAGCAATATTACAAGCGAGAACAATTTTCTTTCCCTAAGAAATTTGACAACAACAGCCTTTATTATTTTCAACTATTAACAGTTGTAGAAATAAGTAAAGCAGTTATTATTAGTTTATACAACTTTAATTTTACAAATAGTATATTTAACATTTTTTAATACTTGCAATACAAAATTAATGTTAAAAACAGTAATAATAAACAGAGGTCAGACGGTAAGAGGTAAACACCATTATTACACAACTATTAAACAACATTATTAAACAGCATTATTTGGCACAATTTAATTAGTTTAACAATACTACACTAATTTATATTATATTACTAGAAAAAATTTATTATAAAATTATCATATAATATATTACAATAATAATACTATTATAGTATAAAAGTTTATATATCATAAGCATATAATAGGATGATTCCATATAAGATGAGCCAAACCTTCTTGGGTGACAATCTTATATTTTCTTGAAATGTATACCTCCTGTAGGTTTTATGGACCAAAAAGATTTCTTCAGAATTTCAACTTACGAACAAATAATTTTTTCTTTCAAAATAATTTCAAATATTAAAGACTTAGTCTATTTCAGGGAACTTATTGGTCAATTTACAGACAAAAAAATTACAGGGTGTACAGTGAAATCAAAATTTGACATTTTTAGGTATGTATCTTCAATACAAGAAGTATAAATGCAGCATAAACAAATTTGGTGTATTTTGTGGTGCTGAGATATGTGAACAATTATAAAACTTAAAATTCACTATTTTGAATTTGTTTTATAGCCAATATCTCTAAAAAGGATCAATTTCCATTTTTCCAATATCCAAATAATTCCTCAAACTAACCTTGAAAATTTTTATGTTAATAAAAGTTTAATTTAAAAAAAATAATTCATGCAGTTTAATACCTTAATATATTTATATTAAATATATTTTTCATAATCGTGAAAATAATTGAAGAAATTAACATTGATAAAAATTAACATTAATAAAGTCAAAAGTACTTTGCATTGCTATGAAAAGATTGCAGAATTTTTTAGATAGTAAATCTGATTGCCCAAATCTGCAAATATCTTGCAAACATCCTAAAAGCTGCCCGAAACAAGAAGGATACGTTAAATCAAATAATTATAAACACCCATCAAAACGACCACCATTTCGCATGTACTGAGCAAGGGCTGAACATCAATCTCAACACCACTTCGACTCCTTACACCATACTCTGTTTTATTAAATATAATTTGTGGACCATATAGGCTTGGCACTCTTAAGCTATCATGTATTGAATCACACTGAAATATTATAAATACAAAATAAATATTACAACGATAAAAGAAAAAATTATTATTAAAATTAAATGGGTTTAAGTATATGTTAAGTTTATACTTTATAGAACTTGCTTAATACCAATTAAAAAAACTAAAAAAACTTACATTAACTTTCATAAACAATTTTTCCGTTGT
The DNA here is from genome assembly GCF_022113875.1 of Hydra vulgaris. Classification (NCBI taxonomy): domain Eukaryota; kingdom Metazoa; phylum Cnidaria; class Hydrozoa; order Anthoathecata; family Hydridae; genus Hydra; species Hydra vulgaris. Next base: position 13,325,937 of record NC_061169.1, read on the forward strand.
CTTCTTAGAAATGAGTGATTTCTGCAGCAGCATTAAATTTTCAGTGTGGTTTTGAGACTCAGGAGAAATCCAAATATCTTTTGAATCTTAAGATCCGAGTCTTTAAAACTATGGTAAAAACGAATTGCTTCTTCCAGCATTAATCCAGGAGCAAATGTAACTCTTTTTGGAAAAACACTATAAATCTCATTATTAAAAAGTTGTCTGTTTAGAATGGATAGTGTTAAAAGCAATGGCTTTTTCTTCTTAAATTCATTCTAGGAGAAAGAAAGAGTTATATATATTCTTTTTTATTGCTGTTTAATAAAATAAAATAATGAGCTGACAAATAGTTATAATATTTCTAAATTTTTTGCGTCCAAGTTAATTTATTTAGACTATAATTTTTTATATTAGAATTAGAAATCATAATCAAAAAATTAATGAACACAAAAAACATCTTACTACAATATCTTGTATTAGCTGTTCTTTATCTATAACTGATTATGACAAAATTGGATTCACTGTTCAGCTGCTATTTACAACAGAAAAATTAGGAAATCGCTTCACTTTTAAACTGAGACATTTACTAAATTGTCTTTGTCTATAATTATTGGGCAACTTTTTGAACAAGAGATCCTAATATAAAAATAAAAAGTTCAAATGTTTAATTAAATAAATCGAATCGAAAAATTTATGTATGCAGCAGGAAATTTGTAAACCAGAAGAAAAATATAAAAACAAAGGAAAAAGAAGAAGGCCAAAAATATTTCTTTAAATAATAATTATTAGCAATTTTAATGAAAATAAAAATTATAGTATTAAAGACGTTATTACCCATTTAATGATGTAAAAAGGATATAAGGAAATGCAAGTAGACTTTAACTTTGCAAAAAATACTTTCCGTAACAATATTCTATTTTGTATATTGCTATGATTAGACACATGCAAACAACAAAAAGCTAATAAACAAGACATTAGCTCTCTAGATACCACCTTATCTTCAATTGAAAACTTGTTGCTCAGAAATAGTTTAATATGAGGTGGAAAAAAATCAATAAGAGTTTATTTAGTCTCGCCATCAAAAGGAATTCTGTTAATCTAAATATATATCATTAATGTAAATATATAAAACATAAAGTTAATAAAAAACAAGATTTTCTTTTAAAACATTTGTGAAACTTATTAAAAAATAAAACATTTACAACAACTAAAACTGACAAAATAAATAAAGCAAATCAGACTGAGCAATCATATTTATTGCAAATATATACATTTTATTAAAACTAGTTTTCTTTCAATGCAACTAAATGATAAGGACTGGCAATGCTGGGGGTACAACATAGGAAATGTCCCCTTCCTTATAATAAAATGCTGGCCATGGAAAATTTAAGTTTTCTGCTGAAATAGTTTTAAAAGGAACTGTATTGTCCTCAACAGCAGTAAAAAAAACCTCGCAACACATTGTAAGTAAGGCTCTGAAGTTGTGAGGCAATAAATATTGTTTTTTCTCCTTTTACATGTATTTCTTTAATAATATAAGCAAAAGATTGAAAATCATCATGAAACCATAAAGACGATTCAGGACAATATTTAACACCATTAATCCGGATGCAAGTAACAACATTTTTTTTTATAGTAACTTGATTTAATTTACAAAGAACTCCATTACTAATTTTTCCAAAAGAATTATAAAAAGAAGCTATAGTGTTTAAAAACCATACTCTTCATAGCACTAAAAGGCATATTTTCGAAGTTAAAATGCCTAACATTTTTTATTACTTGGTATTTCCTCTCAAAAGCCATGCACATGTGGTATCGTAGTGGACCAAATTGTCTGGATTGCTGAGGATAATAAATAAGAAAATGAAGCTTTGGTATAAACTTATCTGGATATAAATCCATAAAAAGAGTATGACGGACTCTAATTGCTTCTTCTAAAGAGATAAAGTAAGCCTCAGTGGTAATCGGAGAGAGGCACATTTGAAGAATACGCAGCTGTTTAATAAGGCAGGAGAAATGACAATCAATTGCAAAATTGGTAAAATACGACAAATAGAAAGAATTTGAGCACTACCAAATTTCCCCTTAATAACCAAATCTACTATTACAGGTGGTTTTTCACTGTCTTTAGGGTACTGAAACAATTTGACAAATTTGTTTAAGCTATCTATTGTAAAAAAAACCATTTAAAATTGCATGATTCAAGTAAAGTTCTATCTTTACTTGAATCATGCAATTTTAAACTTGCTTTGTCACATCAAATTCTTTTATTTCAGATAGAATACTGTTAGATTGAACACCATATATTTTTGACCATTTTACACGTTCAACTCGAGGAAAACTAGGATTATCTAGTTCTTTGACCCTTATTTTGTGTTCTTCTAAACTCCTTACTTTACACTAAGAATGTTTATTATAAACTAACATTTCTGACCTGTTCGAATTACAAACTCTACAGCACCTCACAACTTTCTTACTAAAAACCTCTTTAAAACCAGCAATTGCATTGCAAGTTAATGAATCGCCAATAAAGTGTTTTAACTTTACATTGAATTTTTTACCGTTTAATAAATATATATTAATTAACAACCAAAATGCTGTTTTATAGCTAAGCTACTTAGTAAGTGGTAAATACCGTATGTAAATAAAATAAGTAAACTAAAATAGTAGAGACATTATAAACAAAAAATCTAATTGCAAAAATTTTTTATTTTGTAAACATAACGGTTAAACATAACGCTTTACAAATATCATACAAATAGTTTTGGGCATAAAGCTTTAAACTTTACATAACGCTAACATAAAGGTGAACATATCGCCAAAATTTTCAATTACCGTTATGTAATCGTTATTTTAGCGTTATGTTTTTTGCTGTGTACATAATACATTGCTGCGTACATAATACATCAATGATATATTAAGAATAACTAGATGTCTAACTGCCGTAAATCGGTATAGTAAAAGTGAAGCAAAAATCGGCCATTATGGGGGGCAAAATCTTTACGCTGTTAATCAAAACAAAACAAATATGAAGCTTAAAATTGTTTAAAAATGTAATCAATAAAAAATCGATACACAGATATCTGAAAAATTTGATGTTATTTTGATTTTGATTTAAAATTTAATAATTATGTAAACATTCATTGTTTTTTTAAACATTTCAAAATCATACTTATTTCGTTTTTTTTATTTTAAAATTTAAGTTTGAATGATTTTAAAATTTAACATTCAGCTAAAATCTTAGATTTAGTTGGATTTTAATCTTTAATCTATTAACATTTTATGCGCCTGTTAGTCATTAATTACCCTCTGCAGTAATGCTAGGAGGTTTTATAACATAACTGCAAGGTAAACAGAGTTAAAACTTGTAATGAAACATTTTATAAAACTGTCTTGACTATTAACTAAGTTCTGTTTGACACAACTTAGAGGTTCCTTCTAGAAATGTTAGAATTTTATTTATGGTTAAATACTTCTTGTTATCATAAAAATCATTATTACTTTTTTCTATAATTGATTTACCGTCAATTAAATAAATTTCAATCAATGTTATGTTATAATCTAGTAAGGTTTTCAACACAAAAAAAGCTTTATAGGTACTCAGGTATATAAAGAATATCTTTCCTTTAAAAAGCAAGTTTTTCAATATAAACAACAAATCAAGAAAAGTAGCAGTTAGTAAAACTTAATTTAATATTTTTATTTATAATATTTTCATATATATATATATATATATATATATATATATATATATATATATATATATATATATATATATATATATATATATATATATATATATATATATATATATATATATATATATATATATATATATATATGCTATAAACCTTTGAATAAAATTAATTTATTTGATTGTTGACGTAGACCAATCATTATATATATATATATAGACCAACTTTTCTGTATATAATTGGCCATATCTTTGCAGTCTGATTGTAAAAAAGTCATTTGCTAACATTTTTATTAGTTGTGTGCAATGCATGTCTTCGGTAACAGCTTCATGGTCAGCATCGTGTTCATTTAGGTCTTTAAAAAAAATGTTTTTCAATAATAATTTTATTAACTGCATAAATCATTTTCAGTTTAAGATTTCGCTCCACATTCATTTTTGGTTTTTTGAAATTGTCATTGCTGACATAAATTTTGAAAACGTTCTCATATACTATTATAGTTTGTATAACACCATTTTTTGGAGCAATAAGCACATTCCTATTTTTTATGTTAATCAATGAAAGAACTGATGCTCTATAAGAATATTCCACAAAATTGTTTTGTGTGAGTTTGCACAAACAGAACATGTTATCTTATAATAATCTTCTTATAATAAATCCAGAGCTATTTAAAAATTACAATCCTTAAGTCGCTCTAAATCGCATAACACATTTCTAGTTAATTTTAGCAAATGACTTGGGTCAGGGATTACATACAAGTAGTGATAATAGCCTTCAAAAGTAAATTGTCCATTTAATTTTTTCTAGTCTTTTCCCAAATGTACATCCTAGTGATGCAACAGAATTAAAGTTAACACTTACACCATCAAATGTAATTTTTTTACATTAATTTTTTCATCAGAAGAAATTGTTAATGCTTTTTTAATAAGACAAAGGTTTTCAGTTGTTATTTTACTACACAGCATAAGGCCAGTAGGTGTTTTCCAATGACCTCGTAATCCTACCAGCATAAATACCAATGCTTCTGTAGCTGGTGTATTTGGTTCAATTGCGACAATATCTATAAAGCCTATGAATTGACCTGCCTTTTTATCACTTAGAACGGATGTTTTGATTACCATTGCATCTATAATTAATGCACAATCTTTATAATTAATATCAGCCACTGCTTTTATATTAATATAACTTAAAACATCTTCAAAAAAAACCAGTTTTACAATCTACAAAAGAAGTCCAGGTGGCTAAAGAGCTTGAAGTTGAAGCAGGTAAATGGAGTAGAAATTTTAGGCCGTAGAAAATTTTATGCTTTAGGTGAGTAAAAATGCAGAGTTATTGCAAATTTTTTAATTTTATCAGTATACCTATGCCCTTTAGGAAGTGAGGTATTGTTTTTAAACTGATTTTTTATAATATCAAAAGTCAATCCACTAAAGTTTTCACAAAAAGTATTACCAATATTTTTTGTGAAAATATAAAATGTGTTAATATTAGCAGCAACATTACTGTTATCGCTTATATCCGAATAGAAATCGATGTAATGGTGACTGCCTGTTTCTGAAACTTTTTAAATGAGTCTCTTTTTATTTGTTTGTGGCGATATAGAACTAAACTTTCTTTTGACTTTTGGTTTTGAATCAATAGTAATAGATGGCATAGAAAAAGGTTTTAATTGCGGTTTGTTATTAAAATCAGGTATATTGTAATCTGAAGGTAAAAAGTGATCACTACAAATGCAGCTGTGCTCAGTAGGAATGTTTCACGTTTTATAGCAACAATCCACTTTTTACAGAGTTCGCTATTACTAATTGGAAGTTTATGAAATACTCTGTTGTTGTTTTTCATTGCTCTATTTGTGCAACCTGCTGCTGCACAAGAATTAACCATGATTTCTAATTTTTGAATATTAAATATTATTTGATCCAAACAACCGTGATTTACTATTTATTTTTGCCCCCCCATAATGGCTGATTTTTGCTTCAAAAAATACGTGGAAGTTAGACATCTAGTTATTTTTAATATATCATTGACATACATGCATTGTATGTATGTAAACATTATTAGTATTCACGTACAAATAATGACTTCCTTATAGGAATGCGCAATTTACAAAGTAAAATAAAATAAAAAATAATATATATCATTAATAATATACAATTATTAATATGCCTTGTAATAACTTATACAATAAATAGTAGTATTACATTTTAATTATAAGTGTATTAGTATTGTTAGTAATACTAACACTAATACTAATTGTATTAGTATTATACTAATACTAACGACAGTTAGTATTAGTATAATACTGTTAGTATTATTACATTACTACTTTGTATTAGTATTATACTAATACAAAAATAAGGCGAGTCGTTTCACAGGTATGATGAAACACTTATACTTATTAGTGTTTCATCATTCCTGTGAAACGACACGCTATGTTTTTGTTTTTGGCGATTTGTGCACAAATTTTCGATGCGCAGCACGAAATAACCATAACTCTGCAATTTTTCAAAAAGAAGTAGTTCTTAAAAATTTAGCAGTTAAAACCTTTTTGAAAACTTATATCCAGTTCTAATTAATCATATATCCCTATGAAACGCTTTCAGAATTTACCGCAAGATAGCGGAGGCTAGCTTCACTTTTTAACTCAAGTCACGCATCTAGTTATATATATAACTGTACGGTCTAATTTGCCCCAAGGAGCCCGTATCGTCTTATTATGTGCTCACCAATGACGTATAAATATATATTTAAACGTCATTGGCGAGCACATAATAAGACGATACGGGCTCCTTGGGGCAAATTAGACCGTATGGACTTCTTGGAGCACCTAAAAAAATATTAAGAAAAAAATAAGAAGAAGAAGAAGAAGAATAAATAATAATCATTTTTAACAAATAGAAGTAACTTATTTAAATATAGTGTTATGTTACAAATAAGTTGAATTAACTTATTTAGTTTTCTCTAATAAATAAACTTTTAGATAATTTTTTGCGTGTGTGTGTGTGTGTGTTTGTATAATTTATTTCACCGAATCTTTACATTACATATACATATATCGAAACCAATGGCTGGAGTAAGAAGAAGGCAAATTTTTCCTTATCGCCGAGCCCCATATATAAAAAAAAAACTCTACATAACCGTAACATATAAATATATGTAAAAATATAAATCAGAATTAAAATAGAAAATAAGTAAGAAAATATAGAAATTAATAATTGCAATCAATTAAGAAGTGTTAAAATGCTTACAAACGCTATAATGTTTAAGAATCACTTAAACAAAAATTTTGGAATAAAAAAATAATAATATAAAATTTCATAATTAACATAATCACTAAATGAATTTATAACATCATCGCTTGAGTTTCATTGGTATAAACAAATCTGCTTTTATTTGATTGAGCTTTAAAAGAAATAGTCAGATAAATTAAGACAATTACTGCTGTTCCCTGAACAGTAGTACACAGTACACAGTAGTAATCGTTTTGATACATTCTTAAATTGCTCTAATGTAGGCTTGTTTTTGTTGACATTATCTAGGAATTTTTTCAACGAATAAGTTTTGGGGTATTTAATTGAATAGGATATTAATTTTAAATTATATTTGAGAAGAACAAAGTTAATATATGAAAACTTTGTTGAATACTTAAGATTAATTTTATTAAAACAACTTTGAAAGATTTTTGGGAACAATCGCATTTTTGTTTTATACATGAACAATAAAACTTGGCGTAAATTGAGTTTATACACATTTAAAACACCGAGCGCACGTAAAAGTGGTTTGCAAGGAGCATTTCTATAGGTTGGAAACACTATTCTGCACGCATGTTTTTTTTTGTTGTAGATTTTCTTAAGTTTTGTATAGCCAGTACTAGTTCACACAATATTACAGTAAGATAAATAATGTGAACAAAAGCAAAATTTAATTCTTTTAGGAATGTTACATCTAGAAAAGGTTTAGCCTTAAACACCATTGTAATATTTTATGAGAGTACCACAGTTAATTTTCATCCAGTTTTATTCCTAAAAAGTTTACGTATGTTTCCCTTTTAATATAAGTATTATTAGTTATAAGATTTGGTAATTTAAGAAAAATGTTTTCTGACTTATTTACTTTAGGAAAAGTATATATTTTGTTTTATCCACATTTAGTGAAAGTTTTTTACTTACGAGCCATTCATGTATTTGATTTAGATAATATATTTAAGGAATTTATAACAGTAACAGCTTTGTTTATATCATGCTATAAATCATTCTGGTTATGTTTTAAAGCATCTGTCAGAAAAAATACTTTTCTAGCACATGTTTTTAAAGGATATTTTCTCAGCAATTGTATTTCGATATTGAATTTTATTTATATTTTGAAAGTACTTATAATTTTACTTTTTATAATTTTAATTTTGAGAACTTATACTCTTAAATTTAATTAAAGTATGTTTATAATGTTGTGTACGAGAGAACCCGCACACTTTGCGTTTTACACTCAACATCAGCTTTTGCACGGTCTTCGGGTGGACTTTCTTGGTAGCTCTAATCTATTTATTTTGCACGGTCTTCGGACTTTCTTGTTAGCTCCATTTATTTTGTCTTTAAGTCTTCGATATTTTTAGCCTCCATTGAAGCTTTTTGAATACATTGAAGCTTTTTGAATACATTGAACCTTTTCTTAGACAATTGCTTAATATCTTTCGAAAGACGTAGTTTGGGACAATTTGGTGGATTACAGGTATTTTTAACGAAATCAACTTTATGTTCTCTAAGCCAGTTAAAAGTTGTCCAAGAGTAGTAACATGATGATAAATCGGGAAAATAACGGATTAGCTAAATGAGATTTTAAAAACAGCAAAAGACGCTTCTGAGTCTTTCTTTGATGTATATTTCGGTGTTAATTGCTCCCGTAGTCACAAAACAAGAGCCTCTTTCACCTTACTCTCATATTGCTTGCCAAACTAAGAGTCTTTTAGCGAATTTTTTCATTCCAAAATATGCTATATTATGCGAGTTTTTGTTTCATGCGATTAATTGCTAAATAATATTAATGTCCTGGAAGCGGATTTATGCAGCACTATAAGTTTCATCATTAGTAATCAAAATTTTGTAGCACTTTTTTATAATGCAACTTGGACAATGAATTCCAACATTTTTATGCTTTTCTTTACGACAAGTAACTTTTTTCTTTTTATAAGATTTATAGCTTTAATTTCTCTTTAAATTTGTTTGCTTAAGTTTGAACAGAAATCTCCTGGTATCTGTCTAAAGCATCTTTCTCTTTTTAAACAAAACTTCGTCAAACAAAAACTTTTTTTTTCCACTTCCTGATTTTCTTTTGATTGTACCAGTGCTTTTGATTGTACCAGTGCTTTTGATTGTACCAGTGCTTTTGATTGTACCAGTGCTTTTGATTGTACCAGTGCTTTTGATTGTACCAGTGCTTTTGATTGTACCAGTGCTTTTAAATCGTTTTTAAAACGCTCTCAGAGCAATCTGCAACTTTTTTGAAATTATAGGTGAAATTATATACTATATAAATTACTATACTAAATACTAACAAATTATGAACTATAGGGTATATATATATATATATATATATATATATATATATATATATATATATATATATATATATATATATATTTAGGAGATTTGAAAAAGTACTCTTTTAAATCGTGTCAAATAATAAAAAAAAAAAAACTAAAGTCAAATTGCGTCAAATAAAACAAAAGAATCAACTTTGATACTTTTGTTTTATTGAGATTTCTTTTTTCTTTTTATACTTTTAATGCAGAATAAAATTTTGAAGTAATTAATACAATGCGAACTATTCATTACTCATTTATAGAAAATTTTTGCACGTTTACAAAGTGTACATTGCCTCTAGATTTACTAAATTTTATATTAAAAAATAATCTAACAGATTGTGCCCCCAACACTGTTATAGCTTTAAGAATCCTCTTGTCACTTCCAGTTTCTGTGGCTAGCGGTGAGCGAAGCTTCTCAAAACTCAAACTGATAAATGCATTTTTGAGAACGTTTATGCAGCAAGAAAGACTTGTTGGATTAGCTACTCTGTCAAGTGAACATGATATTGCTAGAAACATTGAACTGACGGAACTCGTTTCTACATTTGCAAAAACAAATGCGCAAAGAGTGAAGTTTTGCAATTATTTATTAATATATTATAAAGTTACACGAGGTTTACTTAAGATTATGCATGTGCATATTCTTCCGATTGTAAAATACAAAATGTAATAACATAACTTAAGCATTCCTTTGTGAAAGTAAGTTGGAGAGTGAGGGAATCACAGTGTGTAAGATTCACCTAGGGTGCCAAATACTCTGGCGCCAGCCTTGTATATATTGTTACAAACAAAAAACAAGAAAATATTAAATCTCTATATCAAACCACCATCATTTGAGTCAGCGGTTTCTCGGTGACAAGTTTTCCGTTTTTTTATTCTGCTATATTTCTTTATTTTCTAACGATATCTTTATTTGTTAACAATATCTTTATTTGTAATTAATTTAAATTAATATAAGATGACTTTTTATTTTACTTATATTTATATAAAGATTGTAATATAGTAAAAAAAAAGTGGAACAGGTGTGGGGTAAAATGGAACAGGTGTGGGGTAAAGTGGGACAAGTGACTAGTTAACAACATATAAATCAAATTTATTGTTTAAAAATTATTAAAATCGTAAACCATGTAACCTTCTTTAGAACAATCAAGAGGTTTCCACTATATAGGGCAAAGTCAGGTCCCTTACACTTTAGGAAAAAATAGATTGTACACATGTACTAACAGAAAAAAAAGTGTCAAAAGACATTTTTGAAAGTATAAACATTTATCTATTGAATTAGAAACAAAAATGATAATTACTACGTACCTTAATAATATACAAAACATAAAAGAAAAAATGTTAGAAAAAAGGATTGTTTCAAAATTGGAGTGTAGCCACAAACATAATGTAAACACATAGTTTATCCATGATTTTACCTCTTTTTTACCTGTGTGACACAATATACAATTGTGATATGTAATATACAATTAATTAGCATTGGAATGTTCTCAAAACATTTTAAAATTTGCCTATGATATCTAAGGAATGAGAAGGAAAATGTTTACACTAGCTTATTCTAATGAAAATAAACACTTTAACAACACTTTTTTCAAATCTTAGATCTTTTTATTAGAATTAAATGAATGACTATTTTTGGCTTGCGTATTATATTAAATGTACTACTATTTATATAAAAAGCTTCTCATTTTTAATATGTGAAAGGGTTAAGTTGTCCGGAATCACCTCCAAACATGTATCCTATACCAACCGAAGACGCCTTATTCACAAATAATAGTTTTAAAACCAGTGAACTAAAGTGTTAAACAAATTTTTAGTCAATAAAAGTTATTAGTTTACATAAAAGTGCATCAAATATGATGACACATCGCTTATCTGGTGGTGGAAACAATACCTTACTCTCCCAGCCAATCTCTTTGACAGATTATGGTAGATATTTTGCATATGCCATTTTTTTAAAGTAAAAAGTTATTGTATTTTTATAGTAATTTAAAGTTACATAGCTTCTTTAGTTTAAGCTGTTCATCAAGGTGTGGAGTTACCCGGCGTCCGACTTTCCCCTAGTTACATAAATGTGTAGAGGGAAAAATAGGACAACAGTTAATTTTCTTTATCCCACTCCACCTCCTAAAAAAACCTATTTTGGGGGTACTTTTCAAACGTGGGGTTTTTACCACACGCAAGATTTCGGCTTAATAGAGGCGGCGGGGAGGGGAGATCTCATTGTTTACATTCAGTGCCGGTTTAACCAAAGGACACTCTGGACACGTGCCGGGAGGCCACGGAGTTCAAGGGGTCAGAGCATCTAAGTGAATATTTGAAAGATATATAATTAAAATCAATATATATTACTATCAGTCTTTATCTTTGACTTCCTCTTATGTCCCAGAGATCTTTAATCTTTGCAATAACAGCGCATGTGACGTATCACAAACTGGATGTTTTATTTTTTTAACGACTTGAAAGAAATTTCGAGTTCATACATAATGTGAAAAAAGAAACTTAAAAAAAAATTTAAGAATATAATGTTGATAAAAGAAATTTAAAATAATTTGATATTTTGTTTATTGTTCATTCTGAGAGGATTATCATTCCGTGAATCGTTTTGCAAAAGTTATATTAGTATGCGCTCAATATTCAAAATTGACGTAGCCAGTCATACGACAATGGCAGTAATATGTCTGGAATCTACTTAGGTTTACAAGCAAGAATTAAAAAGATCAACGTTCTTGCCAAATACAATCCATGAACCTCGTAGGAGTGAGTGCCACGGAATCCAACAAAGCTGCTGTTAATTTCTTCAGCTTTCTTTAAGAAATTTTATAACTTCTTTTCTGCATCAATGCACCAATGTCTTAAAGTCAAAGTTCCTCGATGGAATACGTGGACCCCTAGACTCTCTCACAAACTCGTTGGTCAGCTCGTGCTTATGCTTGTTTAGCCATTGAAAAGATTTATTCTAATTATAAAGTAATTAAGAATTATTTAGATAATCAAATAAAAAAATATTTTATTTGCGATATTTGTGCATACTTATTAACAAATGCTTTCTATATAGGCTCTTCTTGATTTTAACGACGATCAGATAGTAAAACCAAGAACAAAGGTCTTCGGACTTTTGACCAAAATGGAACAACTTGAGAACAACTTTTAATTTTGGAACAAAATCATGGAAAGATTCAAAAGATTTAACAAGAAACTGCAGTTTGTAATTATTGATTCAGATATGATTGAAGAACTGTATAACTCTCTGGAGCATTACGTGCAGCAAGTTCGCACCAATTTGTAGCAATATAAAAAGGAAGCCGTACTTTTGCTTGATGAATATATCTATGTCTATCTATAACACGGATGAATGTGCCCATGTTCAAAGGCTTTCAAGAGCACACAAGAGGCGTTACAATGATGAAATTAACAGTGTGGAAACTAAAGTGTTTTCTGGGCAATCTTAAATGATTGCCTACATAAATGAGATCCCGGAAAAACTAATGAGTAATCTAGAAAAAAGAATAAAAGCCTATTCTGAATCGAATTCTCTTTTTGGTTTTCTTGTGAATCTCCGCAGCATAGATATCTCGGAGATTACTTGCAGTGTACAAAAACTTGTTGACGGATATCCTACTGATCTTGACTTTCACTTATTGAATGAATGTATTGATTTTGGAGCTTTTTTTCAGGAACGTTTTTCAGATCTTGCTATTGTTAAACTATTGTTCAAATAGAAAACCGAGTATTGGATTCCATCGACCTAAAAAATATCATATCTGCTTTTGCCAGCTTAAAATGCAGACGAAAGGTGTTTTAAAACCTATACTAATTGCAGCCTGTTTTTAATAATAGATAACGCGAGCTGCTTGTTTATATACAAAATAAAATATATTATAAAGCCATAGCGCAACCATTACAAAGTTTTTTTTATTTTAAACCGCTGTTAAATTTGAATACTAGGAGGCCAACAGGGGCCAGAAGTCCTAAAGTGCCTTAAATTAACATATTAACATAACCCACTCTAATTAGAGTGTAATTGGCTTTAAAACCGGTCTATAGTACAAAACCGGCTCTGACCATATATGCATCATTGGTAAAAAAAAAAAAAAAAAAAGGAGGCCTAAATCTCCTTAAATGCTATTAGTTATACTATTTCTGCGGTGGTCTGTGATAAGACCATTAGAACTAATTGGAGCATCTAAATAACTAACCTGTTATCTGTTATTCTGTTATACATTAATATTGAACTTAATGCTGCCGCTGCTGCTGCAGTTACTCATTTGTGCGTGTTTGACACGGAACTCATGACGGCTATTACACCTTAATTTTTTTTTTTTTTTTTTTTTCAAATCCTTTTAACCTTTTTAAAATACAAAATAAAACATTTTTAAAGTGCTATTGATATTATATATATAACATGTATTAGATATTATAATCTATTATAAATAAAATAGTTTGTTGTTTAAAAATATTTAACAAACTTAAATTTTAAAAAAACATTAAAACATCGGGAGAAATTTGTTGCGCATAAGTCATAATAGAGATATTTATGTTATTAATGTGCATAAGTTATTTGTTAAGTCTGCACGTATGACACATATTAGAAAATTAGGTTTCTTTCCTTAAAGGAAAAAAGATTTTACTTTCAAACTTTTCTTTTTCTATTTTCTTCAAAATTAATTAAAAGGGCGAGGGTCCTAATAAGCTGCGGATGGTCTGAAATATAAAGTTTAATAAAAACTTGTTCGAAAGTTAAATTAAATTTCTTAAGAATTAAAAAAGTTCTTAAGAACTGAAAAAACTCTAAAGAATTAAGAAAATTTTTATTAATTGTGAAATTAATAAAGAAAAAAAATTCTCAATGAGGAAATAAAAATAATAAGCTTGTTCTCGTTTTTTATTTTTTTTTTTATAGAAGTTTACAATTTTATAATAAAAAGTTATAAGTCAAAAAAAAGTCAAACTCAAAAAAAAGATTTAAAAGATTTATTTTTTCTACCTCTTAGAAAAAAATTATTGATAATAAAGAATATTTATTGAATTGTTTGGTATGGAATTGACTTACCATGACCCGTATTATATGGGTCATGGTCCATTATTCTACATGCTTTTTATACTTTTTATATCGATTGTAATCAACACGTTTGAAGCTGGTATTCTAAATATTCTTTAGACTGGTACTAATATTTGAACAGCTAATAAATAGCGCAGCGTATAAATTTTTTTTAAAGTTTATCTTATAATTATTTTTTTTTCCCCATAACTTTTAAATGTAGACAATATGTATAGTTATTCTATATATATAAATATTTTCTACCACTTTCTACAAAATATTGAAGTAAGGAATAAGTATAGAAATGGTCGCTGTCGATAATTGATAAAAATAGATAAAATAAAAGTTACGACAAAAAAGTACATGCGCAAATGCTCAAAATCGGCTTACAATATTCTTAACTTTTTTTTTACGACAACGTTATAAAAAATGGTCCTTGATTATCATTTCCAATTCTCCAGAATTAAAAATATTTTTACGTCCAATTGGCTAGAGGGGGAGTTTTGTTTGAAAAAATTGATTATTTTTTTCAAATGCTATATCCGTCCGTGTTATAACAGTTACAAATTTGCAATATATTTTTTTTGACGCTTAGTGATTATTGTTGCTCAGATACCATTTTATTTCAATATTTTTTCAATTGATTTTTTTCAACTTTTTGTTTAATAAGTATACCATTTTAAAATTACTTTTTATATCACTATAGAGAAAAATTATCACCGAACAATATCATGTTATTTTATAGAGAAAATTTATAACTAAATCATATTATACTATGACGCGTTAATTACATAGTATGTGACTTTTAAAGCTGTCAAAATATTGCTCCTACTGTTAAAAACAAAAAAATTTGTCTAGTTGAGTTGTTTCCCGAGAAGCTTATTCAAAGTTGTTAGCGCTTATAAATAACACTTTGTAAAAATGCAGATGATTCCTGAGGATGATTTGGGAGTTAATAATAATGGGTACACCGAAATGGAAAGTGGATTGTACACAATAAATAATGGATATACTCCGGTGCAATTTACGGTTTTGCAAAATTCTACTAAAATTCAAGCTAGAAACAGTGTAACTTCATTAGTAATTAAAGGAAATTCTTCTGTTACTACTATAAATCAACAAAATACCGAAGCAGATGGAATAACGTTTTATACAACAACTTCTAATGATGGCAGATACAGAGCAAAAAGTCGTCAATATAGAGTTTCAATAACTCCAGCTGATGATGTTTTGCCACCATATACTGCATTATCTATTAAACCACCTGCTTATGAAAAAAAGGTTTACATCGAGGAGGAAGATGAGGTAAGTTAAAAAAATATAAAAAAAAATTATGTTAAAAATTTTAAAATATTTAAATAAATGGTAAATGGTAATTTACCATTAGTCTTTGGTTTAATGAATTAAACCTTGATTAATTTAATTTTACGTCGGTTATTTGAATTGGAACTTGGTTTAATTAGTTTAATTTCGGTTTAGTTAACTAAAGATAGGTTTACTTAGTTATATTTTGGTTTACATAATTAAACTTATGTTTGCTTAATTAAAGCTCGGTTTACATAAATAAACCTATGTTTACTCAATTAAAAGCTCGGTTTACTTAATTAAATCTCGATTTATATTATCAAACCTCTATTTACTTAATTAATCTTTTATTGATTAATTCTCTGTTTAATTTATCAACCCTCTTTTGGTAAACTAGACTTTAGTTTTGTTAATTAAACTTTACACAAGGTTACACAACTAAAATTTAGGTTACACAACTAAAATTTACTAAAATACAAGGTTACAACTAAAATACAAGGTACACAAGGTATACAACTAAAAATACAAGGTATACAACTAAAATACAAGGTTACACAACTAAAATTTAGTTAATCCTCTGTTTAATAAATTAAATGTCAGTTTAGTTAACTAAACCTCGGTTTAGTTAATAAAAATTCAGTTTAATTAATTAACCATTTGTTTAATTTGTTAAACCTCAGTGTAGTTAGTCAAACCTCGGTTTAGTTAATTAAAATTCAGTTTAATTACAAAATCTTTTGTTTAATTAATTAAACCTCAGTTATCTCGTTACTTTATCCGTCATTTTTTAAATTTTTTTTTTTTTTTTTTTTTTTATGAAAAAGTTCCTTTCACAGCAAAAGGTAATAAGTCTTTATTATATTTCACTTTGAATAATCTCCATTTTGTTATGATTTATTATATTCTCTTAAATTAAATTAGTTAAATTAACTATAAAAATAAGAAATAAAGTTTTTTAAATTGAATGATTAGATCACGCATTTTGTATTATCATTTATGATAAGCAATATTATTTTTTATTATTAAATTTAATATGCAATGAAAAATTGCGTGAAACTGGGAAAGCAACCAACCCCTGCAATGTTAGGTTCAGTATAAAGGATTACCAAACAAAAATAAATAAAAATAAAATAATCGGTACAATCCCAATCGAAAAACGTTTTTTTGTTTAGTTTTATTTGAAGAGAATGAGCATAATGGGCATGTTATTGCAACTACAACAACAACAACAAAAAAGCGCCTAGTTTTTATGTGCGGCAGTGGCGCAGTGGTTACAGCGCCTGCTTTATAAGCAGGAGATCCAGGCTCAAAACGAGCTCTGGACATATTTTCGCGTCACGGTAAGGAAGGAGGCGTGAACTTCCTGGTTAAATACACTTCCGCGGTGCTCTGTGACAAGACCGTTAGGTCTTCTTGGGGCACCTAAATAACAAAAAAAGAAAAAAAAATAGAGTACCCATCACATAGTTTTTTTTGGAAGTGAGACAAAAAATCTGTCAAGCTTCTTTTTGAAAGTGCAAATGTTGACGATTTCTAGCACATTATTGAAGATTAGGAGATCAGGTGGTAGCGCACTCCAATCGGCTGCCAGAATGCGCCAGTGCATGAGCTGGAGATGGTGATTTGATCCATTTGACTTTGCTTATGTTGCTGTAAGCCTTAAAATATTGTATAAGATTGCTTCGGCAACGTTAATTTTTAAGTGATTGGCTACCGATAGCCGAGCAGCGGTCCTTAGCTTTTATGGTACGAAAAAAAGGAACAAGTTTTGTGGTTCAATTTTAAACAGCTTCAAGAGCGTTTATATTATCACTTAAAAAAATCCCCATGCTGCTAAGCAATACTCAAAAGGCCTTAGATAAGAGCAGTAAAGAAAACGGAATATTTCAAGAGTCGAATGTATAAATGTGCGTTTAAGAATTCTGAGAACAGCTATAGATTGTATATAATTTGATATGATTGTATACAATATTGGTTGGTAAAATAAAATAGCTTATTGTGATGTGAGAATAAGAATGTTCTACCTCCCGTTTTTATGTTCATAATTTTGATATATTTAAGCTTATTATTTCTTTTTATACAATTTTTAAAATTGTTTTCTAAGTTCGACTTTATCTAATAAAGTTGGAATTAACATTTGATTTATAAAAAAACAGTTTTAATAATTATATAAATAATAATATAAGATTATTTATAAGACATAAATAACGTAAAAAATATATTTGTATATTATATATAGAGAGATATATTTATATATATTTGTTTATCGTCCATATGTAAATACAGTTTGTTTAAAGTTGATATACTTTTCTTTAGTTCATTGTTGCCTTAACTATGCTAATTTTACATGGAGTAGTACACAATCATCAAAACTTAAAAAAAGACTTAGTTTGCAAAAACGTGCGTGTAGAATTATTTACGGAAAAAAGAAGGGGAGCATACCCTTAATAAGAAATATGAAAATGATGAATGTATACGAAATAAATTTTTATCAGCACCTAACTTTCATGTATAAATATATTAACGACCTAACTCCAGCTAATTTATTTGCAAGTTTGAGAAAAATGTAAATGAAAAGTACTTCTTAAGAACCAATCAAATTTTTTCAAACTGCCAAGAAAATTAACTAAATAGACAGAATATTTACTAGCATATTGAGGGCCTAAGTTATGGAATTCTTTTCAAAAAAATAATGCAAACATGGTAAAACCATTGAACTCATTTAAGTTTCAAGCAAAAAAACATATTTTTAATTTTGCGGAATAATAATTCCAAAACAATTTTGTAAATTTATTCAAATGAATTTTACTTATTATACTTAGTTGTTACTAATGATATATGTGTCTTTTAATGTATTAATTATTAAATCTTTGTGTATATGTTTGTATATATTTCTAAATCTCTGAATACCTAAATTTGCAATATAGTTATTGCAAAATATCTTTGTAATTGTAAAAAAAAATTGTTTCTTATTATATCTTCAGTTTATTTTATATTAATTTATTTTATTACTTTTATATTTTTAATAGACTTTTATAACTCTTGAAAATATTTTATTATTATGAGGGGGGGGGGGAGAGGAGGCTCTATGAAAAGATTGAGGTGATATTGCATCATCCATATCTTCTTTGAGTCCCCGTCTGTTTTTAAAATATTTTATTTATTGATATTTATCAAGTAAAACTCATCTGTAATTTGTTTATATATATATGGTTAACATGACAATGAATAAGAGAAAAACACAGTTAAGCTACGCGTATTAAGCCACGCATATTTAAATAACTTTTTGATTTGTAAAGTGCTCTAATAATTTTTGAAATTTTTTCTTTAAATTTACGATGTGGTGTCTCCTTGTGAGGTTTACGTCATCTAAGTGGTTTGTACGTTGCCTATGGAGCAAGCGATGATAAATTTGCTGTATTTTAAATGTGATTATATATATATATATATATATATATATATATATATATATATATATATATATATATATATATATATATATATATATATATATATATATATATTGATTTGGTGTTACTTAAGAGTCTACAATTATGAAGAAAAGAAAAGAAAATGGTTAGAGACATAGCTTTTAATAATTCTTTTTTCAAGAGACAGATTAAAAATACCTTTCTTATAACATCAATTAATTAAATTGTTAATTCAGTAAATCCTGTCAGTTTATTTTTGAGCGGAAATGCTCCGTTTTCAAACAAGTCCGTAATAAGTGTTTGACGCGGTACTGCAAACAATACAAATTAAAATTACCGATTAAATAATTTTGTTTGTTTCCGTGGTTACCTTTTTTTTAAAACTGTTTTTTTTAAGTATCAAAACATTCAATTATTTCAGATGGTGGGCGATAACAGTAACTTAAAAGTATTATGTTACTTTTTTTGGTTCATATTTCGATTGTCACCGTCAGTAATAGTTAAGTAAAGTCATAATAAAAAGCATATTTTAAAAAATGTAAAAAAAAACACCTCCTCCAAGTTTTATTTCTGTTTCTTGCTCTAGCGGAATTATTGTAAAACCAGGCAAAAGTAAATTTTAGTTTAAATTGGCCACGTTATAATTAAACCAAGTTTCTGTTATGCATATAACGTCAAAAATATTGAAAGTTTCATACTTGTTTAGTTTAATTAAGTAATCAATAATATTGTAAGATGTTAATACATTATTATTATTTAGAAAACTTTATATTTGGTTAACTTTTGACAAAGCTTAGCCCAAAACCTTGCTATGTTTGATTTGTGTAATTGCCTTATTTGTAAATGGGCTGGTATTGTAATCAAGGTTTGAAAAAGCTGATCGATTTCGAGTCAACGATGTTGCTAGGAAGTGTATTGCTAGGAAGCGTATTCTGTGGTGCACAAGCGAAAATTATAAAAAAGTCTCTCGATACAACTTGTGACTGGTTGTGATTGAAATATATATGTGTGGTTCCGTCTTAGGCGGGGATAACATTGTGGTGATAACACTGTGTGACTTAAAAATTTATTTTTTCTAGGCTTTGATTGATTTACCAGATTATTTTATCTGTTTCCCATTCCTTTAAAAGTTGTCAATCCAACTTCTTCCAGTCTTCTATCATAAGTATGGTGTCTCAGAGAGGTTATTATTTTGGTTGCACCATTGACGTTAAACGTCTAAATGTAGATCAGAAGCACCGTCAATTACAAAAATTCTATTTTTTGAAATAATTTTACAAAATAAAACAATCTTTTTGCTTTACTAACTTCATTCAGTAAATATCTTATTACTTGTAAAACACCAACTTTTGCAGTTTATGTAATTTAGAATGTCTCATCTGTTTGAAAATATTTTAACTGATATGTAAGTTTTGTTTCAGTATTGTAGAGATGAGCTTATTTTCTTAAACTGATGTTCATTTAAACTCTTAAGGTTATCTGAATTCATTTCTTCTTTTATCGTAATCACTGTTATAAAAGTTTACATTTATTAACTAGTCAAATTAAAAAGAAAATACCTTATTAAATGAAACTAATAATTTCTATTAGATATATCATAAATACAACTCGTTCGAGCCAATGATGTCATATGGCATCATTTATATTTTTAAATTTATAGTATACAAAATACTGATCACTTTCTAAACTAATATACCCTCAAATAAATCTTTATAATTTGTATTTTTAATATCGTTCATTAAAGTATTGTATAAATGGGTTATTTTGACACAAAATAAAAAAATAAAAATGATATTTGAGGTTTTACATTACTCTACTACTATATTAAACCTCGTGTTTACTTTTTACAAAGTACGTTCTACCTTTATGGATAGTTTTAGTGTATGTACACCTTGGTGTTAAATAACAAACAAAAGCATTCTCCTTCTTATAGGCTTTATTAAATTATAGAGGAATTCTTACAGTCAATGACACCTTACGGCATCACTGGCCCATAAAGGGTTAATAAAATCTTATTTGTAAAAAAACTTTGACTTCAAAAAATTTTTTTTTTCAAAATGCAATATTTGGTATATAGAATTTTTTACGTGTTGTTGGTCATACCAAAAATCATTTATAGATCAAACTAGAGGTTGTTTGCAGTCACTACTTTAGAAGTAACAAAAAGATTACTATTACATGGACCATTTTATTGGCAGAGACCAATTGCAATCTATTAAGAAGATATGATGATAACCGTTTGAGAGAGCAATACCTCAAATATTACATTGTTTCAATTTACTTAAGAGGATGGAGTGCTCAACAAATTCGTAGTAAGTGTAACTCTCTAAGTCAAGAAGCATACTTGACTTAAAGAAGTCATTTGACTCTTTAAATCAAATATGTTTCTTGACTTAGAGAGTCAAATGACTTCTTTAAGTAAAGAAACATACCACATGCAAAAAGTTTATTGTCTAGAGCTTTTCTAACAGTCTTAGTTATTTTAATAAGTGAATGAGTTGTGAAATGTTTGCTGCAAAAATCACACTGATGCTTGTAGAGACATTTTTCTCGAAAAAGTTATAAAGCCTGTTGTGCAATGGTTTTTTCATATATTTTACTAACTTTAGACAGAAGAAAAATTGATCGATACTGAGTGTCGTCTATTAGAGACTCAGTAGGAACAGAATCTAATAAAGAGGGAGGCTTGTAAATGACGCAAGGAATAAGTTAAAGAAGACACGTGGAAACACTATTTGGGTATAAAGCTTTATTCTTTTTCAGAATAAATCAGACACTTCTTTCTCAGTTACTGGTGATAAAAAAATAGAATTCTTTAAATATTCTGAAAAATAATTGTCATACTTAAGGGTTGACTTACTAAGGGTATTTTTATAATAGTTGTTAAATATGTTAGCAACAGCCATACTTTCTTAGGTAGTGTTACTATTAGATTTGATGTAAGATTTGTTTGCTTCGATGTTAATGATTTCTTTTATTCCTTTCTATGTACTTTTTGTATTATTGAAGTTTTTATTAAAGAGGTAGATGTAGAATGACTTTTTGGAATTAACAATCAATGGTTGTAAACTAAGAAAAGAAATTAACAATCAACTGTAGAAAAGAAAGTTATTATAAACTCAAGCAAAAAACTCTACCGCTAACATGTGAAATGCAAAAACAAGATGAAACAAATAAAGTTGCAAAAAAAGTCCTCATACTTTCAGATTTGTGTTACGTTAAGGTAAGTAAAATTGAACGTTACGTTAAGGTAAGTAAAATTGAACGTTACGTTAAGGTAAGTAAAATTGAACGTTACGTTAAGGTAAGTAAATTTGAACATATTATGCTTAAAAAATGACAAGGCTGAAACGAATTCTTTAGGAATTGCAAAAAATTTAAAAAAGATGATTTTTTTGTATCAAAACAAAAAATGGTCTTAACTGCAATAAAATTCTGATGGAAGGTTCTAAATGATTAATAAATATTAATTTATCAGTTGTAAACACTTAATTCAAAGAAGAGTGTGGTGTTTGTTCTAATTGTGTATCTGTGTGGTGTACGTTCTAATTGCATTATGTCTTGGAACATAAAATACCAACTTACTCCAGAAATTTTGATGAAGTACAAAAAACAGTGTTTATAAATATAACTAATTAAGTTATCGGTATATCAAGCTGAGGAAAAGATATTTTTTAAAAAGATGAGACAATTTTTATGACAATTTTAAAAACCTTAACGTCAGTAATGCAATCCAAAATTTTTAACATCAGTAATTCAAACCAAAAATCTTAACGTCAATAATGCAATCCAAAATCCAGAGCTATTTATAAAACAAAAGTTTGTGTTGGAACTTACTTTTAGTTTGAATGCATAAGTTCATGTTAAAACTGCTTAAAAACAGGAGCTTTTTTTAAAAATGTAAATCTATAACTGTTAGCTCATATAAAATTTTTAAATATACTCCGGTTAGCTCATATAAAATTTTGAATATATTCCGGTTAGCTCATATAAACTTTGAAATATACTCCAGTTTTCTACAGAATTTTTTACTCTCAGCTTGTATAACTAAAGAAAGTTTTTGAAGTTGTTTTAAAAATTTAATCCTTGGTAAAATGTTTTTTTGTTTCTACTAAAAATCTGACTTAATTACTTAGATAATTTAGTTTATTTTTTTTATTTATTTTAGATCTCTATTAGACTATCATTTGTAAGACTAATATTAAATAACAATTTTGACTTTGTTTTACATTTATTTATTTTAGTTTAACAGCGATTTTATTTAGAATGTCGATAGAGAAACGTCTACTCAAAAAGATGGAAGACCAAACAATGAAAGAAAAAACAAAAGCTATCGAGGAAAAAAAAACAAAAAATGTTGCATTATAATGTGCATTATCCTGTTGTTATTAATTATTCTAATTGGAGGTATACTACTTGTAGTTTACAGTGCCAAATCAATTTTGAGATAATCGTGAAGTATTGCAAAAACTTTTTCAAGTATGAATAAAGTATCTTCCAATATAATGACATTTTATTTATCGTTTAATATAATGACATTTAATTCACCATATAATATAATGACATTTAATTTATTGTATAATAATGACATTTATCTAAATAATAACATTAATAACTTCATGTTAATTTAAGTTAGGTTTAATTTAGCGTTTCTAAGTGATTTTATCAATTTCTTATTTGCTATTTTTTAAGTAACAATTTTTTTTTTTAATTTTGGCGTCTATTTATCTTTAGTTAAAAATGTTTGACTTATAACAATGATAATTATAATGCTATTTTTGTAATCTAGAAATCAAGGTCTTCGATAACACATCATTAACTTTAATAAACGTCTATTGTAGCCTGTTCTTACTTATGTATTATTATTAAATATATATTAATACTTTAAGCAAATTAAATACTTTTATAATACAATAAATGACCTAATTTAATAAAGTTTCTAGAAAAAGAAAACTTATAATGTATTATAGTGTTATAATGTATTTTAAACTTTTTATTCAACAAATTATTTTTAATTGATTTTTTTTTTTTAGTTTGTTTGTCTTGTTTTGTTCAACAAATTATTTTTAGTTTTTAAAATAAAGTCAGCTTTATTGAAAAAAAAAAAAATAGGTAACATTTTTGTTTTTTCAAAATAAAGTACTCCAAAAAGATCTATTGATCTTGGCACAGAGCGCTCCAGAATAGCATTTAATAAGGAAGCGTCCTGTTACCTCACAATCCAAGAATCAAAGATAGAGAGTAGAGTTTCGATAAATTTAAAAAAAATTGTAATCATAGATCCATGCCCATCTTGTTTTAATAAAATTGCCAAATTAGTTTACCTTTTGTTTCAGATTTTGTAGAATTACGATATTTTGTTAAGAAATCATCACTCACTATAATATTTATGTTTTAATGATTTTCTAGCTGAGATCGGACCCGTAAAAATACGGGTCTTTTTAAGTTTATTCCAAACCGAACTTTTCTATACTTTTTCTTTATATATTCTAGCTTCCGGATCTGTAAAATACGGGTCTGTAAAATACGACCACGCTGGCACATTGATAAACAAAAATTTTTAAAGCATTATAATAATTTTTTTAACGGAAATAAATGCTATAGATCAAAATTAAGCAGATGTTGCCGCAATGCAGTTTTCAAGTAAAAGTCAAACTGTAAAACTTGATACATGTTTCATTATGTTTTAACATTACATAATTTCAAGTTTACATAAGTAAGATATTTGCATACACTTTTGTTCACGTTTTCTTTTAATAAAAGTACTGCGACTCTTTCTTGCTACTACCTCGGTTGCAATGGCCGCCAAGGGTTTTGTGTCAACAACGCTCGAAGGGGCACTACTAATTAAGTTTGGCAGTAATATATAGAGATTTTTTATCATGCATATAATCCGAAAAAAACCAAGTGAAATTTGATTAACAAGTAATAAATATTAAAACTATTAGTTAAATAACCAAATTTTTGTGATATAAATACTCAAAATATACCGTCATTTTTACATGAAATTTGAAACATATTTTAAACAAAGTAACAAAATTCATTTGAGAGAAAATAAATAAGAATAAAAGAATATTTTAGAAATGACGCATAAAAAAGAAACTAAAAAAATTAGGCGAGCCAAACAAGAAAATAAAATTTCAATTCATTTCATGCGTTGAACAAACACCTTTTCTCAAATGAATTTTATTACTATGAAAAACAAAATGTCAAAATTTCAGCTGATTTGCATGATTATTTTAAAAGTAATTATTTCGCAGACATTACAAATGCTTTTTTTATATATATCGGTTGCTAAGGCGTTGTTACAGAAAAACAGCTCGATTTAAAAAAAAAACAGACGAGAGTTCATCGAACCGCAAACATCTGAGCAATTTCAAGTCGTCTCGGAGTATGCTTGAAACCGACAATAAAAAAAAACAAATTTTACTGGACAAAAAAACAACAAAATTCACTAAAATAATTTTTATTAAAACATCAAAAAATGAATTATTCCAGGGATATGCTGCAAAGTTTTAACCATTAGTTTTAAGTTTAACCATTACCAATTATTCAGCAAAAGGTTTATAAAATATGATGTATTTTTAATACATTGTTTCCAGTTTAGGATGTTGAACGCTGGATCTTCTTGACTCAATGCGTGGGTATTGTTTGTGTCTCTATTTTTATGACTGGGCAACTCATTCTATTATCTCCTAATGAGGGTACAGCTCTAAAACTCAGTTTTATGGTTCTGAGGCCGGCTGGTAGTCAGGTTTCCCGAACTCTGTGGTAGCTCTCAGAGAGGCTGATTCCATCAACAGCCGAAAAATATCAGAGTACTAAAAGTGCCATGTTGCGCATGGATGGTGTCCCTGTTTGTACTTTTGGTGTGCATTGCAGAGGCCACATTTGGAGCCCTTTGCTACGGCTTAGGGTTTATTAATAGTATTGAGGCTATTGCTTAGTTGTTAAATAGTGTACTGAGTACTATCTATACTTGAGTCAAGTTCTTTATAAATTTAAAATGACTAAAGTACCTAAAACTAATAAACACAAAAAACCATCGTCATCACCAAGTTCTCTAAACCTATCATTTACTAATATTCGTGGTCTTCGAAGTAACTTTTCTTCTGTTGAGTCTTATCTCTTGCAAAGTTCACCAGACCTACTTGCTCTTTGTGAGACTAATTTGAGTTCGGCTGTCCCATCTTGTGATCTTAGTGTTGATGGTTATCTTCCTTTAATTCGTAAAGACTCCAATAATCACATGCTTGGCCTGGGCATCTACATTCGTAAGAACTCACCCATTTGTCGTGAAACTAGGTTTGAATCTCCAGACTATTCATTTATGTGCTTTCGTTTAGCACAACTTTACTCTATCGCCTTTCTCTTTGTTCTATATCGCTCTCCTTCATCCCAAGATTGCACTATTCTTGATGTTATTTCTGATCAAATTGACCAAGCCCTCTCTCTTTATCCATCTGCCAATATCGTCGTTGTTGGTGACTTTAATGCCCATCACACCAATTGGCTTGGCTCTAGTGTCAGTGACTCTGCTGGCGTTAAGGCCCTCAACTTTTGCCTTTCTCAATCTCTAACTCAAATAGTCAACTTTCCAACTCGTTTTCCAGACAACCCTAATCATTTACCTTCTCTACTCGACTTATGTCTTGTTTTGGATCCTAGTCAGTGCTCAATTTCTCCACATTCACCCTTAGGTACTTCTGATCACGGTTTGATCTCTCTAAAACTATTATCAAATTCTTCTACTTCATCAGAATCCCCCTATCATCGTACCACATACAACTACCTTAAAGCTGACTGGGACTCTTTCCGTGATTTTCTTCGTGATGGCCCTTGGGTAGAAATCTTTCATCTTCCTGCTGACAAATGTGCTTCTTACATAACTTCGTGGATTCAGGCTGGCATGGAATCTTTTATTCCCTCTCGACGATTCCAGGTCAAGCCTCACTCTTCTCCTTGGTTTTCCTCACATTGCGCTGCAGCAATTTCTAATCGAAACCGTTACTTCCATATCTATCAGCAAAACAATTCTCCAGAAAACAGACATCTGTTCACTATCGCCAGAAACCATTGTAAAAAGGTTTTGTCTGACGCCAAAGCTCGCTATTCCCAGGTCATTAAATCTCGTATCTCATCACAAAAATTAGGCTCTCGAGACTTCTGGAGAATCTTTAACAGTATCAATAATAAGGGCAAATCTGTTATTCCTTCTCTCTTGTATGGTTCAGACTTTGTCACCTCACCAAAAGACAAAGCTGAATTGTTTGCAAAGAACTTTTCATCAATATCATCTCTTGATTCCACTAGTTGCGTTTTACCTGACATAGCCGTCAATCAGGTTGATCCCTTGTATGACATTCGCATCACTTCAGCTTCTGTATCTAAAGTAATTTCCTGCTTAGACTCTTCAACAGCTTGTGGTCCTGACAACATTCCTGTTGTAGTCTTGCAGAGGTGTTCTCCGGAGCTTTCGTCCATACTTTTTAAACTATTTAACAAGTGCTTATCAGAGTCTTGTTTTCCATCATGCTGGAAAGCAGCATCTGTTATCCCTATTTTCAAAAATTCCGGAGAGCAATCTGATTCATCTAACTACCGCCCCATTAGTCTTCTTCCTGTCATAAGCAAGGTTTTTGAATCTTTAATCAACAAACACTTAATCTCTCATCTTGAATCAAATAACTTACTTTCTGATCATCAATATGGATTTCGGTCTTCTCGTTCTACAGCTGATGAGCTAACAGTAATAACCGATAGGTTTTACCGTGCATTAGATAGAGGTGGAGAGGTTAAGGCTATCGCACTTGACATTTCTAAAGCTTTTGATAAAGTTTGGCATGCTGGTCTTCTCCATAAGCTTTCTTCTTATGGTGTAGCTGGTAACGTCTTTAAGATTATTGAGTCCTTTCTTTCCAATCGTAGTATAAAAGTTGTCCTCAATGGACAACACTCTTCTTCACATCCTGTAACTTCAGGGGTTCCTCAAGGTTCAATCCTTGGCCCTATACTCTTTTTAATTTACATTAACGATCTTCCAGATATTCTCACATCTAAGGTGGCATTATTCGCTGACGACACTACCATTTACTCTTGTCATGATAAGAAGCCTACACTCTCATATTGCTTGGAGGGGGTATCTGAGCTTGAAAAGGATCTCACTTCTGCTACAGCATGGGGCTCACAGTGGCTGGTGAACTTTAATTCAGATAAAACTCAATTTTATTCGGCCAATCGTTATCGTAATAATTTAGATCTTCCTATATTTATGAATGGTAATGTACTAGATGAGTCATCTACCATTCATCTTCTAGGATTAACTCTTACTTCTGATCTTTCTTTTAAACCGTATATCAAATCCATTGCAAAATTAGCATCTGCTAAGGTTGCATCTCTTTATCGAGCTCGACACTTTCTTACTCCAGATTCTATTATCTATCTCTATAAATCTCAAATCCGTCCCTGTATGGAATACTGTTGCCACATCTGGGGCGGATCTTCTAATGATGCTCTTTCTCTTTTAGACAAGGTGCAAAAACGAATTGTAAACATAGTTGGACCTGCTCTGGCAGCCAATCTCCAACCTTTGTCACATCGTCGTAATGTTGCTTCTTTTTCTCTTTTCTACTAAAATTCATTCTCGTGTTACTCGCCATTCAATTAAGCCTCATCCTTTTTCTGTGACTGTTCCTAAGTGCTTCAAAAACTCTTATTCTTCTAGTTTTTTTCCTCGAACATCAGTTCTTTGGAATTCGCTTCCTTCATCTTGCTTTCCTGATTCATATAATTTGCAATCTTTTAAGTCATCAGTCAATCGTTATCTTGCTCTACAGATTTAGTCTTTTCTCTTCCAGTAACTTCCAACTCTTATAGTGGTTGCTTGCAGCCTTGTTGGAAGTGAAGATGTAAAAAAAAAAAAAAAAAAAAAAAAAAAAAAAAAAACTCGGTAATTAAATAGAACCACTTGATTTTAAAAGCATATGTTAGTTTAAGCTTCTTTTCTTGCTTCAAGTCATAACATTTGATAAAAAAAGTCACGACATTTGATAAAAAAGACAACTAAAACTATTTTTAAAAAATCAAAAAAAAGCTTTATTAGCTGTATATCATAATTCCATTCATTCTTGTAGTACTCCATTCATTTAATATGAAGTTTATAAAAAAGTTGTTGTTTGCCGTTACGTTGCGCTATTTTAAATGTTTTTCTAGAATATTATTGGCGAACCTTCAAAATACTATATTTTTAAATTATTATAAACGTACCTATTTGCGTCAAGGTATAAAAATTAAGCGTTTAAGTACAGTCTTGATGTCGTTTTCTAATTGTTTACTAAACAAAAGGTTACAAGCATAGTCCCGCAGAGTTTCAATGCGGTTGAACTTTCATCTATTCTATACCTCCATGGGTAGTAGGGCTGTCCAGAAATTATTACACAACCCAGAACATAGCCTAGTGAAGTTTTTCCCATTATACTATCAATGCTTTATTGAAAAACATTTTTTACAGATTTATTTAAAGTCTTCTACGGGTTGCTCAAAGCTCTTGAACATTTTAAGTAAATTTTAACAGAAAATGTACAAAAGCGCAATGTTATTTTTAGTATAACTGTTGAAAAATGTTGAAATTGATCAATTTAAGTTATTGATTAATTAAGTTATGGATGCCAATTGATAAGTTGATGATTATTTAAGTTATTGTGAGTATTTTTGTTTGAAATTTTACACAAATTTGACCCAATTTTGACCCAAATTTGACCCAAATCAAACAAATTGTATGTCATTTTCTAAAACACATAGGAAATAATGTTTTTGTTATAATAGTTATTTATTTTACCTGCATGCTATGATTGGGTACATACAATTTTTTTTGTTTAGAAAAAATAGAAAATGTTGACTAGGAGTGGAAAAGAATTAAAAGTGACAAACCCAATTATACCGTCTTCGCCATTACCTTCGAGTGTTCCCGCAACTCCGTCATCTTCAAAACCTACCACTAGAACTAGTACAAATTTTTGGTTGATTGGTCAGCCATGTTCATCAATTACAGGAGCAAAGTTACCTACACGCAGAAAGGTGATGAAGTATGTTTTATATCTGAGACATGATCCTGATAGCGTTGGTAACAGTGTTAAGAATGAAGAAATTTCTTACATCGTTGCAGACAGTGTTGCAGATTTTTGGCACATGGCTCGCATCAAAACCAAAGTAAGACAAAACTGTATGTTTGATGTTCTTGGATTATGGAATGAATAGACCAGTTTAAAAAAAAATAGAAGTTGTGCCACCGACCCTGGTAACAAACGAGAAAACTTCATCTCAGAGCTTGATATGCTTTTCCACATTGGTGCTCCAGATGCAATTGATGACATAAGAAAATCTAGACTTCTATTTCAGAAACACAAAGATGATGACATTGCGTTTTATCTTGATCAGAAACATGAAAGAAAGTCTAGTATGAATGGCCAGGATAAAATTTTTGAAGCAAAGGCTTTACAGTTTCTGACCAGAATTGAACAGCAGCAACAACGACAAGAAAAAGAAACAGAAAGACTAGAGAAAAGAGCAGCTACAGAGCTAGAAGGAAATGAATTTTTTGAAGAGTCCGAGGATGATGCACAAGTTGGTTGTACGGAAATTGATCCGGATTTTGAGCCAGATCACATTATTGAAAAAATAGAGTTTCAAGAATTTGTTTCACTTCAAGTTCCCAGAAAAATTATGGAATGTGACGAGTTAACGACAGCAGCCGATCGGTTAAAGTTGTCCGACAATCAAACTACAATGATAGTTTCAGCTATAATAAAAGCAGCGGGTGGCAATCTAGACGACTTCGATGTATTCCGTTCAACTACGCGTCGAAAGCGAATGTCAAACAGACAGCACATTGCAGAAAACATAATGGAGAAAATAAAGGAAAAACCACCTCAATTTGGTGCCATGCACTGGGATGGAAAGTTACTGCAGGACTCTCTTGGTGATAAGTTTGAACGTCTAGCAATTCTTCTGTCAGGTTCACCAGAATTTTCATCGGGAAAATTGCTGGGTGTGCCACAACTAGGAGATTCTAAAAGACAAACTCAAGCTGATGCCTCATATGATCTCTTAGAAGCATGGGGATTAAAAGAATCAGTTGTCGCTTTGGTATTTGATACTACAGCAAGCAACAGTGGGGTCCATAAGGGTGCAGCTAAACTTATCGAAGAACTTGCTGATAAAAAGCTATTTTATCTTGCTTGTCGTCACCATATCCTTGAACTTGTAGCTAGCGCTGTTTAGAAAGCACTGTTTAGTGAAATCAGACGACCAGAAAACAAAATGTTTTCTACCTTCAAAAAGGCATGGTCAGGTCTCGATAAGCAATCACCTATCCAGTTGCTGAAAATTGAAAATCCATGGTTGTTGGAAGTTAAAGAACGAGTCATTGAAAATTTAAAAATGCTGCTCAATAGCAAGGAATCATCTGTGTTTCCTCGGGATGACTACCGAGAGTGCGCAGAAAATAATCTTATTGTTCTGGGTGAAACACCACCTCGTGGTACCCATCTCCTCAAACCTGGAGCCATACATCAAGCCATACAGTTGGATGGCTTCCAACATATATGCTGGGAAGATGTTCATGTTTTCAAAAGCAATGAAATACGACAAGGAAACTGTGATTAAACTGGAACGTACAAACAGATTCTTGGCTCTTTTTTACACCTCAGCATGGATGCAAGCCAGTATTGGAGCCGATGCTCCCGTAAACGATCTAGAACTCATTCATGACATGATGGATTTCAGCAATGTAGACAAAGAAATTGCAGATGTTGTGGTAGCCAAACTAAACAACCATTGATGGTACCTCACTGAAGAAGTTGTTCCTTTTGCTTTATTTAGTCATCATCCTAAAATGAGTGACCATGTTAAGCAAGAAATGGCAAACAAATTGTGGACAATAGCAGTGCCTGAAAACTTCCGAAACCAATCTTCAGACAAATCAAACGCAACACAACATTGAAGAGTCTGTTAGGACCGGAGTCACATCTGTTGTTCCAGAATCTCAACATCAGAAGAGATTGGCTTGCTAAACCAGTGATGGTTTAGCAAGCCAATCAATGGGCAGCAGATGAAGACTTCCAAGTTGCTGAAAAGTTTGTTCGAACAGTAAAAGTTGTCAACGATGCTGCCGAATGAGGCGTCAAACTAATCTCAGATTTTGCAACAATAATAACAACAGATGAACAACAGAGAGCATGGCTATTGCAAGGTGTGGAACAACATCGGAAGCTGTTTCCAAGTTTTGACAAAAAAACACTAAACATTTGAAACTAATAACTTGAACTTACTAACTTGAAGTGACAATTTCGACATTTTTCCTCATTTTGGACCTTAAAAACTATGAAAATATTGAATTATTTTCCAAAAATATATGTAGAAAGTTAACAAACATGCACAAGTTGTGCATCATATTACTACTATATAAAAAACAACAATTTCCATAATTACTTTAATAAATTTAATTGAGTAAGACCAAGTAAGAAAAAAAAAAGATAGCGTTTTAATACATTTTCTGTTATATTTTAGTTAAAATGTTCAAGAGCTTTGAGCAACCCCTAGAAGACTTAAAATAAATATGTAAAAAATGTTTTTCAATAAAGAATTGATAGTATAATGGGAAAAACTTCACTAGGCTATGTTCTGGGTTGTGTAATAATAAATGTTCAGAAATTATTCTGGACAGCCCTAATGGGTAGACATAAACCAAATTAATAAAACTTGATGTTAAAATGTTAAATTATGTTTTTTTTAACCTGAGAATAAAAGAATAATAAAACAAATTTCATTAATTTTTTTTTTCTTAATTAACTTTAACTTTTTGGGGTACCACCTTAAGCAGAATTTTTTAGATGCATAATGAATTTCCTACTAATTTATCTAATATGCTTAAAATAAACAAAGAAACGAACGGTAAAATGAATGAACGGAAATGAAAAAAAATAAAGAACTGACCAATAAAAGGTAAAGCAAAATAAAAAATCGACTGATAAAACAATAGAAAGTCAAGAAATAATGATTTTTCGTAAAAAAAAATTGACAATAGCTTTCTTTCTCAGATGATTTTGAATTTTGACTATTTGTTTATTTTCGAACTTTGTTTATTTTAAACTCAATTTTATTTGTCGCCCAAAAAAAAAAAAAAAAAAAAAAAAAAAAAAAAAAAAAGAGAAAACAATGTATTATAAAAACGCTAGTAAATTTATTAATTCTAGATATAAATAATTTATTTGTACATTCTATATATTCTATTTACAAATAGAAAAAACTAAAAGATTCAAAATAAATATTTGTATATAAATATGGCGAGTATTTGATGTTTATGTAAAAAGATTTCCCAAATTTCTGTTACATATATAAAACGAATTTTTACTGAATATCTTTGGGAAAGAAGCTTGTAATAAAAATGCGGTAAAAAAAGATATAAATTTTATGAAGATTTTGATACTAGATTTAGCTTTATCGTCACAGGATGTATTCAATTTGTGCCGCTCACTTGAACTTCATTAAAAATTTGAATTATTAATTGATAGCATCATCTATATACATTTCACCTAATTTATGCAATACCATTAAACAGTATTGTAGACGTTCGTTAATTTCTTCACTACAACCTCTTTTTGAAACATTGTTTAACGTAGTCACGTAGCTTTCACGGCTTTGATTAATATATGTTACAATGTCATTGTTTAGTTCAGGGTTTAAAATAATTTTAGTATGATCCGCTAGAAAGTTTACCTAAAAAAAGTATTGTAAATGTGTTATATCACAAAAAGAGTTAATGTTTTTCAATTTAACTTATTACCTATAAAATAAAAAATTATATTTTAACATACTTGAAGTGTGCCATCACTTAAATACATAACCATTGCTTTATCTGTTCGAAACCAAATATCTATAACTGACATTTCTGAAAATACATCGTGCGTTTTTGAAGGATCGTCTAAATCGCCGCCCTGTCATATAAAATTATAGGTAAAGCTTTTTCACGTAGTTATTTTTTGGTACTTTTTTTAAAATTATTACACCTTTTTGGTAAAAAGATGTAACAACTTTAAATATTTATTTATACTTTAGCATTGACAGTGACGGATCCAGGGTACGGGGTAGTATTCACCCCCCCCCCCCCCCGAATATTATAAAATCTAATAAATTGGAGATTTTTTTTTTTTTTTTTTGAGACGCAAATGTGGTACCAAATACAAAAATATTTCAACATCCCCCCCCCCCCCCCACACACACACACACACACTCACATACACACACACACACCACCACCACCAAAAACTACTGGATCCATCACTGAGTATTGATGTATACTTTTGTTTATTGTATTTTTACTATTATATATTTATGTATACTTGTAAAAAATGTAACAATTTTACGTATAGCTAAATTTAATATAACTTCTTATAACTAGTCCTGTTATTACTGTGAAGTTTTAAACACTAAAAGAATAAATCCTAATGAAATAAGCACAAAATTTGCAACAGTTAAAACCGTCACTACAATATGCAAAAGTTAAAAAGTTTAAGGTGTTACATTTTATCCATAAACTTGCAAGATTCAGAGAGTAACAGATTTTAGATTGCTTACATGAATGCTCAACAACTAGAATTTTATTTTATAGAATACATATTTTATAGAATACAAATTAAACTCTTAAGTGTATTAACACTGCATAGAAATTATTTCTAGTAATATTTGATTAATAGTTCAAAAATTTTATAAAAAATTATATCAATATAATCAAAGCCAAACAATTCAACTAAAAAGATTTGTTCTGTATTGTACGAATATTTTTTTTAAGAGGATTGGTTAGGGTATTGTAGTTTATTTGTATTCTGTATTATACTAGATGAAGATGCTTTAGATCATAACAAAATTTTAAGTGATTAAATAGTGTTAATATTAATACTTTAAGTTAAAACCTGTTGCTTAAGGATTAAGGTCAGGGTGTAATCAATGTGTATTCAGGTTCCCTTGGCAATGTTATTTTAGGGTAAGGGTCATTTTTTTAGATTTCTGTTTAGAAAATCATTTATTTTAATGTTTAAAGTTTTTTATCTTATTTATAACAAGGCTACAAGGCTCGAATTAAATGATTGTGAATTGCGATATCTAGAAATATTTCTGGTCATCAAATTCTCAGTTTATTAAAAACAGTGAAAACTATTTTAATCAAACGGCCAATTTATCATATTGCAAAAATTAATGAAAAAACATAACTATAAACTTACTACTGCAAAAATAATAATAATAATATTACCATTTTGGATTCTTCTTTCCCAAAAACTCATTTTTATTCCTCAATAAAGCTAAATCAATGTCTTTATTATGAAAAAATAAAAAAAAAAAAACATATTTAAACAACTGTTTTTTTCAAGGTTACTGTCTTAATTTATATGTGTATTTACTTGTTTTTATGTGATTCTGCTCATAAAGCACCATGATGTACTATTAAATATGCGCACACATGAAATTATTGGAACTGTGAAGACGTGTTATTTATTTAAAAATTTAAATTTTTTGAATTAGAATTTTTTTTTTTTTTTTTATTTTACTTCACCTCCTCAAGGCCTAGAAGGCCACTACAGACGAGGAGGCTACTTATTTTGTGGCTATAACCCTCTCTCAACTCTATACTCCGAAACACGAACCTTGAAGAACAAGGCCGCTGCGCAGAGAAACGAGTTGAAATTATTTTATTGATAATAAAAACAATAATAAAAAAGATATATTTTAAAATTATTATAGAGTTTAAAATTTTAAATTTAAAAGCTAATTTAATTAAACATAACTTGTTTAAACTAGCTTTTATATGTTTTAAAACTCTAATTATTTTTATATACATATCATTGATCGGTTGTATTTGATTTATAAGAAAATATCAAAAAAATTTATATAAGGTATAAAAGTATTTTATATCTTATTTTGAAATTTCTTTTATTTAATATATTTGATTACCATTAGATTCCTTTAGACTATTGTGGTTTGCAGTTGTTTTTTAATATAACATGGTGTTGAATGTTTTATTTTTCTAGTTTTTGCTGATGATTTATCAAATGAATTAAAATATCAAAGTTTAAATCATAATTATTAATAATAAAAATAGTAATAAAAATAATATGGTTTTATAATAAGATTTTATATCATAATTTCAAGATCAATATAAGTATTTTTTGTTGAATAGCAACTACTGAGTTTAGTGATAAAAACAAAGTTAACAGTTTTTTAAATAACTAAAAATTTAAGACCGGAAGCATTTCCAGATATCGCGATTTGCAATCACTTAATTAAAGTCTTGCTTCATGAAATAATTGTAGTGAAAATGGAATCTGATAAACATAAAAAGATAACAAAATCATGAAAGAGATCATCCATAAATTACATCACGAAAAGGGGGAAATGGTAAGTGGTTTTGGGACAACTTGTACAGAATGTGTTACAAAAGAGTTATGTTGTATCGAGAGGGGTACGGGATCAGTAAAATATTGGATGATGTAGTTTTTGAACACCGGTTTATTAAATTTTTTGACACCAAAACTAAATTGAACTATTTATAAGCTTGTAAATTAACTTAAAACATTTATTTAGATTTATGATAAAATGATAATTTATAAATGGATAAAAATTGCCACTTACTTTTAGCAAATGTTTATCCATATAGTTTGCAAAATAGTTTAATAAAGTGACTTTTCGACTTAGATCTTCTGGAATATTGTTTACACTGAAGCGGAATATGTTCTTCTCTTCATCAAAGTACTGTAAACGCCTGTAAAATAGTCCATAAACGTTGAGCTCAAAAGTAAAGCGAAATATCTAAAGATTTACATGAAACAAACTTACCTTTTATGGGCATCAACTGCTAGTGTTGTTCCATCATTATATCGAATTACAATACATCCATTAGAGAGTTGAGCTCCAAATCCATATTTATTACTATAATCTACCCATTTAGTAATCCACAAGCGATTATTTTCTACAACTCCTTCACTTATGCTGTCCTCTTCAGAATCAGAGGTACCAGTAGAAATTGGATCTGAACAAGCAGTTGTGTGGCAGTCAGGCACAGTATTCAAGCATTTACTTAGTCGATCACACATACTTTGAGGATTATTGTAACTATAGGTGATATCATTAGCATCTATAAAAAAAATTAGAGTGGTATATAAAATAATTTTTTATCAAAATTATTTTCAAACAATATTAAATTAAAATGAAAAATATCCCTACCAACTCGAAAGATACCTTCTTCTTCATTACCATTCGAATCTTGACTATCAATTCCACTTTCATGCTGCTCCTCATCAGGTCGTTCATGAATATTAATTTTTGAAAGTGCATCTTTTACAGAACTAACATTATCCTCATTTTTATTAGATTTATAAATATTATGGTTCACATAATCACATTTCTTATTACGATTTTTTATTGATGTAAATTTAGGAGGTGCAACACAGCAAATAGATGGTAATGATTTTGGGAAAAAACCCCTTGTAAAAAATTCATCATTTAACACACGTTCTAAACTTGGCCTATCTTCAGGCCTTTCACTTAAAAGTTTTTGTATCAGTTTTGCTGCTGGGCGTGTAACTCTTGATGGAATTGCATATTCATTATTTCTAATCCGCATATATGTATCTTTTAAACAACTCGTTTCAAATGGTGGACGACCAACAAGAAGCGTGTACCTGAAGTAGCACAATGGTACAAAATAATAAAATCAAATAGTTAGTAAACAAAAATTTAAAATAATTCTTAAAACTTATTCGAGTCAAAATAATGCATATAAAAAGAGCCAACAAATGAAATAAATATCTACAAACCAGAAAGTTGCACATTATTTTTTAAAACCTGGAAAAACATCTGTCATTTGGTGAGGTTTAGTGTCAGTCACTGTAAGTACTTCTTCAACAAATCACACTAAATTTTATCCATACAAGCCATCCATATTATAAAAAAGGTTCACAAAAATGCACAAAATAACTCACAACAATTTTTCAAAATAACATTAACTTTTGCTTTTAAGTTCACATTTTTTTATGCAAAAAAAAAACATTTTATCATTACACCACTAACGCATAATACAAAATAAACAAACAAAACATTTACATACCTTATGATGGTGGAAATAACAAAAACAACATTCAGGACGTACACATGTAAAAAGACATGAAAATACCTGCTAAGAATACTAAAACAGACATTGTCATTGTCAAATACATTCAGTAAATTCAGTTAAAATCTACATTGAGTCAATAGCAAACTGCATTGATTACTGTATTTTTTAATGGATTCAAATAAAATTATTTACCAGATTTCTATTATAATCGTGAGAATATCAGTAAGAAAGCAGATAAAATAAAATTGCAAACAGCAAAATTATAGGTTTGTTGAACTTTTATAAAGCATTATTAACATAAAAGCAACAATATTGGTTTATAATTAACTTTAGTAAAAATTAAGTGAACAATATGTAAAACAAAACAAAAATAAAAATAAAAATTTAAATATCTTATATTATATTTCTATAATTCTTATATTATATTTCTATAATTTATCAAAGAAAATTTTCTATAAAACAAGTGTGACTAATTAAAACTTGAAACACATTTTTCAAGTTAATTTTAAAACAAAGCAATAATAATGAATTGATTTGATTAAGTTTTTAAAAAACCAGACAAGAAAATATAATTGGCACCACATGGGATGGCCACTCAATTTATGGGATGACATAGATATGGGCTATATATGGTTATGGTATTTTTAATACTTAAGTGGTAAAATATAAGTATAATAGCCACATGTGCATTGTACTTGGCTACCACCTATGTGGTATAATTATCATAGCCGCACAAGGCCTATAT
The DNA here is from genome assembly GCF_022113875.1 of Hydra vulgaris. NCBI lineage: Eukaryota > Metazoa > Cnidaria > Hydrozoa > Anthoathecata > Hydridae > Hydra > Hydra vulgaris. Next base: position 13,364,876 of record NC_061169.1, read on the forward strand.
TTAGGTCATCCCATAAATCGAGTGTGACTATCATTTAATGATACATGTGACCTACATCAAATTTGATTGTCTAGAATGTCATTGCAGCATAACATGATTAAACATTTTTCTTTCCACAAATGTTGTTTCCAATCAAGTTAACTAGATTACAAACATCTTTATATTGTAACTATTTGTAAATTTAAAACAAAATATATAGATAGTTACAATATAGGGACGCTGACTCTAACCACCATTATCATCAAAAAATAATTATGAGTTCAAAAAATAAAATTAAAAAGCAAAAGCAATATGCCAAATAACAAGGTAACAATTTTTGATGAAGGACTTCTTTCATTAACCAACAAATGTTAACAGAGGACTTTAACCTTTGTCCCCTAGTTTATATTATATCTTCTTGTGCTGCTCTACTTGGAATTATAGTTTAGATAAAGCTTATAAAATCACTTATAAATACCGAATTTAAACAATTACAAATTTAAAATTTTAATTTTCCTCTGTATTAGACAAAAGAAAATTATTTGAAATAAAGGCAAGATACCATTTGGCATAATCAATTCAAAGTTTTTATAAATACATAACTTAATATATATATATATATATATATATATATATATATATATATATATATATATATATATATATATCAGGCCTCGGCGGGAATAAATGAGTACGAGAGCGGAGAAAAGTTCTCCTAAAAGGAACTTGGGGAGCTGTGCGAGCTGCTCCTCATTTAAATTGGCGCTCTTTTATATATATATATATATATATATATATATATATATATATATATATATATATATATATATATATATATATATATATATATATATATATATATATATATATATATATATATATATATATATATATATATAAAAGAGAGAGATTTGTATTAAGATAATACTAATTTGCTTATAACATACATACATACATAAGTGCAAAACAGTTAAAAAACTTGATCAAAAGAAAAGTAAAGATTTTGAGGAAACATAAAATTGGAGCTGTAAACAAAAAAGAGTGTTAAAGTTAAATATAACATTTCAGTTTCAATTTCAGTTGAATATAAATTTAACGCCAGGTCAAGTTATCCTGCTACTTGTAACATGTAACCCAGTACAACTTATTTCATGCCCAGCTTCTTTGTAGGATACACATTTTTAGACAAAGACTAGGAGAAGTTAACACCTACTTAAAACACCCCCTGCTTTTGGGCCTGTGGTTGAGTAAAGGCTAGAGATGATGTCTCAGTAAAAATACTCATCTTGAACAGATAAAGACTAAAGGGGTAAACAGATTCTACTGTTTTACTGTATTATGTTGACATAATACAGTAAAACAGATGAATTTATAATAAATTGTTTCCAATTTAGGATGTTAAATACTAGAACTTCTTGACTCGATGCATGGGTTTTGCTTGTGTCATTGTTTTTATGACTAGGCAACTCATTCTACTTCTCATAAATATCATCTTTTGATTTCACTAGTCACATTTACCTGATATAGCTGAAAAACAGATTGACCCATTGCATCCATTTGTATCACTCCAGCTTCTGTATCTGAAGTGATTTCCTGTTTATACTCTTCTACAGCTTGTGATCCAGCTTGTGGACAACATAACTGTTATAGTCTTGCAGAAGCATTCTCCAGAGCTGTCAAAACTGTTTAATAAGTGCTTGTCAGAGTCTTGTTTTCCAACCTGCTGGAAAGCAGCCTCTGTTATCCCTATTTTCAAAAATTCTGGCTTGTCTAAATACTGTCCCATTAGTCTTCTTTCTATCATAAGCAAGGTTTTTGAGCCTTTAATTAACCAACACTTAATCTCTCATCTTGAATCTAATAACTTGCTTCCTAATCATCAATATGGATTTTGATCTTCTTGTTTTACTACTGATTAGTAAACAATAATAATCAATAGATTTTATCGGGCATTAGATAGATGCAGAGAGGTTAAGGCTATTGCTCTCAACATTTCTAAAACCTTTGATAAAGTTTGGCATGCTGGTCTTTTCCATAAACTCTCTTCTTACGGTGTATCGATAATTGAATCCTTCCTCACCAATCATAGAACAAAAGTTGTCCTCGATAGACAACACTCTTTTTCATATCCTGTAATTTCAGAGGTTTCTCAAAGTTCTATCCTTGTTCCTATACTCTTTTTAACTTAGATAAACAACCTCCCAGAAACTCTCACATCTAAGGTGCCATTGTTCGCTGATGATACAACCAATTATTCTTGTCTTGATAAGAAGCCAACACTCTCTGATTGATTTGCAGGGACATTTGAGCTTGAAAAAGATCTCACTTCTGCTACAGCATGGGGCTCTCAGTGGCTAAAAAAACTCAATTTCTTCAGCCAATCATAATTACAATAGTCTAGATCGCCCTATATTTATGAACAATAATGTTCTTAATGAGTCATCTACCTTTCATCTCCTAGGATTAATTTTTACTTCTGATCTTTCTTGTAAACCATATATCAAATTGATTGCAAAATTAGCATCTGTTAAGGTTGAATCTCTTTATCCTGCTTGGCACTTTCTTACTCAGGATTCTATTCTTTATCTCTATAAATCTCAAATCCGTTCTTGTATGGAACACTCTTACCATATCTGGGGCGGATCTTCCAATGATGTCCTTTCTCTTTTACACAAGGCACAAAAAGGCATTGTAAACATAGTTGGACCTGCTCTTGCAGCCAACCTCCAACGATTATCACATTGCCATTATCTTCTCTTTCTATTTTCTATAAATATTAAAATGAGCACTGCTCTAAAGAGCTAGCGTCTCTTGTGCTATCAACTAAAATTCATTCTCGTGTTACTGGTCATTCAATTAACACTCATCTTTTTACTATGACTGTTCCTAAGTGCTCCAAAAATTCGTATTTATCTAGTTTTTTTTTCTCGAACATAAGTTCTTCGAAATTTGCTCCCTTGTTTTCCTGATTTATATAACTTGCAATCTTTTAATTTGTCTGTTAATTGTTTTCTTGTAATTGTTAGCTCTATAAACTTCATCTTTTCTCTTCCAGTAACTTCCAACTCTAATAGTGGTTGCTTGCAGTCTTGTTGGAAGTAAAGATGTTTAAAAATTTTTTTTTCAAATAAAGATAAATTAATAACTAGGAATTTTAAATTTTTTTAAAGAGTAATAAAAGAGATTTTTCAAAATGTTAAAAAAACTAAGAAAAGTTATAACCTATTAATCTTTCTTTTTTCTCTAGTGTTATCAATCAAGTTTTACTAGATAATCTTCAAACAAAAGTAATACTCATGTGTACATTGTTTAACTTAATATGTGATGGTTTAAGTATAATTTTACTATCTTTATCAGATTTTTCTCTTTCTAATGTCACTGGATTGTGGTAATGTCACTGGATTGTGGTATGTTGACAACATGTAAACAACTTTCTGCTTGTTACCTGATTTTTTTGGTTGCACAATATTTTCAGGCTAACATTTTATTGTTTCAATGCAAGTTTGGTAAAAATCTTGTAGAAATCCTTGTAGTTTGGTAGAAGTGCTTTCTCATATTGCTTGTTCAATATCTCCTTGCTTTAAACTTTTGATTCATGTATATTGTGTTACAGATATAGTCTTCTTGGACAAAACATGGCTGATAAAAGAGCTTGTATAGTAACTACTAGTAAACAATATCTTAACCTAGAAAAACATCAGTTCTGTAGGTATGCACTGGTTTAAAGGTATTACAGAACTTTTGACATCATTATACATGCTATTCTGACAGTTAGGAAATCAAGTGTAATATCATTAACTACATTCTGACAGTACATTAGGAAATCAAGTGTAATATCATTAACTACATTCTGACAGTACATTAGGAAATCAAGTGTAATATCATTAACTACATTCTGACAGTACATTAGGAAATCAAGTGTAATATCATTAACTACATTCTTACTATATTCTAAATCATGCTCTTTTACATTTTGAAAAAAATTCAAGCCACTTTTGATTGAAAGATATTTGCCAATGTCAACACTGATCATTTTTAGTAACTGCTAACCCCATTGCAATCATCATTAGGATCATTAAGATTACAAACAGAATTATTATTTTTGTTGAAATATAGAAACTTGGAAATAACTATGAAATTAACGTCTCAAGACATGGTTTTTGAAAAGATTGGTGTCCAATAAAAATGATTGATGGATCAGTAGGTATTTAAACTTGGTTAATGTATGGTACTAACTAATATAACAAGACGAAAAAATTTAAAAATTTTAAAAACTACTGTTAAAACTTTTTAATAATTCACATAGGAATTATTGGCTTTTTTAGGTGACTGCTCATAAATTTGTTGCAGAATTGGTCACCTTCAACAAAAGCAAGTTTTAAAATATCATTATTTAAGTAAGCTTCAAGAATGTTAAGAGTAGTGTTTCCTCCCAATCTAATATTTAGACCTTTAGTGAAAAAACTTTAAAGTGTAAACCTCTTTATTCTCATTACCCTTGGTTTTCGTATGTTTTTGTGAGTGTAAAATATCGGTAATTGAAAAATTTTATTATGTTTTTATTATAACATTTCCTATTCATGTCTCTTGATGTTTACTCATAAATTTCCTTCTCAGTCTTAGATTTAATATTCGGGGTATTATCTGCTTGCTCTTCAGATGCAGAATTATCAATGATCAAACTTTGAGTTTTAGGAGCAATTTTGACGAATGCTGAAGGTATAACTATGTTTTAAACTGATAAATCCTCGAATATATATAGCTATTATTAATTTACATATTCCAAAATATTTTCAGAATTATATTAATTAAAATCAATATTACTTTCTTCATCACTAACATCAAACAAATCAAGAGCTTTATTTATATTTTTCAAATTAATTTTTATCTAAAAATGCAATAAGTGGTTTGAAATATCAACTTAATATTTTTTTTTTCCCCATTTTAGATGCATATATAAAGTTCTCCCCAACCCCTAATAAAGTTGGGAAAAATAACTATCGATAAAGCATCCTAGCACTCACTCAACATTTAGGACCAGATTTTATGGTCTACAATGTGGATCAGTTACCAAAAAAAAGTTAATTCAAAAGTGTCATTTAAATATTTGTGATATTTCTTTAACTAAACAGAATACAATAATTTATCAAAATACTTGATTTAACTTAATAAGATTTAATTGCAAGTATTTAAGGTTATTTATTCATAATTAAAATCTTGTCAAGTGTGACTCTTCATTAAAGTTAGATTGAGAACTTTCTGCAGTTTTTCCTACTTGCTTAAAGCTAATACAATTATATATTTTTTGATTTGAACACATATTTCGCTGATTGCTTCTTATTTTCATTACATTTTTGCTAACAAAATATAAAACTGTTTTACTATTATCTAAAAAAGATATATATTTTCTTTGAAGCTTCTAGGTTTTTCCAGTGTTTGTGAAAAACAAAATAAAATAAAAGAAATTATTAGGCGAGATTATATTAGGCATTTATGTGTTTGTAATTAAAATTTAAAGAGTTTACAGAAAGTATATTGCTAGAACAGTATTTATAAATCTTGTACTAGATAAAGCAAAGTAAATGAAACAATTCTATAATTCAAAAACATTTTACAATAAATTAGCAACCATAAAGTTAAATTATTCTATGATATTAAAAGCAAGAATATATTGCTTTAGAAAATGAGAATGGAAATAAATTAAATAACAACATTAAAAGTTAATTAAATAATTACATAAAAAATTAATGAAATATTTACATAAAAAGTGTGAAAAAAACTTCATTGTATTAAATTTATCATATTTCATAGCTAAGTTATAATCACATTATAACTCATCTATAAAAACAATTTTTGCTTTCACCATTAAGTTTGAGAACATAAAGATCAGTAAAGTATTAAAAAAATAAGGTAACATGAGGCTAATAAGAATGAGGGGCTAATCTATTATATTATATATATTTTTTTTACTTATTTTATGTATAAATCAAAAATTAAGTATTAAATTCGGATTAACCTCGTTCTCTATAAAGTATAATCATAGAATCACAATATATAATAATTGTTCTTTCGAAAACACCACAGTTTCACAAATTATTTCTGTTTTCCCATAATTGTTAAATTTTGAATTTTTTTAACGTTTTAACTTTTAAAAAATAACCCATTTATTTATATTGTATTTTTTTTACAAAGATTGCTTTTAATATAGAATTTGTTGGAGTATTCTTTTTTGTAGTATTCTAAACTTTTCCACCAGAATTTTGACATTGAAAAAATGGGACTAAAAACATTTGTAGAGCTAATCCAAACATTGTTTGAGTTGGTCGGTATTCCTATATTTTAGCATTTATTTAATACGCTGTAAGTAAAGTTATAAGCAATTAATTTAATTAAGTTAATTAAACCTCATTCACATTATAACATAATGATTGTGGTTTCTGCTTGAATATCTTGGTTTCATTTGTTTTGTTGAGAAGATTTCTTGATTTTACTTTTTAACTTTTACTGTATCACTTTTATACTGTGATTGTTTTTAATTGTGTTTAAATATGCATTTTACATTATTTTTTTTCTGAATTTCTTTAGTTTTCACAATGGTTTGTCATTATAAGAAAAGAAAAAACCATCTGTTTCATACATTTCAGAAGATATTGTGCTAGCCATATCAGAAATTCAAGCAGGTGCTTTAATACATTTGGCGTAAACTTACAGTTTATCATTTTCCCCTTTTCAATCGTTTAGATAGGTTAATTTTGATTTGTGTTTTTTTAAATAATTAAGGTCTTTATTCCTTACAAAATTAATATATGCATATAGCACTATTTATGGATAGTCCTGGCAGCCATCATGGCAAAACCCGACAATGTAAGCAGCTTTATCTTAAAATATTTTTTATTTTATTGAATACTTTCTGCAATTTAGATTTCACTCATTTGCCTACCCCCAAATAGCAGTCACGCTTTACAACCTTTAGACATCGGTTACATTTGGATTAGCCTCGTGTTACCTTATATATCAAAACCAAAATATGTATAAAAAAAGTTTATATGCAACTTTATTTAAGGAGTTCTACCCATTATTTTATTGAAAATAACTTTTAACTTTTGATTAAAAAAAAAAAGAAAAGACAAGAAGTTTAGAGATTTATATATATATAAATATATATATATATATATATATATATATATATATATATATATATATATATATATACATATATATATATATATATATATATATATATATATATATATATATATATATATATATATATATATATATATATATATATATATGTTTATATATATATATATATATATATATATATATATATATAAATTTATATATATATATATATATATATATATATATATATAAATATATATATATATATATATATATATATATATATATATATATATATATATATATATATATATATATATATATATTTCATATTAAATATTGTGTCACAGACTTACATAACACAACCTAAAGCCCAAGTATCAACTTCAAATGAATGACCTGCTTTACTTAAAACTTCTGGAGCAATATAATTAGGCGTACCACATACTGACCTATATAAAAAAAAATCTATGCATTAGATAGAGCAATAACTTTTCAAAAATGTAAACAATAAAAATAAATAGTGCAATAAATAGTTACATTTCTTTTTTTCCATCTTTATCTGCTTGAACTGCAAGCCCAAAGTCACCAATTCTTATTTCCATGTCATTGTTTATAAATAAATTTCCTAGTTTTATATCTCTATGTATAACACTTTCCTGATGTAGATATTGAACACCTTGAACAGCCTGATGCATAAAATAACGAACTTCTGGTTCTGTTAAAGTTCGTCGCTGTTTAAGGAGTTGAACCATTGACTAAAAAAAATAAATTAAAAAAAAAAAATTTTTAAAAATTCAATGACTTTTTTCAAATTCATTTTATCTAAAATGTAATTTAATACAAAATATTATAACAAAATATATCATATAAAATATATCTTAATTAGATTACTAAATGTAGAACTAAACAAACCTTTTTATACTTTATACAATATATAAATAATATTTAAATATATCCTTTTAAGCTAAAAATATTTTATTATATTCTTTAATTTACTGGATATCAAAGGATACAAGGTAATAAGATAAGCAGAGTAAAAAGAAAATTTCTAACACCTGTCACAATGTATTGTAAGTCTGAAACAGTAAAATAGATCAAGTTCAATCAAAATTACAATAGATCAAGAACCAATACAATAGGCTCAGGGTGAGGGGGTCATTGCTAGAGTCAGATTGAGAGTCATAGTCTAAATAGGGTCAAGGTAAGGGCCAGGTTGTTCTATTTTTAAAATTAACCCTCAAAGCTAACCTTGACCCACAAATAAATGTTTTTTTTTTAATCTGTAAAAAATCTGACATATTTATTAGAGATAAATCAACCCATATGCAAACGTATTTGTTACAAGCACAAAAAAGAATTTTACCTTGCTTAACTGAAGGATTACTGGATACAAAATTTATAGAATTTACTAATAAAAATAAATTTATAGAATTAACTAATAAAAATAAATTTATAGAATTTATTAATAAAAATAAATTTATAGAATTTACTAATAAAAATAAATTTTTATAATTTATGCCTTTTAAAATTTACATGTCATTTTTTTTTGTGCAAAGACTTACATGACTTATTATTTATCAAATAATAACTTATATAAATGAAGTCGGTAGCATATCAAGAATAAGTTGCTGAGCAATCCCCCCACCCTTCCTTAACAAATTTCATAATGACACAATGTTACAAATTTTTACAAAATGTAAATTTACTTCCCTGCTAATTCTAAAAATGTAAAGATTTTTTATGTAATTTAAATGTAAAAGATTTTTAGCTGCAACCGGCAACTAAAAGCCCATACATTGTCAGTGACTCACAAAACATTTCATGGGAAGTTGTTAGTGTGCATGTCTCACAGCCTAAGCTTGAATAAAGAAAGAGAAAAGTAGGTTAAAAGACAGATAATAATATGTATACTGTAAATAAAAAATTATGATATCATTAGGTACTATAAATACAAGATTTTCTATTTCTGTTTTGTTAAATCTTTCAAAAAAAACTCTAAATACACATTTAAAGTTTCACTCAAGACCAAAGAAATTTGTTTTGAAAACATCTTAGACAATTTGTTTTGAACACCATCTATTACACCTATCCCACATGAAGACTGCAGGACATGTGTGTACTTGAAACAACATAAAGAATTTAAAATTTATTATGACTTCTGTAATGATCAAAGTTATTGTAAAGATGTGACTGATTTGTCTACTTCTCTTAAATTTGAACATTTTACACAATAGCTACACAATGAAAATAAAATTTATTTCCATTGAGGAGCAACACTGCTTTGATATTTAAAATATCCATCTTTGAACACTAGGTACAGAAGAAAAAAGACAATTTTAATGTCAAAGAACTTCTTGAACAATTAATTATTTATAGTAAAAAAAGAAAGAGTTAATAGTCAAAAATTGTATTCAATTGTAAGTTTAAAAATATTTATAGTAAAAAATGTTTCGTTTTGTTTTCACTAATGTTGTACCTCCCACATACTTTTCAATATTTGAAAAAGTATATGCTATGTAATTATCTTCAGAATATAAGAATAGATTAATACAATATACTGACTAAAAAAACAATATACTGAATAAAAAAACTTGCACTTATATCAAGAAAATATGAAATTAGGCATAAATAAACAACTATTGATGTTACATCAAAATGATTAAAATTTTTGAATTCATTGCCAAAAAAATACATAAATAAACATTGAAAAATCTAAGTGAGAAAGATACTTTTTACATTGTGTAAACAATTTAAACGATGAATGCATTATCATCAATTAGATTTTCAAAAAAATATGTTAAATGAGCAAGGGCATACACAGGATTTTTTGATGTTTCAGATATGAAACTTTCATGTATTATGCTAACTTTAAACTTAAGTATGCTATTGCGTATGCCAAATGAGGAGACTTAAAATTGCGATGATGGGCCCCAAGGACAAAAATACCCCGAAATTTGTTCTCCCCTGCCCAAATGCGAGGGCAGTTATATGGTAAACTTTACTATCTTATACTAAACTTAAATTAATCAACAGGTTTTAAATTTTATCTAAAAAGATTGTCAATTACAAAAGTTATGATCATGCAAAATTTCCGACCCCCAAAATGAGGAGGGTTATAAATTTTGTATGGTCATAACTTTTGTATTTTAGACTATTTTTAAATATAATTTAAAACCTGTCGATGAATTCAATTAGATGTCGATGAATTCAATTAGACGTTGATGAATTCAATTAAAAACCTGTTGATGAATTCAATAAGATAGTAAGCCACTGGAATTGAATTTTTCCAAGGCCGGGGCCGGGTTTGATAAAATATAGCAGGGGTCAGATTTTTGACCAGTGCTGCATAAACATTTATACATCCTAAAGTTTTTTTTTTTTTTTAAATTCAAAATTCATGTTATATTTTGTATATAAATTCATATATAAACATTTTTATATCTAACCATGTTCAATTCTCAATCGAGCTATTATCTCTATTAAAATGAACCATAACTCATTCTTGCTTGGCTTCTTATTCAACAAGTTGCATTCTTTACTGTATCTCTTCATGCTATAAAAACTTTTTATTAATCCAGTTTTTTTTCTTCACATCAAAAAAACCTTATAATAATAACCCTAAAAAATCTAACCCATCTTCATGCTTTCTTTTTTTATACAACCTACAACTTTTTAAGTCTTCAGTTAACTGTTTCCTAACTTTTAAACCTATCCTCTATTTTAAAGTAACTCATAACTTAATAGTGGTTGTTTGCAACCTTGCTGGAAGTAAATTAGAGTTTAAAAATACATAAATATATGCCAGTATCTAACAAATAGTAAATGTAAGTATAAAATTATAATATCTAAAAAACTATAAAACTCTAGCCCTAACTATCAACCCCTGCTAAATCTGATAATTTTGCCGGGGCCGGGTTTGCAAAAAGGCTCATTTAGCCGGAGTCGGGGCCAAATTTTTACTGAAAATTATTTTTATTCCCGGGTCTGCATTATTGCAATTTTTTGCAAAGCCTTCTCATTTGGCATAGTCCTGAACCTATTAAAGTTTGGAGTTAACACAATACATGAAAGTGTCATATCTGAAACATCAAAAAATCCTGTGTGCACCACTAATAAGCAATTTTTTTGTAAAAAAATTACACCAAAATCCTGAAATTTAAACTTCATTGTGCTATTAAAATAGAAAAATGTTTTTAAACATAATTACCTTACGATTACAAAGTTCCAGAAGTATATATACGTTGTCATCATCTTCAAAATAACCATAAAAACGTACAATAAAACGACCATTAAAACTTTTGTGCAATTCTACTTCATTTGCTATCTAAAATATTAGAAAGTATAGAAAAATATAAAATATGTATAACCAGAACTTTAAAAAATGTAATTTTTTAAAATTTTAGCTTTTATTCGATATTTGTCTGTAGTAATTATGATTTTAAAAAATATTATTGACTACATAATTAAAATAAAATTGCCAATCAACAATGTTTGATTAGCGATTTTCAAAAAAAAGAATATTTTTAAATAGTAGTAATTTAGAATCTGAGGTACAGTGGTTAGAGACACCTAATAAAGCCTGTGATGATCCTCCAACATTAAGTGTGAATGAAGTAAGTTTTAACTTTTTTAAAGAGCTGCATTACCATTCAAGATGTCTGAAAAAAATTATTTTGTTCATCCGATGTTAGATTTTGGTATGAAATATTTTTTCTTTGTTCAAATCAAGCTTATTTTTCAAGTTCAATATTTCAATTATGTTTAATACTGCATTAAAATTCTGCTTTATAAATATTGTGTTGAAAATATTTAGAAATAATAAACTTATTTAGTTTAGTGTTAAAATTTAATTTTTATATATAGATGATAATATTAATAAGGATTCTCGTTTATATACTTTAGCATACTTTTCTCTTTTTTGGATCGAACTAGAAATTGGAGCAACTTCAATGTTATGGATTGTGTTAATCCAGTCTCTACATCTTGAAGAATTTTTTTTTGGAAAATCTTTTAAAAGAAGATGATCTTCTTCTTTTAAAAGCTGATTTTCCGAAAGAAAATTTATAAATTTTACATCCACATTAATTTTCACATCTTTTTGAGTAACTAATTACACAACAATTGATTGAAATAATTTAATTCTTGCTAAAAAATCAATAAGTGAATAAGTTTCCTAACAAAGCATACAAGCATCTCAATATTTTTTGCTGGCAAATTTCCGATTATTTGTTTTTTCTGCCCGCATGTTTTTTTGAAAACGAGAATGTAAACATTTTCAAATTTTTAAACGAAGTTTATAAGTTGGCTTAAGGTGGTACAACACCAAATAATTTTTGAAAATTGAAAAAAAAAGTGAATTTTTGATATTTCGTTCATTTGATAGGCAATTTACTGTAGATTATTAATATAAAAACCTTATTCCCAACATATCTTTTAATTTCTTGATTAATTAACCAACTAAAAAAAATTTATATAGAAATGACAAGAATATTTAATCTTCTTTTGCGTTTTTCTCCGTTTTCAAATTTTACGAAACATGGTCTGATTGTAAACATGATATCTTGAGAAGCAAAAGTGCAAACCACTTCAAATTTTCAGGAAATGTTTATTATACTATATTCTAAGGAATGACATTTCAAAATTTTAAAATTCTGCTCCTATCTTTTTTTCTTTTAATTTTAAGGTTTAAAAAAATAAGGTCTAAAAAAAATGTCTAGAACATATGTAAAAAGTTTCATGAATGTTATATTAATATATTTCAAGTAATCGTGTTTTGAATGGACCCCTTAAAATGAATGTTTTTTGATAAATTCGAGGCAAAGTAATCGAGGCAAAGTAAAATGAAGTATAAAATAGCATTCTAAATTTTATTGATATAAAATTTATCTTTTTTTTTTTAGTTTGAACATTTTAGAATATTTGGTGGTGTACCACCAAATATTCTAAAATGTTCTAAAATATTCTAAAAAGTTTACAACCTGAAAAAATTTAATGTAAATATACTAAAATGCGATTTAATTGATCCCTGACAGATAGTCAGTAAAACGTTAAGACAATTTGTAGAAATAAAGAAAATTGATATCAATTTAAAAAATAAATTTCAACCTCGGACGGTTTAATTAGATTTCATTTTAAATTGTTTTTAATGCCTAAAGATCTAAAGTAAAAAAGCTCTAAAAGAATATAGATATACTTCTCCAGTAAATTTGCGTTAAATTTTAGCTTAACATGAAGTTAAAAATATTTTTATAATTGGAGGTGGAGCTTGAGAAAAAAATAGAACTGTTGCACAAGCCTCATGAAATAATAATACAATAATTCAGTAATCATAAATTTACAACTAAGATTTTCAATTCACAAGTTGTGAACAACTTTCCATAAATGTTTAAGTTTAACTTTTTAATACTAAAAAAATTGTCTTCAATTACAACTTTAAAGTTTAATGCGTTCTAAATTTAGATCTTTATAATAACAATCAAAGTAAAACTATCGGTACCGGAGGTAGAAATTAACCGGAACTACCGAGCTGGAGTCAAAGTTCTGTAACATCTCTAACCTCCTCTAATCATTTTTATAGAAATACAATAGAGATAACTCTTTAGAGCGATCTATTAAAGATAACCTCTTATGTTTTTTTTATTTATAACATGTAAAAATTACAACTTAAATAATTAATCAAAAAATCACAACTAAAATAACTTTTAAGTATTATGAAAATGTTATTTGTTGACTAAATATAGATCACTCTAATGCTAGAAAATACTAAAATCTCAGTTATTATAAATAAGACAAAGAAAATAGGAGAGAATAATTTAACAAGCACTGACTCAATAACTCCTTATTACCAAGAAACACTAAAGGTATATCTAACTGACAACAAGGCCGATGATACGGATTTCGAAGTGGGGAGGAGGGGGGCACAATCGTAAATTTTTTAAAAAAGTCTTCTATATCTAGAATTTTCTTTTTAAAAATAAAAAGGTCTTTTAGAAAAAAAGTGGGGGAAACCGTGCTTCTTCGCCCACCCCCCTCCCCCACCGGTGTCTTTGGCTCTGAACAATAATTTCTTTTCCTATCCTAAAAAATTTTTTCCAAACAATATAACAGTATTTTCGGGTTATAACATGTTTACGGGAGAATTCGGAGAAATACAAAGAAATTCAGCAGAGTGAATGTGTCGCAAAAATGTCGGCTTACTTTGTGTAATATAGCTATACGTTTAATTTTAAAAAATGACGTTAAACATTTGGCGCCTGATTCAAACGTTAACCTATTCATACGCGTGGTAGCAATTTTTGCATTTTTAAGCTATATATTTTTATTTCTATAATATGAATTGCAAATTCAGTTCGCGATTCATATTATTTAAATAGAGGTTATATTATTTTTCTTCTTTTGAATATTAAAAGCTTGAAAGCTAAATCTTTTTTAGTAACAAATTAAGGACTTATCATTGTTTAACCTATCAAAATTCTTTAAACTATATAAAACCTAACATTAAGTCTTTATATCGATATCAAGCCTAACCTTTAGTGACAAAAGATTTCGAGCAAAAAATTATTCAAAAGAAGATTCAATTTACTAATTTTGAAAAAAATAGTTTTTCTAATTTTATCTTGAGTTGATTATGTACATAGGGCTAACGAAGGATGGAGGTGGGGGTCACAATTGTCAATTTCTTAAAAAAAAGGTCTTCTATATCTTGAAATTTCTAAATAAAAATATATACTTAAAAGAAAAGGGGTGGGGTGACACAAGCCCTATTACTCCCCAACCCCCCTCTTTCTTCCCATCACTTTTAAGTTACAATACACGTTTAAAAAAATCTAAAAAAGTTAAAAAAAAAAAAAAAAAAAAAAAACGAGTCATTTGTAATCTCTTCATTATGTATTAAATAACTTTAAATGATATATTAAAAAATATATAATAATTATAAGTGAGCCTATACTCGGTGTAGTTAAGGCGATTTACAAATTATTCGAATTCTTTTATTTGGAATTATCATGGTTTTATCATCGTATTATGTCCAAACAAGTGTATAATTTTTTTGCTCCAGGTTTTTTACCAAATAGTAAATCTAAAGAACACCATTTCTTTAGATTCTAAAGACTACAGTTGGAATCTTTAGATCACTTTCGCTCATCGGCGTTAACATGAATTTAGTTAAAATCTATTGAAAAAGTGCGTTAATTTACTATAGATTTTAGTTCTAATCGGTTCTGACGTATATTTACTATATAATGTTATCAAAAAACAATATTTTTATCAATTTTCAAAAAAAATACTAGAATTCCGAGCAAGAAAGATCTTATAATTAAGAAAAATTGCGCAAAATTGCCAACGATCAGAACAGATTATATTATTAAACAATGATGTTCATTTTACCTAAAAAAAAGTATTTATTTTAAATCTTATTTAAATTTGGACGAGCGATTGTGATTTTGAAATTTTTTTTTTTAAAAAAAAAAAAGAACCTTCGGGTGTTTTTTCCCTATAAACATTTATACTTTATGATACCGCAAAATTTATAATTTTAATTTTTTTCGTCTTTTCATAGTTCACAGACCTGATTATTTAACGGAAATATGTTTTAGTCAAAAAAATGAGTACGCTCGATGATTTTTTTTTTTTTATTATATTTAGGTACCCCAAAGAAGTCCTTACGGTCTTCTCACAGAGCACCGCGGATAAGCATTTAATTGGAAAATTACGCCTCCTTCCTAACCAATGTCGCAAAATTTTTCCAGAAGTGGGAGTTGAACCAGGAATCCATCGTTTCTGAGGCAAGTGCGCTACCGCTGCGCCACAGCTGCTCAAATTTGTTAAATTAAGTTAAAATTTCGGCGCAAAATGTCGTTTCTAATCTATTCATTCAGCGTTAAATAATTTTTTTAATAATTTAATAATTTTTAGTGCGTGCAAATCATATTGCTGCGTCATGGCTCCCGCTGTTTGTCCTTACTGATGGTATTTTCAGAGCTCGCTTCAAACCCTGGATTCTCTAACTTCTAAAGCAAGCCTTTCAACCACTGCGGACACGGTTCTCGTATTTGCAAATGGCTATTTTCATGAAAAATAAATGCATAAAAGCATTTTTCACTAATTTAATTTAAAGAACCTGCAAAAAAAAAAGAACTTAAAGAATGAAAAATAAAGATATTAATTGTTTTGGTTTACTAACAAATCCATAGCTATTTCGTATAATACATTTCGAAGACTTTTAATAACTTTAACTTAATTCATTTAAGTTATTTTAAGTTTTCAATCTTTTTTTTTTCGATTTTCAGAAATTACTACACATTATTTCTTAATTGGACGTCAATTGAGCATTTTTTATTCTCGTCAATTAAGCATTTTTTATTCTCATATAGCATTTTTTATTCTGAATAATAGTTAGTTAAAATAATGATAATAATCAATCTTCATATTCATAATTTGCTTTGTATTTTTTTTATATTTTGCCTCGTGGAAGGATATTTTACATCGTGAATTTTATTGTTTTACACCGCAAATGATATTTAAATTATAACTAACAATAATAATAGTAATTACGTTAACATGTAAATTTTAAATTAAATAAAACAAATCTATTTTTTCTAATTGGTAATGGCTAAAATTTTTCTACTAAAAAGTAATGAAATAAAAACTAACAAAATGGCTTAAAGATTATAGAAAAAAAAAAAAAAAAAGACATAAAAAATTAACAAAGAAGTTAGAGCATGTCTTTTTACATTTTACCGTATAATACCAAAAGTAACATTTGACTTTTTACGGTAAAATAAAACAAGACATGTTTAATTATGCTTGGAAGTATCTAGCTTTTAAACAAAGTAAACCTTTTAAACAAAGTAAACCTTTTGAACAAAGTAATAACTTTTAAACAAAGTATTAACTTTTAAACAAAGTAACCCTTTTAAACAAAGTAACACTTTTAAACAAAGTAACACTTTTAAACAAAAAGTAATTAACGGTATTTGATTTACATTACGAGTTATATTAGGTACAATTTTGTTTGTGTTTAAACTGCAAAATGTTATTTAGAAATGCTATTTGAATCTTTTTTTCAATTAATCTTAAAAAGATCTAACTAAAGAAATCAAAACATTTTGTTTTTTCTTGATAGTACTTGCAATTAACATTTGACCGCAAATTATTATCAATATTGTTTAAAACTAAGCATTAGTTGTGACCATCTTATATGGATTAACGGGCTAATGCATCGACTTTTTATTATTATGATAAATTATAATCGTTTCCAGAAAAACCTTTTTACCTTTGGTATAATTTAAGCCGTTTTTTTATTTTAACCATCACTATTTCAAAAAAAAATACCCATCATGATGGGTAATTTTTTTGAATTTTTGTTCAAAAAATTTGTCACTATTTCAAAAAAATTACCTATCATTATTTCAAAAAAAATTGCCCATCGCTATTTCAAAAAAAAATTACCCATCGCTATTTGAAAAAAAAAACTACTCATCACCATTTCAAAAAAAAGAATAACCCATCACTATTTCAAAAAAAAAAGTACCCATCACTATTTCAAAAAAAAAATTACCCATCACTATTTCAAAAAAAAAATTACCCATCACTATTTCAAAAAAAAAAAGTTCTAATATCACAAGATATCAGTGCACCTAAGATTCAAAACAATATGGTTTCCTTAAAACTGATAATTAAAAGATGAAGTGTCAATAAAAACTTAACCTATTAACTAAATCTTTTTGAAAATTTACTAAAAAAGAGATCGAGTAATGGATTATAAAGCCACACGTTCTCACATGATATATACAGTAATATATTACTAAAACAAGAGATATCATATGATGGACTATAAACATATTTTCACATGATATACATAGTTATAGATTACTAAAACAAGAGATATCACATGATGGACTATAAACATATTTTCACATGATATACATAGTTATACATTACTAAAACAAGAGATATCACATGATGGACTACATTCACGCATGATATGCACACAGTAATAATTGAAGAGCAATTGTGATGAAAATTCAATTCATACTAAAGTATATGAATAAATAATTTGTTTATGAAAATTGATATGATTCATCTCCGACATGACTAAGATGCAAATGAGCAACCCGTTACTAAGGAACAAAATAATTTTTTACGTATTATTTTTTAAATTGTTCTCAAATAATATTTCCTCAATTTAATTAAGTTATTTAACTAACTTAATTTAGTTATTTAATGCTTTTCAAAGTTTTATTTTTCAAATTATCTGTATTATGTTGTGAATTATTGAAAAAATAACATCCAAAAAATAAAATAATACTTTTTGTTGTTGATGTGGTTTAGATATTCTTGCTTTAGAAATAGCCTTGCAAGCAAACTTCTTATCGGTTTGCACATCTGTGACTTCATAGCAGCGAGCGAATCCACCCTAAGCAAAAACACCTCTAATATAAAAACAAAGCTAAGAAATAAATTGTAAGACTGTAGAAAAAAAATTGAAATACATTACAGGTGCGTAAAGAAAATGTTAAAGTGCCATGAAAAAGTTTCAAAATTAGAAGGTAGCCTTTAAAAACATTAAAAAATATAGTTATTAAAAACGCTTATTTTTCTATGCATGTTTTTGGTTGAGGTTTTTCAATTTCAAAAGTTGTTTTGCGTAATTTTTAAACGATACCATAAAAATAGACAATCCATTCATTTTTTTTTAAACGTTAATTATATCTGTCATTTAAAACATAAATAAATGTCAAATTTTACAGTTTATTTTTCCTTAACACATTTTATCGGTTGCATTTACACTTTTAGGTTTTTTTAAAGTTTTGAAATAATTTTAGTACAACTTGTAAAAAACTAAAATAAAAGAATATAAAACTATAAATATAAAGATAATAAAGAAATAAAAAGAATAAATAGAAAAAACGAAAATAAAATGAGATAAAAACTATTAATAGAAAACTTTATATAGAAAGCCTTCGTTAGAATATTTTTTACCTTTCCCATTAATTTTCCTCTGATATATTTTTTACCGGATTTAGGATCTATAACAAGTTGTGATACTTCAGGAAGTATTGGTTGACTTTTTCCATGATCTTTATTTTTACTGTCTGATTTTACCGTCGCAACTTTAGCCGTGCTCATTGTTCTGTAGCTGGCTAGCATTCTTCGAAGATGCAACTTTTCAATCTAATAAAAAGTAATGGCGTTTAAATTATGCTGAAAATAAGCTTTTAAACTCTTTTAAATCGATCTAATCTCAAAAATAATTTTCGGATATTCTTCTTCTATTAATAAACTATCATAGTGAAGCGTCTTTCAAAACTACTAAATGAGCATTTTGGCAATTCATTGGTTAATTTAAATGAATCTCACACTTTTCATTGGTGGATAGAAACTAGAAATGCG
Organism: Hydra vulgaris; assembly: GCF_022113875.1. NCBI lineage: Eukaryota > Metazoa > Cnidaria > Hydrozoa > Anthoathecata > Hydridae > Hydra > Hydra vulgaris. The sequence continues at coordinate 13,384,376 of NC_061169.1, forward strand.
CATGAAAGTTAGTGTTTCAAGCCAGTTTCCGATTGAATACAGATGTTTCTATTAAATTAATGAACGCGCAAAACGGTGCATTAAAAATTCACCGTATCATCATTGACATAGTATTCAACGGCACACAGATGCTTTCTCGCAAAAATAAAATCTCTAACTTTAAAAAACAGTTTCACTCTTAAACTTTTATAAAGATTTATTAGATTTTGGATTTATTTGATATTAAATTTTTAAAAAAACAGTTAACTTCAATTTTGAATAACGGCACAAAACGACTAATCACGGTCTCAATAAGCAAGTTACATAATAGACCGCACATTTTAGGCGCATTATGTTTGTTTTTACATATATAATTGATGTTATTCACTCCAAAAAACTCTACCGATTTTAAACCAACACTAATTTTAGGGATTATTTGAATTTATTCAAATTTTATTTCCTTGTTACATAAAAAGATTTAAAAAAAAAAGAAAAAAAAAAAGAACGTGACATAACAAGATCCGCCAAAGAGAGATTTTAGAACATTTTTTCTTGAAACAATATAAAAATTATATCTAAACCAAGTAATTTAAAATTTTACAGTTATTAATTACAAAAAAAAAAGTAAAACTAATTTCAAAAACAAAAATAGATCATAATTAAAAAAAAAAAACAGACACACATCAAATTTTATAAATTAGAGTAAAAAAATACTTTTTGAAGTAATAAAAGTGTTACCGGCAATTAAATGGACGCTGCTGTCATGTTTCAACGTACTGAAAACTATTAAGAAAACATTACAGCGTAGTTGTAATGTCTTCTTAACGAGCGATAGATTAAGACAAATTTATTGAGATATTAAGTACGACAAAAAAAAAAAAAAAAAGAAAAAAAAAAAGAATTAGATCCGATTGTTTCAATTTTTTTTTCAAGCATGAACCTATTTAAATTGTCGTACTGCCAGGACTTAAATAGAAGTAAACTTGATTTAGAAAAAAATACAAATTGCGTTGATACTTAACACAATGTTTAACTTGTTTAAAAAATCATCTTATTAATAATTTTTTTAATGAAATACTTTCTAATTTAACGTTTTGAACAGCTAAATGTGATGCTATTTGGTTATTCCATAATAATTACGTATTTTAACATTACAAAGATACGTTTTTTCACAGTATAAATGAAGTTATACAAAAGTACTCCTTTGTATGTCATGTTCGACGACAAGGGTAAAAGGTCTTTTAAAAAAAAAGGGGACCAACGACGTCCTCCCCTTGGTGTTGTCGGCCCAGTATGTGACACCACCCTTATAAATCATTAACTTATTATTATAAGATTATACTTATAAGCTTTTTTTTTTTGATTTATTTTTATTATTGTAACTATAATTTTTATTAATTTTGTTACTTTATCATATTTTTATAACCAGTGCCGAATCATGGGAAAGGGGGGGCTATAGCCCCAGATCCCGTAAGTTTAGAAGCCCCCAAAAATTTTAGAGAACCTTTTTTTTTTTAGTCATTTTAGGCTCTGGCCCATAAAATGCCTTCAAAAACAAAAAAAGCCCCGGGCCCCAAGAAGTCTTAATCTGCTACTGTTTATAACTATTACTTTTTATTACTAATATAATTATTATTATTATTTATATTATTATTATTTTAGTATTATTGTAAAAATAAATATTAATTGAAAAAAATAGCTTTGTTGTTGTTCAGTGACGGATCTAGAAATTTTTGGTGGAGGAAGGGGGGGATGGTTGGAGGATGTTGAAACATTTTTGTATTTTGTATCACATTTGTGTATCCTAAAATAAAAAAAGAGGTCCTCCATTTCTAAGATATTTTAGGACTTTTAGATTCTGGTTGAGGGGATGCATACCTCCCATTCCCCACTCCCCCACCTGGATCCGTTATTACCATTGTCGTTGCTGTTGTTGTTGTTGCTGTTGTTTTTGTTGTTGTTGTTGTTGTTGTTGTTGTTGCTATGCATTAACAATATATTGTCACGTTTTAGTTTGGACAACCCGATAGTCTTGTCACATTTTAGTTTGGACAACCCGATAATCTAATCATAGAAAACTAATATTTACTAGGGCCATTAATATATGGTTATAAAACAAGTCATTTAATCATATATATCCGTGTTTGATATCAATGTTTTCAGAGATTCCGTAAAACTTGCAACTGGTCTATGGGCTTGTAATTAAGTAATTTACATTGATTTTTTTAGATTCATTTCCCAAAAATTTGATTCGCAAAGCTTTAGTCTTAATATTGTGTACAAAATATTAAAATTTTATAAAAGCAAATAAAAGCTAGAACTTCAAATTGTGCCTCCCCCTCTCCTCCGTTGAACACTTGAAATCAAATAAATTAAAGTATCTGAAATTGTAAATCTTTCCATCTTGATTTTAATTTGTCAAAACCTGTAATCACGGTTGTGATTTCCACAGTTTTGGCTGTTTTTGCTTTGAATCCTAATATAGAAAGATTATGTAAACATTCTTTGCCTGTAAAACTGCATAAATAATATTTTATTATCTTCAATTTTCAAAACGACCTTTCTGTCGTAGCCACAGTGACAGTAGCGTCATAAACAACATCGGTGCGGCAAGACGTCTTAAAAACTGTATTTGTACTGTATTTATTCATTAAAAGCTCAGCAAATTAATGCTTGTAATTTTGACAATTTTTTCTCTAAACATAGCAGATATCATTACAGTTTGTAGTGGAAATTCTGTAGTAGGGTCACACTTTAATTAAATTGCTTCATCTGATTTTATAACTTCACGTTCTTCTTTTTTTTGTTATGTTGCGTTATTATTATTTTTGTGTTATGTTTCTTGTTATGCATTCATTCATTTGTTTTTTAATGTATCCATCAATTTGTGCATATATATATATATATATATATATATATATATATATATATATATATATATATATATATATATATATATATGTGTATATATATATATATATATATACATATATATATATTATATATATATATACATATATATATATTATATATATATATACATATATATATATTATATATATATATACATATATATGTATATTATATATATATATATATATATATATATATATATATATATATATATATATATATATATATATATATATATATATATATATATATATATATATATATATTGCAACGGTAGCGGTGTAGTGTTTAGAGCGTTCACCTCATAAGGGAGAAGTTTCGAGTCCGATATATATATATATATATATATATATATATATATATATATATATATATATATATATATATATATATATATATATATATATATATATATATATATATATATAATATTTATATTTATATATATATATATATATATATTTCGAGTTCGATATATCTATAATTTTGTTTGTTTGTTTTAGTTGTATTAATATATACTTTTTGTAATCACTGCTTTTTATCGTTTTGTTTTTGTTTTATATTTTATTTCTTTTAATTTTTGTACGGACTATTACTTTTCATACAGGGTTGAACTCTTTAAAATTGACAATAGTTTTAAACACTGCATTTCTTTCAAAAATTTGAGCCTCCAACAGCTCAGAGCCCCCCGAATGACGAAGATTAACCTAAAGTAGCGTCCACTTATCAACTAATTTGCGTATTATGTACTTCTAAGCGCTTTTTGCGTACCAATGTACTTCTAAGCGCTGAATTGGCAGTGACCGGTTTTAACATTTTAGTTGTCGCTCTTACCAACTCAAGTTGACCACATTGTTTAAACGAGTTTACCTTTACAAATGTAACGTGCTAAAAAATCAATAAAATGAAATACCTAATTTCCGAAAAATAGTCAATCCTGGTTGTTTTTTTGCCACGATTGTCTCAAAATATGAAATTAATTATATACTTCAAAATAGAAAAAAAGAAATACACTTTTTTTCTTACAATAGTTTAGAATTAATACAATTTTAGAGGCTTGGTTTTCTATTTGCTTCTTATTTTTCATTATTTACAGTTGCGAGCCGCAGGCTGCCGACCCCTAGTATAAACGTTTATATAATATAATTCAGATCATGTACTTAAATAAGTATTTTTTGTTTGTGCAGCAGACTAACCAACAACAATTATGAAAAAATAATAGTATTACAAGTAAATATCTTGCGTGTGCTCATTTATTTCTGTATGTTGCGGTGATGGTATAGTGGCAGAACGCTTGTCTCATAAGCAAGAAGTTCCGAGTTTGATCCTAACCACGGCCTTGGTAGTATTGCGCTCAACTTCTTCTTTAGCGGTCTTGTTTGTCAAGGTTCGTGTTTCAAAGTTAGAGAGTTGAGAGAAGGTTGTAACCACAACAAAAAAAAGTAACCTCCTTAACTATAGTGGTCTTCATAGCCTTGAGGAGGTGAATTGAATTTAAAAAAAAATGTGTCGGGTTTTTTTAAAGCACAACACAGTTTTTAAAAGTAGAAATATAAATAGCTTTATTAAAATATTGAAGGTTGAGCGAGTATGTAACACAGGACTGCAAACGCTGTGTAATTTTCTTTTTTTTTAGTAACTAAATTTGTTTAATAAAGTAACATTGCTAACGCCAACTTTTCTTGATCTCCCCCCTCCCTCTTGTCAACAATTGTCAAAAAAACTCAGAACCCCTCTCCTTATTTTGTTGATGTAAATAATGGACAGGGCCTTGGTTACAATAAGCTCATAGTTGGGCGCCTTCACGTTGTCCAAAATCTTAGTCACAACTTTTTTAAATGATATCTAAGCCTCATTTTATTTTGAACTCATCGTTGCTTCGAAGCAGGAAACAAAAATCAGGCATAAAAAAAATTAAGATATAATAGAAAATGGTAAATGTTATTACAACTACGATTATAAGAACTACCAAACGCCGACAAGAAAAAATTTAAACTTATTACAACCACGGTTATCAGAACTACTGACTGATGATTGGCTCACCATACATTTCAATATATGGTGAGCCTATGTCAACCATTTCAATATTTCTATATATAAACCTGTACAGTAGTAGTAAACACATTGTCTGTGAAATGTTCTCAAAGAATGATACGTTACTGTCATAGCAATTTAATAATTATTTATTTACAAGAAAACCAGTAGTAATAAGAATGAATATAATTTTAATAAATTTGCTATGAGACACGACTTTGCTATGAGACATGACTTTGCTATGAGACATGACTATGCTATGAGACAGAGGTGATATCGTATCAAATTTCAACGGTAAAGACTTAAATAATAACATTATTCGAATCTATTAAAATATATTTGAGTCAAATAATAACTTTATTTGAGTCTTTACCGTTGACAAAAATTTTATTTTTTACAAGTGTCCGTTGACTATTTTAGAAATTATTAAACATTCTCTTGTGTATACTTGAGTTATTTCTTATATTATACATTTCTTGTATATACTTAAGTTGTTTTGTATGTAATACATTTCTTGTAAATACTTAAGTTGTTTCGTATATTATACATTTCTTGTAAATACTTGAGTTATTTCATTCTCATGTATTTACTTGAGTTAAATACTTAAATTATTATAATGGAGACCAGAAAATTTAAAAATATTTTTTTGATAAAAATGTTTCTTGATTTTCCACTTGAGCATTTTTTTATAATACGATTGATCTTATCTTAATTGGTCAAGGACATCAGGTTTTAAAACCTGCGCGTTATTTTGCCTAAAATTGTAATAAAAAGAATATTGATTTGGATAAATAAGGTTAAGATTTGGATAAATAAGTTTAATCCACCAGAAAATTAATCTGTTTAATCTGCAAGAAAGATTTTCAATCAAAAATTGTATTTTCTTTTTCTTAAGTTAAAAATAAAAAAATGAAACAAAACACACAAAAAAAAAAAGTATTAAAACTTGTGTTATAAAATTAAAAAATGTAAGAAACATTTTGTTATAAATTAATTTTATAAATTAATTAAAATTAAATAATCAATTTTATTAAAACGTTGAATTTTCTACATTTTCTTAGAACTAACTATTTTGAACCTCCTATATTTTCTAATAACTCAAATTATTAATTTATTTACTCTTTTTAAAAATCATTTTGCATAATGAAACTTTTTCTTTAAAAAAAAAAGTCTTCCACACACGTTTGATGAGAAAAAACATTTTGTAAAGAAATGTTTGTAAATCCGATATTTTAGAAAAAGACAGTATTGTGGTTAATTGTTGGTGAAGATAATTATACTAATGTTAATAATTGTATTAAATTATGAAAAAAATAATAATAATAATAATAATAATAAAAAAAGAAAATATTTGCTAAAAACTGTTTAATTTTAGGTATAAATATTTTTTTACATAACAATTTCTTGATTTTTTACTTCAATACTTAATTAAAAACATTCACTTAGAGTGTTCTTTATTGTCAAGGCAATCTATTGTAGAAAACACTTTGCAATATTTTCCAGTTACTAAACAAAGCGTTACGAAAAACGAAGTTGTTAAATACATTTAATGACATTTTAAAAGATCAAAGATCAAATATAAATTAAAAAAATTTATAAACTAGAAAAAAAGTAAAATCAATTTTGAATACTTATACGAAGATAAATAAAATGCTTTCTAAAAAGAAGTTAAATTAAAAAAAACATTTTCATTCGTTTTAGCATTTGATCTTACTTTACACACAACCGCACATTATTAAGTCTGGGCAATAATTTTAAACCGTGACTTAAAGTGATTAATTGTGTTTAATGGTGGCTAACTATTTCTGCAGAAAATAAAATAGGAAAATAATTTATTTTTAATAATTTCTAAAAAGTTCAATTGAAATTTAAAGTAAGAAAGTCAAAAGACATCCTTACCCGCTTCTTAACAACTTTTACGAAACATTTTACTTCAACAAACATATTTTACTCCAATATAGAGTAATTTATAATGGAAACTATAAGAATATAAAAGTATAAATACAATTGAACAGGTTCTAAAACAAAAAGACTTTACTTTTATTTCTGTCGTTGCACGTGCGTTCTTTGTTTAGATCTAACGTCTTTTTATTTTGTTACTGCACGTGCAAATTTCTTTAACATAAATGTTTTTGTTATTTTAATGACTTTTTTCCCATGAGAGTTTTGATATAAAAGTTATAAAGATTTATAAATTGTAATATTTAAATTAATTTTTGTAGAACTGCCTTATGTTAATTATGTACAAAAAAATACGTCTAAGCAAAGAAAATTTTAAATTGATGTATTTAATAAACAGATTATTAAAATATGGATGCGCAGGAGAAATCGGGAATCATTAGCAAAGCGGATTGGGTTAATAACAAACAGTTTCTCAGTCAAACATAGGACAACTATTTATCGCATTACCAATTATTATTTTTATAAGTTATAACTATATACTCCTATTAAAGTCCTTTTTTGAAGCCCTTACAATTCTATTTTATATTATTTTTATAATTTGGTGATAATAACGTTTATTCAAAATACACGGTTTCCGTTCATGCTAAATCTTAAATTAGTCAAATTTATTGGACTAAAAATTTAGTATGACATATTTTTCACCTCAGTCTATTTTCACCTCATTTTAGTCACCTCAATTTTAATCACTCTTTTCCAACCGATAATTTTGTACATATCCAATCAATAATTTTGTCTTTAAAAATTTTAAAAAGAATTAAAATGCTTAAAAAAAAATCCTAAAGTCTAAATAAAAGGTCCTCATTTTAAAAAAGTTTTGGGTAATAATTGGCCATTGGAATTTAATAGAAGATAGTAGATTAAAACATTTTATGAACTCATTGCTCTTGGATTTAGGCTACCGGCAGTTGATCTGTTGGCGCTAAATACTTTTGTTCCGATGCTCCAATCACCTTTTTTTTTTTTTGAAAATTATTCTTATTCAAAATAAGCATGAACTTAAATTTGGAGTTTTGAAAATGTCTCAAATTGACATATCTAAAATATCAAAAACCTTCCGCCAAAGATTGTATATGCAGACATATTATATAGATCTTGCATCACTAAAAAACAATTAATTTAAAAAAGTGCTAAAGTTGCCGCAACATCTTTCATTAAATTTTTCAAGGGCATATTTAGCATCAATAAATTCTGATGTCCCCAAGTAAACAGTCGTATATCAGGTTTCCAGTTCCATTAAAGTTAAAATACAAAACTATTTTTCGATATTTTTTCATACTTTTTCATATCGTATGGCCCTACTTTTACTTATATATTCAAAAATTGAAAAAAAATAAATTAAAAATTAGTCATAGACCTATCCATAAATGTGTTTGAGAAAATGGTAAAATGAAGAAATTCTATGTAAATTGGTCGAAATATCACACATAAAATTTCTCTTGAATTTTTGACCGAAAAATTTAACTTTTTAATTAAAAATTTCATCATTGAAATTTTTAAAACTTTTGACAATTTAACATATTTATGAATGAATGTGTTAGCTTTTGAAACCACTATATAAAAAACCAAATAAAAATTTAAAAAACTTTATATTTTGGGCACCCTATGTTTCACTGTGTTATGCCCGTTAAACTGTGACGTTCTTTTCATTTGAAGCATTTCAAAGCACTCAAAATCATTTAAAAATATAAATAATACTTTTTACCATTTAAACATATACTGTTAATATCACTCTTTTTATATATAAAATATTGTCTAAAATTATTTTAAAAGCAAGTTATAATCAAAAGAAAGTATTATTATCACATTTATTATTTAATCAAAACACGATTATAAATTGGATTAAAATTAAAAGTCATAACTTAATTAAGTAAAGTTAAGTCAAAAATAAAGTTATGACCTGTTTAAAGTATATATGGCTTTCTTAAAACATATGTTGACTACTTAAAGTACGCGTACTAAGCCTACTTGAGACTTTATGTTAAATGCGGAATATAAGACCATCTTACATTCCGCCTTTTCACAAAAAAAAATAGTTAAGAAAAATTGATTTTGTATAAGTTTCAAATAATGTTATACTGTTTCTACTTCTATTTAAAAACATCTTTTATCGTTGATTTTAAAATAATGATGAATATTCATTAATGTGTTTTTTTTCTTTAAAACTATGTTATCCATATAATTTCTATCAACTATCATTTTTCTTATACAATTAATATTGAGAGGAAACCCGCAAAGTGCTTTTATGATGCCTGCATCCAATAGTTTATTGGTTGCCCCAATCATTTTCTGAGTCTTAAAATAATAAATAGCATGCAAGTTAGTATATTTGTTTTTTATTTATTGTCATAGAAAATCTAATAGTCTTCTTCATAATACATGTTACTGGCTAAATCTGATTCAATTATATCTGGTTCAAAGGATTCAAAATAATCTGATTCAATGGATTCAAGGATCATTAAAGTAGCATAATCGCTTCTGATCAGTTGGGTAACAAAGATAACCTTTGACGATAGCCAGCTTGCTGAAGGATTTTTTTTCTTTGGTGGTTAAAAAGGCGACGTTAAAAAGATTCAAAGTGAAACATACACATGGGGAAAAATTGAATGAAGTCTCTTTTCATTCATTTGATTTAGAAATTCAACGGGGTTTTCTCTAGCTAGAATGATTCTTCAAACGGAAAAAAAAATGACAAACTTCCTCAGAAAATTCATTTTTAGTTAAATCTGTTAGGTAGAGTTCAGCATGATTCTCAGATTTTAAACATAGTTTTTCGTCTGTTAAAGATTTCTGTTAAGACCAAAGGAAAAAAGACTTGTTAAATTTCTTTTGAATTACTATAAATATTGTTCTCATTTGAATTGTAAGATTGTCAGGTGCAAAACTGAATATATTAGTTTAAAATCTTTTGGATTCATCCTCATGGTTGTAACACGCAATTTTAGCTGGAAATATCTTTTTTTTTTCAACAAACAATGAATTGCAAATTTCTTTCAAGAAGTTGAGTAAACTGAAAAATTTGACTCGCGTTGTTAACTGCCAACAAACATTACCCATAAAGTTGTAAAAATAGTAAACTTAAAGGAATTCATCTACTTCATCAGATAATGCACTTAATTATTACTTTTATCCGGAAGATCTAACTCTTTTAGACAATGAAAGACTCTCTTTTGTGATCTCTCTTTTGTGATCTCTCTGAACAAACGATATGAATTTTCAATATTTCCAAAATAAGATTTCTCAGGAACAAATAATATGTAATTTTTTTTTCATAAAATGTTTTACTTTTTATGAAAAAATTACATATTATTCTCTCTTTTTTTATGAAAAACAAGTAGCAAATAAAATAGAAATAAAAAAGTATAAAATAAAAATAAAAACAGGTATATAGTAGCAAATAAATATATTGCTTGATATTTATAGCAAATTGCATGAGAAACAAAAGGTAATTGGTACGAAAAGTGGCGTTGATTGCACCTATCGACCCCACCTGCATTATAAGCTTTTAATATTTTGTGAACATTTTAATAATTATTGTAATAGTTGTTAAGAGAGAAAAAAAGATTTTTTGCATGGTTTTATGTAAAAACGCACGATTTTTTGCATGGTTTTATGCAAAAAACGCACAATTTAAAACAAAATTGAAGTTTTTTTTGTTTTTTTAGAACTTTATAACTTTATAACATAATAAACTTGAAATTTAGGTTAAATTTAACAATTGTGAAAAAAAAATCACTATTTCTATTTTTCTCAGCGTGGAAGATTGATTACAAAAGACAATTGAATTAATTAGACGTGTAATTATTAATTTTTGTTTTTCCAAAAAAATTCAATACTTTCCGAATACAATTGTTTATCACTTACACATCTTGAGTAAAAACGTCGTGCACAGTTTTCAAAAGCATGATTCAGGGTCCCAAGGCAAAAAAAAAAAAAAAATGCTGCAGAAAAAGTTTAAAAGAAAACAAACGTGCACTAGAAGAGTTCAATAAAATTAAAAAAAAGGCATCTAACAACTCTACGTCAGACCAAGTAGTCAAGTTATAGGTTAATAGCACTATTTTTTTTATTCATAATTGTTTATTCATAATTTAACTCCAAAAGTGTTAAAAACAATTCTTTTAGTTGACCGTGCTACTAAAAGTGTTGGTGAACCCTTGAGTCCAAGTAAGCCATCTTCTCCTTCAAATTTTTCAATGTTCTCTGAAGAAGAAGAAGATGATAACCGGGTGAGTTTGGGGTACATTCTTATTTTATGAAATATCTGCAGATATTAAAAATATATCATAATTATCATAATTATCAAATGTTTTAATTTAGGATTAAGATGTTTGCTTTTGAAACTTTTTAAAATCAGACTGGGATCAATTCAGAACATGTTTATCAAACATGCTGGACGAGGATGATAATGGCAATTTTTTAGCCACCCTTGAACATTTGGGGAAACATAACAAAACACTTCAGTTCCATCTAGAAGAAGTTTCTCGACACCAAAAAAAAGGAACAAGGATGCAAGCGCACTATTTTAACTCAAAATGAGTTCATTATGGCTTGTAGGAAAAAATTTTTTGTAGCTATTGTTGAAGAGATCCTTATAATCATTCATTTTTCCATTATTGTTGATGGAATTCCGGGTGTGTCTCATACGGAAAAAATCACTTTTGTTCTTCAATTTGTCCGCCTAGGATCTGACAAGCAATGGAAAGTTTTCTGAAGGTAAAATATCTGTAGAAAAAAAAGGATTCTGATTTTGTTGCATATGCGACACAATGATCGCAAAAAGTGACCAACGGAGCCGTCCAGTTACGTAGACCTGGGAGATGTGAAAATAAAAACAGATTGAAGATGATGTCATTTAGGTAAAAAAACATAAATTAATGTAAAGATTATTTAGTAGGAGGAATAAAAGTTGCAACTCAGGAAAAGAGGAATAAAAACTCACACTCTAGTCATCTTTTAGCAAATGATAATGATCTATGAGTAAACAAGTCAATAAAAATCCGCTGGTTTATAATGGTATTCATAACTAAAATAATCGCACCATACAAGTGTCTAATAAATGTGGTACTATATATGTTCTAAACTCTAGATAAAAAATTGAGAACTGATAATCACCTGTGTAACATAAAAATATATAAATGTCGTTAATGTAACAAATTCATAATAAAAAGCTCACAAAGCGCAAAAATACATGGGTTTAAGAGGTAAAAAAATGTTGGTGCCATAATAACCAATTAGGATTAAGTAGTGGATAAATGATGATCCCCCTCTCAGGAATGCACTGCGATCACCAATGACGTTTCGGAGAGCCCGAGACCTGCACTAACGCCACTCTTCAGGGGCGTGTCCTTGCAACAGATCTCACCGCCTGTACTCTACGTCATGCTAGTCAATATTGAAATATAATAGGATTCTGATATTGTGAACTGACATTGACATGCCCGGATACTGAAATTGTTATGTCCGCTGTATATAAAAATCCTCAAGCTTTGTGCATGCCTGGCAGAGTGCAAAGTCTCAATCTAGCGTTCATTCTTCAAAATCCTCTATTGCAGTAAAGAACTATTTTAGCAACATCCAATTGTTGTATAACCTTTTTAAAAGTGGCCCCATGCTGGACAATTTTGATTGCAAAAACTAGGCTATCTCTTCACTAAACGTCTCAAAAAAGATGGAGTGTGTGCATAGAGGCTTTGCGGCCATTGTCGAAACGACCAAAAGAATATTCATTGCAACTTTTTCAAGAACTTGATTTAGAAGATTATCAACTGACTTCACTTATTCAATTATTTTAATTCATTATCTTGACTTCTTTTTGGTTCAAGTCTCTCCAATGTGTTAACGATATCTGCCTCCTTCAATTAGAAAGCATTTCTTTGGATGACGAGAAAAATTTTTTTAAGACTCTAATTGATGATCTTGACCAACGACGTTCTTCTTGGTCCCAAATCCTCCAAGAAACAAAAGCCCACTTTCACAAAGACGAACCAAAGAGTTTTGAGGTTAACATACTTAATGTTACTCTTGACACGCTACTCCAGCAGATAATAAGCAGAATGGATACAGCTCAAAAGACAACGGACATGTTTTCGTTCAATTGGTGATCTCTATCTCCTTCTAGTGATGAAGAAACACTTTGTCAGAAATAAAAATGAAATGCCCTGGGAATCATCTACGTAAATGATGTAAAAGAAAAGGAGTTGATTAAAGAACTCTGCCATCTAGAGTTTCTCAAGCGATCAAATTCTTTTGGACAAATAGAATCCTTTCCTTCTAGAGCCGACTACAAGGGGAGCCACGAAGGCACTAGACCCCTCCCGTTTTTAAGAAATTGACGGTTAGTCAATTTTTTAAAAAAGTCTCGACTTCGAAACCCGTGTTGTCGCCCAAGTCTTCTATTAAATTGTTCAACGAAATCTACTAGAAATGTTTTCATTCAATATTTTCTTCCATCTGTATTTTGCTTAGCATTTTTAATACAATCCCGTTTCAGTGGCATTCTTTCAGAAAGCTTGCTCTTATCAAATCTAAATTGCGATTAACTATGACTGAAAAACGCTTTACTAACTTTACGATGATTTCAATTGAAAACAACCTTGCTAAGACTTTATCGTACAAAAATGTTACCTCTAGTTTCGCAAACTGAAATTAGTGTGATTTGACTAATCTTCATAATTAACATTTTTTTGATGAAATATTTAATTCCATTCATTTTATTTTGTATTTGTGTTTTCGATTTATCATATATAAACAAGTTCAAATACCGAGTGTTGCTAATTTTAACGATGCTTAACAAAAAAATAAATATTGTTTTCATTAAATTGTAATGTGATAGTAGACATAAAGACAATAAACAGCGTTTTCTGTTTGAGATAATAGTTATATAATATTGCATTTTTTTATGAGTTTAAATACAATCCCAAAGTTTTCTCCTATTTTCAACCTCAATTTCAAGACAACAAGCTGGATTAAACAGCAAGACTAGTTAAATTAAACATTCCAAAAATACCAATGCTACAGTTTTACTTCAAACAAGTCAATCTGTAACCTAGTCTACGCTTTGTTGTTTCTCTATAAAGGTGAAAAAAATTTGCGTTCTTTTTGATCTCTTGGAAAACTTCAAGGATTTGAAAAGGTTCGCATCAAAAATATTGTTGTTCAAAAAGTGTCTGATATTGATTCCCATAAGCAAGGGAATAAGGTTGTTAAAATTTGGTCCGTTTGTGTATCAAGATCACTTTTATATATTTGTTAATCACTGTGAGAAAAAAACTTAAAAATCTAATTGATTTTTTTTTTTAATTTTTTTAAGACTCTCAGATATCTTGCAACTCTTTGGAATTATTGATATTGATCTCTATGTCATCAAATTCTATAGAAAAAAATACAACATAATAAATACTCATATTATGTCTACTTATATTCTATTAATGAAAACAATCTGACAGTTAAAACTTCTAAATAACTTTGAAAACCTTTTTTGAATAGATTAGTATATTTAGTGTTATTAATTAGAACATTCCATGGCCAACGACACGGGTTTTGAAATACAGGGACACAATTGTCTATTTCTAAAAAAAGTTCTCTATATCTAGAATTTTCTAAACAAAATAAAAAAAAAGTCCCTTAGAAAAAAAAGTGGGGGAGCCAGAGCTTGGCCCACCTCCCCCAATTGCTATAAGAACGCTCTTTTTTAACTTTACAATTTTCCAAAAACTCATTATTTTTTCTTTTTAAGTTGTTTATCATCTACTTTTCTTTGAATTTCTTCAAATCGTAAATTTCGTCAATACCTTCAGAGGTCGGATACTGGGCAACTCTATTCCCCTTATGGCAAGGTGCTCAATCATGCATAAAAATCAAGTCTCCAACGCCTTGCAATCTTATCTTTACAGCCCACTCCTTCAACTGTGGAACAAAATGCTTCTTCAACACAGTCTTATACTGGTCCTGCCTCATTGTACCCTCTACAACTTACCCGTGCCAAAAAAGCTTATCACACTCCATATCATAACCTGCGTTGGGTTCTTAACATGCTGAACAATATAGTCTTCTCTTATTTTCTCTCAAACTTGTTGTCTTATATACTGCACTCGCTGCTCAGAACATTGAATAATACACTTATTACTTAAAACAACTCTTTCCTAATCTTCCTTAGTCCAGGAGCGAAAGTGTTTCGCCCAGTTATAACATTTAGTATTCATGTCAGGAGTCATGAACACTAAATTTTATAACTGTTTGACATAGGGTTTAAAGCTTGTTGTCAATGGACAACAAGCTTTAAACCCTATATCAAACAATCTTCTTCTAAATGTTCTGTCACTCATAGAAACACTGTGGTTCTCCATAATACCATGCATCAGTTTACTTATTGCTTTTCTATATTTTTACACTCTCGTACCAGAAACATATCTTCTCTTCTGCTAGTTATTTTTTTGCAACCACATTTTGAGTTGGTCATGATGAAAAACTCAATCCCAAACTCAGCTTCTTTCGAAGTCTGCAAACAGACGTTTCACTAACTCAAGCTTTACTAGCAATACTCTTCCTTTGAAGTTTTTGTTTTATAAGAATTTAAACTTTAGCCCTATTACTTGGAGTAAGATCATTCTTGTTTACCATTATAACTAATTCAATAAAAACAAAATCGCGCTCGTGTCTTGATTTATCAACAAACTTTGTTTATCTTTAGTTGTGACGTCATATAAACAGACCAAATCAAAGATTATTTAATATGCTTTTTGCGGTTTATTTTTAATTTATTGACTTATGTGCAAAACACAGTGACTATATGCAATTACGATTTATTTGGCTAACACTGTTATAGAAATGTACTAACAAAGATCTGATGACAAAAACTATTTGTAATGTGGCATAGTTCATCTATGTCCTAACAGTCTTCCAGTTATGTTTTCTATAGATTCCTTATTATACAACTAATAGATTTTTTAATGCACAACTAATAGAAGATAATAAGGAGGTATCATTTAATCAGTGGCAGAGTACAGATTGTACAACGCTGATCAAAAAATAATTTAAAAAATAGAAATTTATACACGGCATATATAATTCATAAAAGTTCAGTTGTAGGTGACGTTGCAAAAAACTAAAAGTAAAATTTTTTAATAGTTTGAAATTATAGTTTCAAATCAATGTTCAATTCAAAGTTCTCAGAGCAAAAGTTTATATACAAAATATATATAAAATATATATATATATATAAAAATATATATACAAAATATATATATATATATATATAAAAGTTTATATACAAAAGTTTATATAGTTTATAAGTTTATATAAGTATATACATTACATCTAGTTGCTCTCAATCAGTTAAACCAAAATGAAAACAAAATTTTACTTTATGTCAGAAAACAACAAAAATAACATCTGCTTTGGATATGAAGTTCAGACAGAAATAGTATGGTATTTAAAAGAAAATATCCTATTTTTCATTGAAAATTCTTTATTTTTTCAGATGGTTTATAATATATCTTTAAAAATAATTTTGACATTGATGCAGAGTGAAACCATTTTGCTACATATAATGGTATTGGTGGCGTCGAAAAACGAAAAATGCCCAAAAATGACAAACAACTTATAATAAAATGTTTGTCTTGTAAATAAACATTATTAATGAGATTTTCAGCCTTTTTTAGATTTAATCTTGAAAAATATAAGAAATTAAAAACAGATAGAAGTGTGCACCACTTTAAAAACACGTTTTCATCTAAGTAGTTAACTCCTAGAACTCCGAGTTACAATTAACTTAATTAAGAGTTAACTCAAAATCTGTACCAATAGTTTTATAAACCAGTAAATATGTAACAGAAATTTTTTATTTTTTCACTCATAGAACTTATTCTAATCAACAAATTAATATTAATAAAAAAATGCTGTGTAAATATAATACGTTGTCATGATTAATGATATTGTATATAGACAAGACGTTATGATAAGTTTATATACACTCACACAGCCTTCTAGGAAAATTTTCTTATTGTTTAAAGCAGAAAAGTGTTAATTCCGATAACCAACATAGTTTGTATCATTAAAGCTCCTGTAACAACAACTGCAAGGATGTACAGTTTGACTGTTAACGCGTCTAAGCAACATAAACATAACATAAACTTAAAACTTAATTTCTGTATTTGTTTTGTAAATATTTATCTTAGTATTTATCACTTTATACAACAATAATTCAGTTAATAAAGTATATTGAAGAAAATAAGTTTAAATATATGCTTTAGATTGGAAACTGTGGTTTATATGTACATTTGCAGATAATGATCCTTATGTTTTATGAAAGATTATAAAGCCTAGAATGATATGAATCATTCTTTTTTGA
Source organism: Hydra vulgaris (assembly GCF_022113875.1). Lineage (NCBI taxonomy): Eukaryota > Metazoa > Cnidaria > Hydrozoa > Anthoathecata > Hydridae > Hydra > Hydra vulgaris. The sequence continues at coordinate 13,401,612 of NC_061169.1, forward strand.
TATTATCATAACCAATTAAACTATCAGAGTTTAGAGTAGAACTAAAAAATTTTAATAAATTTTTGAATCATAATGCTGTTAGTATCTTACAGAAACATTAGCAATCCTAAAATAAAATGAATTTAACTTGTTACATATGAACATTTGATTTATTAGTTTCGGTTTTTATGTAATGATATTTTAATGATATTCAATAAATGAATATTTTGATATTTTATTCATCATATATTCATAACTTTATATAAATGATAATAAATGTATCACTTTAGGAATGAATTGCTAACTTTAGTTCGTATTTTATTATATCTTGTCCTATATATATGCGTATATATATATATATATATATATATATATATATATATATATATATATATATATATATATATATATATTTATATATATATATATATATATATATATATATATATATATATATATATATATATATATATATATATATATATATATATATATATATATATATATTTAGTTGTGTTTACCACTATAAAAATCCATTTGAACTATCATGAAATCCTATACATTTCTTATGGAGGTGTGGTGTCCGTGCGTTGTCGTGTAAAAGTCTTAAAGATGTTCCCAAAGTGAGAGATCCACCAATGTTTATAGCGAAATATTTTTGCAGTGTGCTTCTTATTCTGAATGAAATACTTTTTTAACTTAAATAATTTTATACTATGTGAAAATAATCGGTGTTATTATTCATTTATTTATTTATTATTCGTTTTGCAAAGAAAATGTCTATACTGTTCCATTGATACTGTTCCATTGATACTGTTCCTTTTTCGGAACTACGTCTAGTCTTTTTTTATATACCACAAAGTGCCTCATTTAACATAAATAAAAAATCTTTTATCGAAAGTTATCATAACTTTTATGTAAGTTTAATATTTTAGTTATGGATTCTCAAAATTTAAATTATGTATTTAATTTAATATAAATTATTATTTATAATATTAGTATGTTTCTTTCAATTCCGTTAATATTATTTTCTGATTTTGAAATTTAAAGCATAACAAACTGAAAAAAATAATAAAACATAACCTCTTTTTGTAAGTCGATCTCCAGTTTTTCTCGTATATTTTTAAGGACTTCATAATCCTTTTGTTGAGTTATACAGGACATAGTCTTCTTTAAAAATTGGATTCAATTCCTAGTATGTAAAAACGTGTTTGTCAAGTACTTTCAATTAATTTTATCTTTATCTCCATCATTATTCTCCGATAACATTAGAATATTAAATGAGTGAGATAAAACCACTTTAAACAATGAGCTTTTAATTATCTTTTAATAAACTATTTGATATCTTTCTTATTTACTGATCAAAGGATCAAACTAGTTTCAAACGGTACTTCCTCTCAAGTTACATGTGACAATACGCATGCGCCAAACACGCGTATTGAAGCGTAATAAATATTTCACGCTAGGCCTGTTAAACCACTTTCACGTTGTTCAAAATCAATCATGTCTAATTGCCATGAAATAGCGCGATATAAACGGCGACTATAAAATATATACAGATTAAGCTTACTGCGTATTTATTTCAATTAAACCCGAGTTTATGTTTAACTTGTCAATTTGTATCTGAAGTAAAACGCAAGCAACTAGATAGCTGACTACGTTGTAACAAGTAAATAAGCGTTGGAGGTAAATAAAGGGCTTATATGTAATGCGTCTAAACAAGATTTCAAAGTTAGTTTGTCGTTTAAAAAAATGCTCAAAGTTTAAAAATTAAGTTTAAGTAAAAGTTAAGAGCATTTAATAAAACAACATTATTTTTAATTCTTAAAAAATATATAAATACACGTGTATATGTAAGTAAATAAATATATGCAAGAATATAAATATATAACAACAAAAGGTTATTAGTATTAAAGTCACAAGATATATACACTAATGACTAATAAATATCCTTTAACGAATAAACAGCTATAAAAATTGGAAAAGGAAAAGGAAACGATTAAATCGTAAACAAAGCAAATATTAAATTAGATATGACAAAGCATACATACCTTTATCCGAATACAATGAAACTATCGTGTACGTTTTTGGCTAAGCCACATTTGGAATACGCATTTCAAGTATGGAATCCCTATTTCTCAATTAAAATAAGTTTATTAGAAAAAGTACAGCGTAAAGCATCCAAAATATGCTCATAAAAAAAACGATTATAGCGAACACTTTCAAATGCTTAATAAAGTTTGTCAACAACAACAACAAAAAAAGAATTTAAATGTACAAGTTTATCAACAAAATAGACAAAAATGGCAGTGCTCACAAAAAACAATAATTTGTTTAAACAAGAAGCCACAAACAAAAAATTCAACTACATTAGGTTGCCAATTCAGGCAATCTAATGTAAAGGTTATTCTTTAATCTAATCTGGTCATTGGACCAAATTAGGTTAAACATTGGACCAGATTATTTTACTATAGATAAGTTAAAGATGAAAAATAAGCTAAAAAGTCAAGTTTAGTCTAGTTTTTAAAATTTCGAAAATGCAACATTTGTTTAAAAAGAAAAAGTTACAAGTTACAGATAAACATTTTAAATACTGGAACCTTTACTGTTTAAAAACCATCATCTTTACTTTATTTTAAATGGTCTTGACGTAGTTTTGCGCACTTTTAGATGGAATTAAAACATGTTGGGTGCAGTTTAATATACTCAGGACTGTAAGTTAAGTCTACTGCAGCTGAACGAAAAGCTGAGCACGTAACCATGATGTTAAAAATTTGAAAGATATATTTTACGCAAAACCTTATACTTGCATATTATAACACAAAATAATGTCAGATCAAATATCAAGCCGCCCCCGTCCCCCTCCCCGCCGCAACCCCCACTTCCCTCCTTCACAGATCGAATATCAAGCATAAACTATTGCGTTTCAAAATTTGAGCAATACCATTATTACTAAATTCAAAATTAATTTCCAACGTTGTAAACGTTGTTCAACTGCTCAAACTCAAATTAAATTAGTAAGTGAAGCAAACTTATAAGTCTTATAGAGGAATGGAAATAAAACACATTTTATTAGGCCAAATGTGAGTGCGTTTACAAGATTAGATTTTGAAAAACAATATTTTAATAATAATAAACGAGTTTAAATGAATATATATATTATATATATATATATATATATATATATATATATATATATATATATATATATATATATTCATTTTTCAATTTATTTTTTTATACACATATATTATTTTAATATATATATATATATATATATATATATATATATATATATATATATATATATATATATATATATATATATACAATGAATATATGTGTGTGTGTTTATACATATATATATTATATATATATATATATATATATATATATATATATATATATATATATATATAAACACACACACACACACACACACACACACACACACACACACACACACACACACACACACACACACACATATATATATATATATATATATATATATATATATATATATATATATATATATATATATATATATATATATATATATATATATATATATATATATATATATATATATATATATATATATATATATATATATATATATATATATATAGTGTGCTATATGAATCAAGATCTTTTCACGATGGCTATAAATAAGGCTAAAAAAACTTTAGCCTTATTTATAGCCATATTTCATACGCTAATATTGTATGGGCTTTCACTTAACAAAATTAATAAAATTACAAAGCATTTACCAAGCCATGCATGTAAAATAATAAATTATTTAAATAAATTAGATAATGCTACTTATGTAATAAAAATAATGAAAGTCCTAGGTAAATTAAACTCTTTGCAGATCCTAATATTTATGCATAAGTATAAAAACAAGATACTATGAAACGTTTTTTCCGATATTTTGTTTAAATTTTCTCAAAAGTATAATCTTCAGCCAAATACCAAGACAATTTATATTCGAAAAAATTCTGAAAGTTAAAATTTTTCTTTCATGACTCTAGGTCCATTATTATGGAATCAATTGAAAAATATTAGTATAAAAGACTTAAATAACATGTCCTCGTTTAAACGACAAACAAAATTGCATCTTTTCAATTCCTGACATACATCATTTAGCGATCTTTCTCGGTTATTTTGAATACTTTTTTTTTTTTTTTTTTCTGATTATTTGCTTTAATTTTTATTTTGCAGTAATAATTTCTTAAATAAGAACTTTAGTGTATTACGGAAACACATTTTTTAACTTAACCAAACTTATGTTTTCCCAATAAGTACGCGAGAATATAGACACAACCGGCTGTGTTTATATTCTTGCCTAATTCTTAATTCAAAACCAAAATCTTGATTCAAATTTTATATAATTACAAGTGTAAAACCTAATTAGAAGTCTAGTTAGAAGAAAGGGATAGAGAAAGCGGATAGATAATTGCACTAGATGCTATTATGTGTAATTCATACTATAAAATAGATTGCCTAACTAATTTATTAGTATTAATGCAGTCATCATTGCTGATGACGTTTGTTCATGAAGACATATTGATATTATTACTTTCTCTTCCTCTCCACAATCAACGAGTAGCGATTGGTTAGTACACTAGAAAGACAATAATAATAGCGGTTTTCGCATAAATTTTTTTAAAATTTAAAATACAAAAAAACTTTTAGTTACATATTATCATACACAACGTAATACTGATTTTTTAAACTCGTGATTTTCTATGTTTGCTTGTTGTTGTTTTTTTTAAATAGGAAAAGAAATTATGTTTATAAGAGGTAGAGAACGAGAGATAGTCAAACAGTTAGTTGCTTCTTTTTTTGTTGAGTGTTTCAAGTTTATTGAGATTCTTAGTGCGACTAATTTTTGTGTGTGTGTTTGCGTGTGTCAACATGCAAAAGATTTGATGTAAAGCTGCTGAGTCGATTGTAAGTTTTAAACTTTTATTGGAATAGCTGTAGTTATTGCAATATTGAAGTTTGGTTGCAGGCTAGTTGACTTTAGAGTTGACTTTGTAGGTGATGCAAAGTATCCTTATGTAAGATGCAGTTAGTGTAGATTTAAAAGCATGTAAGATGCAGTTAGTGTAGATATGTAAGATGCAGTTATGTAAGATGCAGTTAGTGTAGATTTAAAAGGAAGAGGCTGGTGAAGTTACTGATGCCTGTGGCAGTAAGTTAGAAGACCCACCCCCAAATCCTGTCATTGTGGCCCAAAATCCTTAAATAATTTTCTTCTAGGTATTACTAAAACAAAAAAAACTCCTTAAAATTTGTTGATTGAGATAATTAAGAGTCAGTCTAAGATAATGGTGTTTTATACGCTATTTTATACGCTATCCATTTGCAACTTTGACTGATCAATTTTATTGATGGCGAGTAAAAGCAAACCGGTATTTTGAAACCCTACGACTATTTGCGCGCATGTAAAATCTTTACCAGGTTTGAAAGTTTTTGTTTGCAGTTGACTAAAAAATTCTTTTGATAAATTGGTGATTTTAATCTCATAGCAATGTTAAATAGTTTGCCGAATACTGCGCCAAACTCTTTTGACATTGTAATCAACACCATTTTCTTGTGGCTGCAAAATGTGTAACAAATGAGCTGCAAAGAAAATCAACAAAATATTGTTTTCGATGCAAATAACTAAGCTCCTGTTGGTAAAAAATGTAATGTGTTTATCTAGGACTAAAACGCCGTTTTTTTAATATAGCACCTGCAGGATTTTAATGCACACACACACACACACACACATATATATATGTATATATATATATATATATATATATATATATATATATATATATATATATATATATATATATATATATATATATATATATATATATATATATATATACCGTAAAAGCGCCTAAGTTTGGTCACCATGTAACATGGTCATTTAAGAAAAAATATAAACTATTTTTCTCAAATAATTTTTGTAACTAGTTCGTAAATTTTTTTTTTTTTTTTTTGTTCTCTCTATTACATTTTGTTACAATATTTAAAATACAAATAAATAATAATTTAATATAATTATATATACATATATATATATATATATATATATATATATATATATATATATATATATATATATATATATATATATATATATATATATATATATATATATATATATATATAATGATTGTTATTAAATAATAAAAGAACGCGGGGACTCGTAGAAGACCATACGGTCTTGTCGTCGAGTACCGCTAAGAAATGTTCGTGTAAAATTTATAAGATTAAAAATAAGTAACAAAGTAAGAAACAATATTACATATCACAGTTGTTAATATTATATACATATATATTTTTTATAAATTCATGTTTAAATAGCGTAAACAAATACCATAAACAAATACAAGATACAATATTACATATTACAGTTGTTAATATAATATACATATATAATTTTTATATATTCATGTTTAAATAGCGTAAAAAGGAAGATCACTAAAAAATATCAAAAGTATATTTTAAAATTTTCGATTGCAAAAATGAGTTCTTTAAGGTTTTGTTTAAAAGAAAAATATTTACTTTGATGAATAAAGTCCTCAAGAAAATTTTTAAAACTATTTTGTTCTATAAGAATGGTCCGTGATAATCAATACAAAATTTATAAAGATTTGATCTTGGATAATCAATACAAAATTTTAAAAAGATTTGAAGACAAAATTTAAAAAGATTAAAAAGATTGTTTGAAAAATGGGCTGCTTAATAAAATTATCATTGCGTAAAATGTATTTATTTTTATCTTTTGATGAATACAAATCATGGAAAAAGATTGGGGATAAATTGGTTTTGTATTTAAACATAAAACAAAGAATATTAAAAATATTAAGCTCATATATATTAAAAACTTTCATTTCAAATATTAAAGGCTTGGCATGAATATAATGGTCTTTAAAATATATAAGACGTGCTACATGCTTCTGCTGACAGTAAAGAGGTTTAAGTTTATTTTTATTTGTACTAACCCATGCAATGTTTGTATAGTTTATGTGACAATGAATAAATGAGTGATATAATTGTACTAAAGTATGTTTATTTAAAACATTTCTCGCTTTGTACAATATTCCTATACTTTTTGAAATTTTACTTGATAAGTTTTTAATGTGACTTTTCCATGTAAGATTTTCATGAATACAAACACCTAGAAAGTTTGTTACTGTTACTTGTTTAATTTGTATACTGTCAATAATAAGATGAGACATGTTAATTGGCAGTTTATGTTTTTTGATGAGAGAATGGGAAAGAATCCATTAAACTTTATCAACATAATTGTTATTAAATCCGATGGTTTTTATAGATCATTTATATAAATAAGGAAAAGAAGAGGTCCTAATATGGATCTCTGAGGAACTCCACATGTAATATTTAATAAATTTGATAAAAATATTTCATTGGCGTAAACAAATTTACGATTAGTTAAATAACTTATCAACCATTTTAAAACATTGCCTGTTATACCATAATACTTTAATTTTTTAGTAAGAACTTTATGATCAATGGTATCAAACGCTTTCGCTAAATCAATAAATATTCCCAATGTGAATTTAGAATTGTTAAATGAGTCTGATATAATTCTTGTAAGCTGAATAATAGCATTCTCTGTTGAATTATTTTTTTTAAATCCATATTGCATATTATATAATAATTTGTTTGATAAAAAGTGATTGAATCTATAAATATGAATATATTAATATAAAGAAAAATGGTAAATATGAATCTATAAAATAAATAATAATATTTATATGCAACTGCTGAAATAATTCTTTAGCAAAACAACAATTTGAAAAAATGCATACTATTAAAATCTAAAATAAGCAAACTATTAAAATAAATGATCATGTTTAATCTTAGCATTATTAAGAATCACCGAATTAATTATATTTACAAATAAAAAAATACTAATTTGTAAAAATTAACTACCTTTTTTAATAAAAATAGTGAAATTTTGAGATACTCTAACTTCGATCATTCATGGAAAAACAACGAAGGAAACAATTAACACGAAGGTTGTAAAATGTAAAAATGTGACTTAGTGAATATGAACTTGTGTTGCAATTGCGTAAATTTACAGGTAACTTTACCTGTAAATTTACCAGTAAGTTTTGACATTTTTATTATGGATACTCACCATGGTATTTTATTTGAATAAAGAATTTGTTTATAATTTTAAAATTACCCTGTTTTAAAACAAAATTTACTGGTCAACTTGGAGGTAAACTTTGATTTCAAAAAATACTTTTAAATTTAAATAACTGAATATGAAATAATTACAAAACAATAATATATATTGCAACTCATTGAAAAAGTGTTTTGTCAAGTTAATACATCTATGTCATCTATGAATTTACGTGAGAAAGCTCGGATGGCTTGTGGATTGAAGGCTGTCGATAAAGGTATGAGTAAAAGGAAAGCAGTTATAACATTTGGCTTTGAAAGATCAACTTTCATCGACAGAAGTAACGAAAAACATACTTAAAAAAACGGCAAACCAACTAAGTTGAGCGAAAACATCGAGGGCATTTTAGTAAAAATTTTAATATTTACGAGTGATATTGGTTTTAGTTTGACTAGACTTGAAATACTGTGTGTTGTTTACAACTATTTGGTTAATTCAAATCAAATGTGTTTTAACGGCGGCGAAGTTACACTTGCCTGGTATTACTCATTTATTAGACATCATTGTGAAGAGCTATCGCTCAGAACTTCAAATAATATCCCGTCAAACCGTGCAATGTCAACTCAGCCAGGCACTATTGATCGATGGTATTTGTTAAAATTATATGTTTATATTTAAATATATTTCATAATTAATTGTTATTTAATAAAAAAAAAGTGCAATTTTTAAAAGGTAAATTTCAATTTGATTGCAATGTTTGCAAATTGTCCTTTTTTTATAAACTGCTCAATTTATAGCATTTTAATAACCTACTTTATAATTTTTTTTTATTTCTTAAATCAAGGTTTGCACAAGTGTCTAATATTTACAATATACATGGATTTGCAACTAAGCCGTTACACATTTTTAATTGCGATGAATCTGGTCTTCAATGTGATCAAGGCAAATTTAAGGTTGTGTGTCGGAAAGGTTTAAAAGGGCCTAAAAAACTTTGCAGTAGCAACGAAAAGGCTTCAGTCACAATATTTGTTTGTTGTGATGCTTTAGGAACATTCTTGCCTTTTCATGTTTTATTCCAATGTGCGTTCGGGCTCAAAAGCAACAGGTATTTTTCCTTTGTGTTGGGAAAAAATGACTAATGAAAAGTTAGCTATTGGATCGATTTTTGTGCAAAGTAAGCCTTACCAACACAGCCAATAACAATCACGACAATTCCAGAAATTCCTTCAAGTATACAAAAACATAGAAGTTCAAGCACACAAACTTCTTCAAGCTCATTAAAACAAAAACTTTTTTTAACATGCTGCATAACTGCTTGTGAGCATTTAAAGACATCAATTTTAAATGCTTTACATGTTGGTCAGCCCAAAGATTCCGTATCATTGTCAAAGCTAAATGTTTCAAATAATAACACGCGCTTCATGAAAAGTTACATTATGACTTCTAAAGAAGCTTTGATAGAACTTACAAATAAGCAAACAATGGCACAAAATACAAGAACGAAATACAAGCTAGAAAAGTTTTGCGTGAAAAAACAAAACAGGAGGTTAATTCAATTAAGACTCAAAAACGTTTGGCAAAGGAAGCAGGTTTGTTTAACAAACCTACAATTAAAAAGCGGAAACCACAACTAGTGGGAGTTATTGAAATTCCGATTATATCAGAATCCGGAGCGACTTCCATATATCAGCACTGTAAATCTGATGGTTCTTTGAATTCAAAAAAAATGTCAAACTTGTGACATTTTTTTTGAGATGAAACTGCAGCTCAACAATAATTAAGGATGCGTTGCAAATCCTGTGACAATCGGATTTTGAATGGATCTTGCCGTTCTAATTTGGTGAACGATATGTGGAAGAATTGCCAATAAACTAGTATTTTTTTGTAAAAAAAAAATTTCTTTTTAACTTGAAAAATATCTTTTTAATTTTATTAACCATCAGCGTAGCGAACGTAACACGTAGATGCCCCCAAGAAGTCCTTGGACTTTTCTGTGATAAGACCATAAGGACTTCTTAGGGCACTTGAACAAAAAAAAAAGGGGGATAAAACCCAAAGTAATAAAATAGCTGACTAGTTATAATAAAAATAAAAAATAATACTATTTATACCTAAAAAGGCTTTTTTTATCTGCTCCATGTTGTTTTCTTTGACAACCCAAAAGACTTTTTTTTAAAGTCCGGGACGACGCCCGCCTTGGTTACTGGTATTACCTGATATTATATCATCATTAAACAATAAAACAACATTTAAAAATTATTTTTTATTATCCGCGATGTGATGCGTTATTAGGATTTATATAGCGACCGAACTTATGAGAAGTTCGGTCAAAGTAGATGTTTAATTCAAAGTTCGGTCAAAGTAGATGTTCTCATTTGAAATTAAATATTGAGTACTAGTTTTTATTTTTCATTTTTTTATTTTTACAATATCGATTATCAATATAATTTTCTGTATATTTCAGAAAAAAAAAAAAAATTTTATTTATGCGTGATAAATAAATGTTCAAAGCTTAAGTGACCGAACTTAGGCGATTTTACGGTATATATATGCATAAACTTGCAATACTTGTAATTTGGATGTACATAAAATGCAATACTTGTAATTGGATAACCATAATAACGCTCATTTGTCAGTTTAGACTTTTTACGGAAATTGTAAATTTAGTTTTCAAAAATGTTCTTTACCGGTAAAAAATAGTTACACAAATGCCGATTTTTCAAAATAAGAAAAAAAATTTTGCGGTCGAAAATTTAACATTACCATTAAATTATACAACAATATTGTATAATTTATTATACATTAATATTGTATAATTTAAAATAATATTGTATAATTTAATTTTTTGTTGCTTGTAATTGTATGTAGGGCAATTCCACGTTGTCACGGCGTGACATTTGACTCTTTTTTTTTTGGGAAAAACATCAGATTTTAGCGCATTTGAAATTAAAAATTAAAATAGTTTATTTAAAATAATTTCAAAAAAAGTCTTGTAAAATTCAACTACGCTTTTTTATTAAGTTTTATTTAGTTAACTAAGTATCATGTACTCGAATAAGGTTTCATTTCCATTTTATCATTAAACTTTTTAAAGCAATGGGCTATAAATATATTTTACAAGCATTATTAATGATGTTTCCAAGTTCTGTGCCATCAAAAGCAGTTTTATTTTTTTCAGCAGCAACCATGAAAACGTTAACTTGACTTTTCATCTCTGACAGCTTTAAAAAAATCATTAATCAGAGCTTCTCTTCGAACAATTTTTTTTGTTGCTAATCTTTTTATGGTTGCTCCTATACCATCGCATGGTCCTTTACCATGAGAGGTTGCAAAGTAATTCCAGCAAATTTTAATTTTGTGCTTGCTTTCAAGCCATGGAATTGAAGCTACTATGTAATAATTTTTAAATTGACTGCTAGGACCATCAGACCAAACTTGCCAGTATTTTACATCCTTTCTAGAAGGTTAGTTATTAACAAGTCAATAAAATAAATAACTGAACTTCTTGAATGGTTCAATTATCATAAATAATAACGGCAGATTTACAAGAGTCACAAAGCCAGCTAACAGCAGTAAATAATGTTACTAACTTTTTGTTCCAATGTGCTGACTGAACTTCATCCTGCCAGAAAGTTGAGAAGTTTTCTGCAAAGTTAACTTGTAACAAAACTGAATCAAGATTGCATTTTAAACCTTTTTTTTGTTTTTCATAACTCATTGATTGTTTACCTTTTTATAAAATAATGCAAAAGAAATTTGGGTAGCATTTTGCAAACATTGTTGTACAAAATTATGGCTTTGTCTTTTTTTATTGCTTTTTCAAGGTACTTAGTTCCATTAAGTTGTGAAACTTTCTCCCAAAATAATTTCTTTATCGTGGTTTTTTAATCTAATTGGTATGTTTTGAGAAATAACTTTCCGTCCTTACAATCTTCACAAAGATTGTTCCAACAATTATCATCTTTCTCGTCACACACTAAAGTATTTGGTAAAGCATGCAAATAAAGGGGAATTTTTAAATTGATGAAATGTAATGCTTTGAGTGACAAGATAATGTTTTCATGTTTTTGACATGAACAGACATTTCTAGGTATTAAGCTTGATAAAAGTATATGGCCTGATCTCAAACTAGTAAACTTGGATTTACTGATTAAAAAATCAGTGTGTTCATTTTTAAATATTTGATATGCTTCACTAATATTTATTGTTAGTACCTTTTTTTCATTT
>NC_061169.1:13418978-13536478 GCF_022113875.1 Hydra vulgaris
GTTCCATTGTGGGATGTATATATAATTATTTATACATGATTTATACATTATATTATAATGTATAAATAATGTATACATATTCATTATATATATATATGTATATATATGTATATATATATATATATATATATATATATATATATATATATATATATATATATATATATATATATATATGTATTGGATAAATGTGGTATACTATTCGAAATACAACTCTGAAAGGAAAAAAAAAAAATTTCTCCATCGATTTGATTCTGCTGAGTATTGGATATTTGATGTTAGATGCTGTTGCAACGCTAAACTTTTCAACTATTAGTTTTTTAGGATATTCAAAACATTTTCAATATATGTAAGTTGAGGTATATATTTTTGTAATATATTTGTTTTTTAATCTTTTTCACTCATCAATCATAGAAAAATTATGAAAAGTGTCAAAAAAAAAGTAAAAGCAACTTATCTAAAAGCGAAATTAAAAAGAAAATAAGGGAAGACAAATTTTGCATTTTTTCCGGATATTTTATTCAATCAACTTTCCAGATTTTTAAAATATGACTAGGATGATCTATGTTTGATAAATGTATATATATATATATATATATATATATATATATATTATATATATATATATATATATATATATATATACATATATATATATATATATATATATATATATATATATATATATTATATATATATATATACATGTATATATATATATATATATATATATATATATATATATATATATATATATATATATATATACATAGATTTATATATAGATATAGATATAGATATATATATATAAAGTAGCGATTCTTTACAGTTTTTAGCGTTAGACAAAAATCTTATTATTTTCTTGAACTTTACTTGTTTATATATTTTTTTAAGGTTAAGCATGAAATTTGAAATTTTTTGCATTAAAAAATTTCAAATTTCATTAAGTTTTTAATTTCATTAAGTTTAAATCTACCTCTTTTCAACCATATATAAGAAGTACTATTTACTATATTATGTACTGTTTATATTGCTTCACTTATATATTTTACTTTTTAGAGTTTCAAAAAAAAGTTTTATTCCAATTTGCTGAAATTAACAACATTTTAGTAGATATAACTGCACAGTTCTCTAATGATCCAGAAGAAGGTTTTACACAACGTAAAATTTCAGATGAACTTAATGTTTTGAAAAGAAAAATTGCAAATATAGATATCCAATACATCGCTTTTGTATTAGTAAGTTTTATCTTTATAGTTTATATGTTATATATTGTTACAATAATTCTTTTAAATTGTCATAAACATTTTCAATGTTTCTTTCACATTGTTTCTTTTTAGGTAAAACAGTTATCATTAATTAGCGGTAAAAAATCGAGTAGATACAATTAAAAATATTTTGCTCTTGTAAGTAATTAGCAAAAGTTTGAATTTTAACATTTATGATTGACCGTACATTATTTATCATCTTTTTTATATATGTAGACTACCAACAGACACTATTTTGTCCGAATACAGCATGAATGGTCTAAAGAAGAAAAAAAAGTTTAAAGAATTGACAAGTCTATGTAATGCTGGTATTCTTATTTGCTTATTAATGTGTTTGAATAAATTTTAAAATTAAAAATGATGTTTTAATAAAATATATATTTTTTTTTATTCTTTAGCTATAGAACCTGACACGTATTCAAGTATATTTTATTTTATGATCTTATTGAAATATGTCTTGTTGTTTTTATTAGAAACTGCTTTAAAGTCAAATAAAAACAAAATGGATGCCATCCATCCAACTTATTGGGAGAGTAATTAGGAATTCTTCTGACCGATTAAAGAAAACATCCACTAATATGAATATCGATCAATGATCGGCTTAATTAGCTGTTGTATTTTTATTTATTTTCCATTTTTCAGCAATTTTCTTCTATTTATAATGCACTATCGATTATATTCTACAGTACCTAATAGTTTTTAATTTGGAAAGGGTAATTTTATTTGAAAAATTATTCTTATTTTTTGTAAAGTAATTAATTTATTTTAAATATATCAAATTACACTTTATTTACTTAGATTTCTTTTTATAACTTCCCTTGCCTAAATTAAGGAAAATCTAAGGTGTGTGTTGTAATTTATTGCGTTTTTATATAACTTTTAAAAGAATGTCTTGGTAATATTCAGACGTCTCTAGGATGTCTGAATAAGACGTCCTTAAGTCATTCATATGACACCAGTCAGAGACATCTCTAAAACATCTGCAAAAAATGTCTTTAGAACGTTTATATATATATATATATATATATATATATATATATATATATATATATATATATATAATATATATATATATATATATATATATATATATATATATATATATATATATATATATATATATATATATATATATATATATGCTAAGATTTGTAATATCTATATATAATATATGTATATATATCTATATTATAATATATGTATATATATATATATATATATATATATATATATATATATATATATATATATATATATATATATATATATATATATATATATATATATATATATATATATATGCTAAGATTTGTAACATCTTTGCTGTAGAAATAGGTAAATGAATAAATAAATTGTATATATTTTGTTGTTCCTGTGTTGTTTCGTTCAATTTTATGATCTTTCCATCTCTGGTTGTATAAATAATTATTAAGATTATTTCTTATGTTGACACCAAGTTACTGTGTGGTTTAATTTAATTTGATGTATTATTATTTATATATACATGATTTATACATTAATGTTTATATGATGCATACATATTCATTATATATATATATATATATATATATATATATATATATATATATATATATATATATATATATATATATATATATATATATGTATATATATATCAATATATATATATATACATATATATATATATATATATATATATATATATATATATATATATATATATACATATATATTCTTATAAGGTTAAGCATTATTCAGTTTAAATCTACCTCTTCTCATCCATGTATAGGAATTACTATTTACTACTTTATATACTATTTATATGGCTTTACTTATATATTTTATTTTTCAAAGTTTCAGAAAAAATTTATATTCTAACTTGCTGAAATGAAAAATTTTAGTAGATAGAACTGCACTGTTCTCTAATAATCCAGAAGAAGGTTTTAAACAACGTAAAAGTTCAGATAAACTTAATGTTTTGAAAAAAAAAATTTGCAAATAGAGATATCCAATACATCACTTTTGTATACATGAGTTTCATCTTTAAAGTTTGTATGATATATATTATTACAATATTTATTTTAAATTGTCATAAACATTTTCAATGTTTCTTATACATTGTTTCTTTTTAGATAAAACAGTTATCATTAATTGGCGATAAAAATCTAGCTGATACAATTAAAAATATTTTGCTCTTGTAAGTAATTAGCAAAAGTTTGAGTTTTAACATTTATGATTGACAGTAGAGCATTTATCTTCTTTTTTATATATGTAGACTGCCAACAGACACTATTTTGTCAGAATACAGCATGAATTGTCTAAAGAAGAAAAAAAAGTTTAAAGAGTTGACAAGTCTATGTAACGCTGTCACTGGTATTCTTATTAGCTTATTAATGTGTTTGATTAATTAAATATTAAAAATGATGTTTTAAAAAAAAAAAAAAGTTTTTTGGCTCTGGAACATGACATGTATTCAAGTATGACATATATATTTTATTTTATGATTTTATTGAAACATGTTTTGTTGTTTTTATTAGAAGCTGCTTTAAAGTCAAATAAAAACTTAACCAAAATGGATGCTATCCAACTTATTGGGAGAGTAGTTAGGCATTCTTCTGACCGAATAAAGAAAACATCGACTAATATGGATTTCGATCAATGTTGGCTTAATTAACTGTTGTATTTTTTTTCCATTTTTAAGCAATTTTCTTCTATTTATAATGCACTATCGATTATATTCTACAGTACCTATTTGTTTTTAATTTGAAAAATGTAACTTTTTTGTTTGAAAAATTATTCTTAATTTTTATAAAGTTATTAATTTATTTTAAATATATATAATTACACTTTATTTACATTGATTTCCTTTTATAACTTCCCTTGCCTAGATTAAGGCAAATCTAAGGTGTGTGTTGTAAATCATTGCATTTTTATATAACTTTTAAAAGAATGTCTTGGTAAAATTCAAACGTCTCTAGGACGTCTGAAAAAGACGTCCTTAAGTCATTCATATGAGACCAGCCAGAGACGTCTCTAGAACGTCTTTAAAAAACGTCTTTAGGACGTCCGGAATGGACGTCCTCAAGCCTTTCATTTGAGACCAACTAAGGATGTCTTACGGACGAGACTTAAGACGTCTAACGGACGTCCTTAGGACGTCAAAATGCCCGCTGGGAGTTGATTAGAAAAAAAGCTGAGTCAAAAATAAGAATGCTGCAATGAAAGTTGAGATAATAAACTGATGGTTTGGTTGCTATGTTCTCAAAACTGACGGTTTGGTTTCTATGTTCTCAAAACGTCGCAATGATGATAGAATAACGTTTAAACTGTTTTTTTCTTATTGTACTTTTTTAAAAAATTTTAAAGATTTATGTTGCTAGAATTAATGGTAGTTAACTATTAATATTTTTTAACAAAATTTATAAATTTTTAACAAACATTATAAAGTTGCTGGAAAAAAATTTTTTTATTAACTTACAACACTTACAATAAGGTTTTAAAATTTTCTTTAGAGTTTTTCTCAAAATTTTGATTTCATCCGAAATTTTGTCAAAATATCTATAACTCCGCCATTTATGAGAAAATAAAAATGACTTTTTTTTTTTTATTTTTTGCTCCAGTAATGATTTCATTTCTAAGAATCGATACCTTTTTGTGTTTTGTGCTGTAACTGTTCAAATAGAAATAGTTTTTGATGCTTTTAAAATTTTTATTATTTTTTTTATTATTTAAATTCAATTGCTGTTAAACATCTTTGCTTTTAAAATTTATAAAATAAATTAAAGGTAGTTATTGGTCTTAAGTGTTCTTTAATCGCCGGTTTTTCTTCCACAGCCTGAGTAATATATGCCAATTGTATTCAAGGTAGATTAAGATTTAACTTTATTAAAAATGTTGGTTCCTATAATATAAGCCTTTGCTTCCTTATAATATAAGCCTTTGCTTCCTCGACGGTTCGTTGCACAAAATCTGTTTTTAAAACATTTTTTTTTTGGTTAAACCTTTACTTTCAAGCTGCATAATTTTCTAATAATATTCATACAATTTTTTTTTTTTAATGACTATTTTTTTTAACTGCTTTTAGAAGCATTAAAACAATAGCTTAATGAATATTCATATCTTCACAAAGTCCGTATCTTCATGAAACAAAAAGATTTACATTAGATTTGCATTCAAATTATTTTTACAATTCACGTATACATATAAATAAAATAAAATACAAAAGTTTATACTGAACTTACTAGTTCCCTTTGTAAAACTTAAGAAATAAATCTTAATAGTAAAAAGCTCGTATAAAACACAAATAATAACAACGTTAAAATAGTCAAAACAAAAATGAATTAGCTAAAAAAGAAAAAAGAAAACTTTTCTTATGATCAAGTTTTTAAAGTTTCTTTTTTTGTTAAAACTTAAGTGAATATATGGACTTCAACATAAATTTATATTTCTTTTGACAGTCGTTTTATAATTTAAGTCCTCGATGCAATGTATAATATTCTGAGAGTTTATCACATTTCCAAGGCAATTTATAGTTGTTTTTTCCATTTGATTTTAGATTATAGTTTTTATTTCCATTTAATTAAATTTTAGGTATGGACCCTCAGCAACAGAAAAAATGTAATTAAAAAACCACTTATTTGTATATTCAAGGTGATAATACACTTTTGTAATTAATTATTGAGTTAATTAAGTTTATACATAGATTAATTACGTAAATTATTATTTCAAACATACTAATAAATGTTTTATTATGAAAAAAATATAAGTTCAAAAAAGTTACTTTTTTACTGATTTGTTTACAATTTTTAAAATAATTTTGCCCATTATTTATGCGTTAAAATTAATTTTTTTTTTTGTGTTTCAATTATTTAAGATTTTAAACTTTTTGGCAGTCGGTTAAGCTATATGAATTCAATTTTTTATTCTAACATAAAAAGATAAAATATTTTGTGCTAAATTTGTTATAAATTAACAATCTTTACTTGATTTAAAAGCACTAATATTGTAATAGATGTATAAAACCTAATCATTTATTAATTGAATAAGTAAAAAAATTTATACTAGCAATTACTTATTTGTTTTCTTTAACATTGTCAACTTTCCCAGTTGGTTTTTTTATACTAAATCTGCATGGTAAATTATTTTTTGTAGCCTGTTGTTGCAAAGAGAAAAAGAAAAACCTCAATATAAAAATTATATAATCACAATAAAACATTTAATATAATTTGTTTACAGTTTTGAGAGTTTTCTTGTTAATTGTTTGAGCTGATCTTAACTGTTTTACCAGATAAAATCTCTTGTTTTGCTATGTCCCAAAAATTTTCTCTATAAAAACCAAAGTGTTTATTTTTCAATAAAATAAACACTTTGGTCAATTTATTTAAAAATGGTCAAGACATATAACCCAATAAAACTTATTGATGAAAAAAAGTGCAAAAAAAGACCTCAAACTGCTGCATATAGTGTATTGGAAAACCTTTATGATATATCTGCCTGCAGATAAGATTTAGATGAAGTTCCCTGTTGTGATAATAGAGTGAAATGACCTATAGCAAAAAAAAAATATCAACTGAAAAGTTTCATCATCTAAGTTTTACAGCAGAATCAGGAGTAATGAAAGGTAAATATCTTACATTCAGAGTTATTTTAAATGGAGCAGAAGACAGTTTAGCACTGTCTGCTTATGAAGTGTTAACACATTACAACAGTGTTGAGTCTTTGCTAGGAATTGTTTTGGATAATACAAATGTCAACACTGGCTGTAAAACTGGATTTTTTACCAGCCTTAAACAAAAACTTGGAAGAACAATTCATAAAATTGGTTGTGCACTTCACAGCACAAAGATAACAGAGTAACCTTTGCGCCATAAAAAAGAATATCTCAATGGCAGTACAAACATTCCAACAACATTTTATGATAAATATAGGAAAAGCTGCTGCGCAAAATCATTATAATAAACCGATTGCCAAATTTGAATCTGTTTTGACTTGTTTTAGTTGTTCCGGAACAGAGTGTGATCAATGACTTAAGTTCTAATAAAAGGTTATTGCTCGAATATGTGTGTGGTATAAGTTCAGTTAAGCACAATTTAAATAAAAATAAAAGTTAATCTGTAATTTCATATACTTACTTTTATTTGTTACTCTAATTTTAATTTATTTTCAAAAGGAAAAAATATCTATGTAAATTTAGGTGCTATAAATCCAATGTATGCTAATTATAAAATTGGTCCGGGTAATCATGCCAGGTGGTGGACATTAGCATTACGAATTTTAATTTTGTACTCAAGAACATAACAACCTACTCCAGTTCTTGAAGAAATTGTAAAGTACATACAAATAGAGTATGGTCTTACTTGGTTTGAAATTAGGAAATATAAAAACTTCACTGAAGGCCCAAGAATTTTACACTCACCATTAAAAATAATAAAAACTTCTTACCAGCCTATGCAAGACATACTACCTGTTGTTATAAGAAATGCTTATTGCCTTCTCCCAGAAAACGTTCTTTTATTTCTCCTTGTTTATTATTTGGAAGATGTCGAGACGATCCACCAGCTTTCTCAGTTGTTAAAATTTATGGTGGCATTAAAGTTAACAAAATTCCTAACATAGAAAATTTGAATATTGAGTGTGATACATGGAAAGAGCTAGTTTCTGATTATCAACTAATCTATGAGCTTCACGCTACTATAAGTTTATCACGTCAGGAACTTCATAATATGATTGAATGCAAACCAGATCTTAGTTTGCTTGGCTGGGACTTTCCATTACACAGTCAGTCTGTTCAGCATGCTGTAAAGCACGGTTCTGAAGTTTCAAAAAACTTTTTTTTTTTATAGAATAAGCATTAGGAAAACAAAAAAGAAGAAAGTTCTAAAAAGATTATGATGCATAAATATTTATTGTTGTAACTTTCTCGACATCCCACATTTTATAATGATTATTATAACAAATCATAATACTAATAATCAAAAAACACACACTTGTTATAATAAGTTTGAACCAAGAATAAATTATTCTAAAATTTTATTATTTTGTTTGGTAATATTTGGCACTATTGTTGGATTGTATCTAGGAGGAATCTAAGGCAGATCTGGGCTGCAGGACTTTTCTACTCATGGAGCTGAAAGTTTTTGATAACTAAATAATTTTCTTAGCCTTAAACTCCAGATCAAAATTTAAGGTCGTATAATTTAAAAATTTTAACTTGGGTTTAGTGTGTTAAATTTAGGTGAAAAATTAAGTGCGCTGTGTGCTTCATTTTTTTAATATTAGGTTTGAAAGAAAAATGAGAAAATAGAAATTGTTTTAATTGACCTATCAATCTAACTTTGTTCATATACTCCAAAGCTTTTTATCTTCAACTTCATATATCTTCAAGATTTTAACTTTTAGGGATCAAAATCTGCTTTATAATTTAGGATTTCATATTTTTCGGTGAGACATAATTTACAAGATTTGGATGTAGGATTATATGCTTTACATCGCCTGAGAATTTTCCACTTAACTATAGGAACTAAATTGGCTTCTTTTATTTTCCATACCTGCTTTGACAGCTCAGTATCATTTTTGTATTTTGGGATGTTAAAAGATTTAACGTGGTTAGCGTATCTCAATTTAAAAGAAGTCTCACTTACACCGATGTAGGATTTTTCGTTAGGAGATGAATCACTAGTGGTGGTTACAGTTGCTTGGTATACAATGTTGCTTGTTAAACATCTATTGGACAACGGTCAGAAACTTTTATCTAAGCAGTTAAAATTTTCTTGATTAGAGTTTGTATCGTTGTATAAAATGTATTTGTTGTGCGAATTTATGATCGATTTCACACTTGGCATACAACTGTAGCTAACTTTGACTGTGTTCCTGTTAAAGATTTTATGTAATTTGTTATTATTAGGAAAATGTTTGCCAATTAATTTCAAAAAACATTTTCCCACGTTGGTGCTAACATTTTTGCTAAATGGAGGATTAAACCAAATGATGTTGCGTGCTCTGTTCCGTTTTTTAGTAGATATAGCTTTAGGATTATATGTTAGATTACATTTAAAACCAGACTTAAATAAAGCCTCATTATAAAGAGGAACAGCATGTTGAAATATTTCTTTGGTAGAATTTGTAGAATTTGGAAGAATTTGTAGATAATCTATGTTCAACCGAGTGTGGTATTTGTTTTAGTATACTTGGAGGGTGATTTGAATCAGCATGGATATAATTTAATGTATTATCAGATTTGAGATAAGGTTTAAAGGTGCACTCACTAAGATTTAGAGTGACGTCGAGGTTGTTAACAATTTTCATGTTGCATTGTATAGAAATCCGTAAACCATTGTATTTAAATATTTTGGAAAGATGCTTTTTTATTTTTTCCATTTGAGGGCCGCTTTTATTCCTAAAAACTGCTAATCCATCGTCACGGTATAAACCAACCTCAAACTTGTTATAAAATTTTGAAATTTTGAAAAGAAGAAATATTCCTACAAGCTCACAAACCTCCGCACCGTCAAAAGCTCATTCGAAAATCTAATCAAACTTATACGTATGCTGATAAAACATCTAATCTTTACAAATTATCTAAATATGATTACAACCACTTGTTAAAAAATGCAATCACTTCAAATTACAAATTATCTAGCTCAAATATAATAAATAAAGTAAACATAGAAGGTAAACGTCTTTTGAAAAATCATGAAGTTTTCGATAAAATTGATATTAATACAGCAATCGTTTTATCACCTTAAAAGACCATAAAGATAATTTTGAAAACAATCCGACTGTCCGTTTATTGAATCCTGTATAAAATATGAAATCCTAAATTATAAAAATACTAATCTACTAAATAAAAGGAGTGAGATTGTTTCTAAGTGCAGACATAGAAACAGATTCCTCATTTCTCAATTTGACACTGGCGATTAGAATAGATGTTTTTCCATAATATTATTATTATTATTATTATTATTATTATTATTATTATTATTATTATCATTATTATTATTATTATTGCTGTTATTTGTATTATAATTATTTGACGTCAGAACTCATTCCATTGTTTTTTTTTTGAATTTTGTAACGGTTTTTTAATTGTATTTTTGAATGGTTTTTTCTTGATTTAAATATATGGCTGATGAGTGCCGAAAACGGCATGAAACTTTAAGTACCGTAAAAAAGTTGTTTTTTCTCATCTAACCTTTTATATATATATATATATATATATATATATATATATATATATATATATATATATATATATATATATATATATATATATATATATATATATATATATATATATATATATATATATATATTTTAGGGATATGACAATTTCATAACCCTATATGCCCATATGATAATTAGTGGAGGTTTTGTGTACAAATAACGAATAAGTAAGTATTTATCTTTTAGCTTAAAAAAAGTTCACCCTCTAAATGAGAAAATGATGTGTCTAAGATATAACATGTAAGTATATTCACATAAAAGTTGCATCATTTTACAATAACATTTTACATTTTACAATACATCACCGATAAATAAATATACCCGTATTTTTCTAATATTCATTAATTAAAAGAAATATTCAACTTTTCAGTCGATCTGCAGAGTGGAAGCAGGTCTTGCATTACTTTAATGGCACGCTCGGCACAGATATTTGAACGCTGGGTTGCTATAAGTGTTTCAGTATATATTTCCACTGACCAAAACTTCCTCAATGAGCGCAAAGTCTTAGGATACTCTTTACAAGCTTCTGACAAATTATCAAAGTCGGCAAGATTGAAGAACTGAGAAGAGAACCAGACTTTTGACCATGAACCACAGATGAAATCACATGCCACTTTTGCTTTTGTCTAAACTCTGGCATCAGGATGAAACTAAGCAAAACATAAATTGCTCTTGAGTTCCATCTTGCATTACTGATAGATGGAAGTGATCGGAAATGCACTTTTGGGAAGCTTCCTGTACTTTTGAAAGACCTGTAGCATGATACAAAGTGATCAAGAAAGGACATGTCATCTCGCCAGCGATCCTGTTCTACTTTCTCCTGTTCTTTTCCTGTATTATCAAATGATTTCTTCAATTGTTCATAGTGTCCTTTTATTTGTGAAATAAAGGAATAACAGATGTTTGGTGAATTCGTTGTTCCCCCAAAATGATCATTCATGACGTGTTTCAATATCGTATCCAGAATATGGTGTTGACAATCAATAAACATAGGTTTTTCCAATCCAATATCTTCAAAGTGCTTCGGCAACAGTGTGACAGCTCCCAGATTTTTTCCAGTATTAGCTGCAGTTGTTTCAGAAACGATCATTTTTATTGAGGTCCATAGTTCATATTCGTCAAGCACAGTTTTTATTCCATTGAATATTGTCTCACTTTTTCCATTTGTCAATTGAAGGACAGCAAGTCTGACTTCCCTAGTTTCATTTTTCAAAACAACTACCTGATATTCCTTCTGTGTATTCTTACCATAAAAGTGTAAACAAGAGTGTTTATTTTTTAAATTTTCCTTGAAATTTCTTTTTAGCTTTTCTCCTTCTTTTATTACTGCTTTGTAGATGCCACTCTGAGTTGGAATAGGTATGGAAACTCCGCTTTTGGACAAAGTTTCACATACTTTGTGGGCCTTTCTTGTACTCAGTTTTGTTTTAGTTACCAAACGTACTGCAGAATCAGTTTTTTTCCTTTTACTGGAAGAAGGTTTCGCATAATCTTCATTGCTACTATTACTTTGTTTTTCACTTATAGATTTTTCTGTTTCTAAAACTGTTTCCGAATCTTCTTCACTACTTTCTTCAACAGACTCTTGTATGACTGACACTCTTCTTTTAAGCATCTTCACTTTTCTTGGATGTATTCCCTGTGTGTCTTCTTTTGTGGTGCAATATCCTACTTTCCCTTTTGTTGAAACCTGCAGTTCATAAAACTCTCTGTCTTCCCTGCACAACCATTCTCCTTTCTCGTCTGTTACATTAAACAATTTACTAAAATCATTGTTTCCAGGTCTTCGAGCACGCTTTTCATAATTTTTATTACATTCTCAACTTTTTATGCAACCGTAGATCTACCTTGTTGAATTGGCCGATTCAAATTATTCCATTGGCCTTTCACTTCATCTGCTATCATTACAATTCGCTCTTTTCTACATTTTACATCAGAAACCAGAGTTTTAAATCTGGCAAAGATATTCTGCTCCATTGTAATTCTTTGCATCTAATCAAGACTGTCAATGGTAGTACACTTTCTTGACTTTTTGCACTTTTGAAATTGCATTAGATTTGAAGACCAAATCTCCTTATTCTTCTCAGAAGGAGGCGCGTTTTTAGACATTGCAGTTCCAAAGTTGTAATTCTCCTAATAGTAAACAATCAGTTAAATGCTGTGTTGGTACCAGAAGAAACAGGTTATTGGAATCTAAGTATTAGATTACTAATAAATATGAAATTTGTTAGATAAAAAATAGTTATAGGAACTTAGAGTAACGTACATAACAAGATCTTGTAACATTCATATTCAGTAAATAGAGAGCTACAAACAATTTAAATGTTAAAATGTTACCCTTCAAACAGACTTTATTTACTTGTAGGTTATTTATCTTTATATAACATGAAATTGCATTATTTCTAATTATATTGAATTATTATATTAACAAATGTTACAAAGCTCAGCATTTGGATAAGGCAGCCTATGTGTAAAATTAAAATCAGTTTGGAGAGTGACTTTTTTTCAAGGTTAAAATTTTTTAATGATATGTTCTTGAAAGAAATGATAAATGTCCACTCATAACAATAGGGGCAGTAAAAAATTCCAAGTAATTTTTTCTAATCATATACCTAATATATATATATATTCAAATACCTTTAAAAAGAAGCATAACACTTTAAACAATAAAACATGGAGAAGCATAATCATTTTTCAAATACTTAAAGCAGAATTTATTTATTTATTTTATTCTTTGTTACTTTTTTAAAGAGAAAATATTCATAAAAATACAGAGAAGTATAAAATATACAGAAATATAGGCACATTTATATATATATATATATATATATATATATATATATATATATATATATATATATAAACTTACATGTCAACAAATACATGTCAAGCACAGCAGCTCTTTCCAATAGCTCTGAAAAATAGCTTTCAACCCTTTCCAATTGCTCTAAAAAATTCAAGTAAATCTGACTTAGTTGCTTAGTTCTTTAGAATCTGAAAACAGATAAGTAAAAAACCAAAAACAAACAAACATTTATTTGTTAAAACTACTCCATATAAACAAATCAAATTAAACGAAAAAATAACATCAATTCTCCTTTAAAGCTGAGAAAAATTTACAAGATCAAATTTGCTTGCAGACCTTGTTAGTAAAACCGCTTGAATAATAAGAAAAGCGTTTAGAAAAGCTTAGAAACTACTATAAAATGATAAATGCAACGTTGAACATTGAAAGTTGACTGAACTAATTATTAGCAGACGTTTTTAAAAAATTCACAAAAATTTGCAATATTTTGTTCAATATTATAAAAAAAACAAAAATAGTTAATAGCATCCCAGAAAAGTCAATAAAATAATAATCAACATAATAAAATAAGCAAGACATGAAATAATAATCAAAATAATAAAATAAGCAAGGCATGAAATGATAGCATTTAATATATATTGCATTAAACTAATTTAGGGCTTCTAAAAAAAATTTTATTTTTAAATAAGAAATTTAAAAGTAGTAATAAACAATTTTGGCCCTAACCATCAAATTAAGAACCAAAAAAATGACAATTTTTCTAGTAATCTAGAGACACTCACGGTTCATTTGGTTAAAAATTAAAATTTGGTTCACCGTCCGAGAGAGAAAATTGAGTTTGAAGTTAGAAAGTTAGTTTGCATTTTTTCTTAAGGTGGTACTACCCTAAATTTTTTATTTTTCAAAATCTGATATTTTTTTGAAAATGATAAACATTTTTCGATAGTAGTTAAAAAACTGAATATAAAAAACATCATTTTTTACTTGTTTGTCACAAAAAAATGCTGAGTCAGCAAAAAAGTAACATGCGGTCAGATAAATGCTTTAAATTTTACAAACATATAGCTAAATAGTTGGTGGAGGGCTCTTAGTAGAATTTTTTTAAAATACAGAACCGATGTAAAATGGCAGATATTAACTCTGAAAATTTCAATGAAAAAGAGTTAATAGTTTCTGAGATATCAATGTTCAAGTTTTAAAATATTTTTAAAATATTATTCTGAGAAAAATAGCTTTTAAAATAAAAAATGTCATAAAAATCTCTAATTAAAAAACATCTAAACTGGCCACAAAAATATAAACCACCTTTAATATTTTGTTCTGTGTCAAAATAACCTTTTTATAATACCAATGAAAAAATTGTGAAAATAGGGCAAACATATAAACAGACATGGTTGCTAAAGGCGTTGGTAGGGATTCGAAAATTACCTTGTTGTCTTTAAATACTAATTTAAATACCTTATATTAATTTTTTAAGGGAAAAAAAATTTCGTGATCCAGGATGTTCAAACTGTTAAAATTTAAACAAAATTTTTTTTTGATGTTTTTAATAGGGCCCTATTATAGGGCTATTATAGATGTTTTATAGGGCCCTAAAGGCTGGAAGGTTTAAGGTGGTACGACCCTAGGGTCGTACCACCTTAAACCTTTCAGCCTTTGATAATTTTTGTACCTGTAATTGTATTTTTAAATGATTGCTCACTAAAACGACTAAGCCCAGTGTTATAAATTTTGATGAACTTTTTGATGTGGTAGAAAACAATGTGAATTTTTAGAGACACTGTGACCGAGTCATGTAGAATTCTTGTAATGTATAAATGTGAACCTTAAAATCTAGGAACAAATTGTCAGAGCTGAAGGCTCGGTTCAATTAACTCGAACTCAAATCCGACTTAGATCACACCAATGACATACAAGACTCGAGAATCGACTTGGGTTTTGCTCTGAGACGTGCGACTAAACTCAAGATTTGCTAACTTTAAAATTATTATTTTCCGTCTCTTCAAAAATGGAGAGATTTTTCTATTTTATTTTAGTTCTGAATGTTTTTTTCTTTTAACTCTCCTTAACTGCGCTAAATTTTCTCGTTTCTTTTGTCTTTTTGTTTTGGTTTGATTTGGTTTTCAATTTTTTGTTTATCTTTTTTATTTATTTATTTTCTTAACTCTCTTCATTTATATTTTATTTATTTTTATTAAATTAACTTTCCAAAACTTTTATTATTATTTTTTTTTATGAAATTTATTTCTAAAAACGCGTCCGCCATTCTGTAAGTCTTTGCACCGCTGTTCTAAGTACTCTAAAGTGTGCTTGCTACCAATTTCGGCAATTTGAAAAGTTTTAAAAGTTAACTTAATACTATGAGTGTTTTAAAAATTTAAAAAACGTTTCCATTACCTGCGACGTATTAAAAACAATACGTCCCAGTGTCGCACATCTGACCACCTAACCCTAAACTTTTAAATAAAGTTTTAAACTTAGCGTTAAGGATAATGGATTATTTATATTATTACTTTATAAATAAAAAAAGAGAATAAAAGTTGCATTTATTAGTTGTACTTAAAATAACCAATTCTCAAAAGTGCTGCTATGTATACTTTTGTACCTGCAAGCAGCGCTTCTGTCGAAAGGGTATTCAGCCAGGGTTGCTTGATTATTAGCTCTAAGCGTGCAATTAAATTCTGCAATTCAATTTAAATTCTGACATTGTCAGTTAATGTTTTTAAAATGTAACACTCAGATAAATTACTATGATAGTCTTTATGAAAGTCAGTATTAGTAATCTTAGTTTAAAATTAACGAAAGAGTGACAATTTTAGCAAATAGCTTAAGAAGTTATTTCACCGTATTGTGTACTGACTCCTTAGCTACTATAATACAGAAGCGTTTTTTAACTGTTACAGCTTTGAAGTTTTACTTTAATATAATAAAGTATAAACTTATAATTATTATCATGCCATATTATACAATTGCAACTTGGACTTACCCTTATTAGCCGCGCCTCGGTTGAACCTTTGAACATCCTAAAACTCGCCCTACGCCATTATGTTAATTATTAAAAAAATTAAGAATTTTATTTTCTTGTTGGTTAGCAGTTGAAAAATTGAAAATTTTATCGTATACTCAAGTTGATACTCACGAACCATATTTTAGAAGCGGGGTCAGTAAAACACGATTATTTGGTCCATGGGGCGGGAGGTCCAAAACTGACAGAAAATTGCGTGTAGTTATATAAGGACAAATTCTAAGACAAAAAAAAAAACAACCAATAATTGTTACTTTTTTTTTTTTGAAGGGCAAATAATTTACAATAGAAGCGGACGTTCGCAGACTATAAAAAACAACAAACAAGACACAGATCTACTTGAGACCAGAAGTCTTACTGCAGCAGTATAAATAAATTCATAAAAGAATTAATATTTAACAATTTGATGCTGCATAAATTATTATATTCTAAAATTGATAGGAAAAATAGACTAAAATTTAAAGAAGACTACAGTTCATCTTTAACAGTATCGTCAGTTGAATCTTCTACAGCTGGCTTTTCTTCTTCTTTTGTATCTTCTTTTGTATCTTCATCATCCTCTTCCTCCTATAGATTATATTTAAACAACCATTATATTAAATGCATTTTTGAAAACAAAAAACCTTATGCAGCTTAAAAACTTATTTTTTCTATTCTCAAAATCATTCCAGATTTTCAAAATGACTGCAAGTAATGTGAAATAAAAATGATAATTTTTGGCAAAAAAATTTTTTTTTTAATTTAGTATTAATTTATTACATAGAACACATTTAGGGGGTGGCAGCAGACAATTTAAAAAAAAAGTTGTTTTTAGAGGCACCCTAATGTATGATATGCAAATGACATAAAGTGGCGACATATATGCTAAAAATAGATAAATATTTCACAACAATTGAAGCAATAGCAACTTACTTCTTCTTTTTCATCTTTTTTCTTTTCTTCTTCTTCTTTTTTAGTTCTAGCTTCTTCTTCCTCTCGCTTTTTTCTTTCTTCTTCTTCAATTTTATCTTTCATTTGCTTTTCTTCAACTTTCGTTTTTTCAAATGTTTCTTTTGCAAATTTCTCAGCTTCCGCAATATCATCAGTAACAATAATATTATCGAAAATTGTACCAGATTTTACCTGAAAAATAAGATTTACTTAGATTACATCATTCCAATCATTTCTTAAAAAGTTTACTTGAAAGCACAACTTAAAAAACTTTACCTGCCAAATTTCAAATCCAATATAACCAATATCATCATATTTATATAAATTATCATCACTTTTATATTCTGGATTATCAATTTCTGGGTGAACCCATTCTCCTTTGTATGCAGGATTGTCAATTTTTCGTGGCTTCCACTCACCCTATTTTAAATTGTTATAATATTTACAAAAATGCAAAGTAATTTAAACTAAACTTTTTTTAAAAACAAAACAGAATTGAAAGAGTATATAAAATAACAAAATTACCTTGTATTCTGGGTTGTTAATCATTGGAGGTTCCCACTCACCATCTTCTTCAGCATCCCAATCTTCTGGTTTAGTTGCATCTTTATCAGGAATTAACTCAGGTTTATCATAACCTTCTGGCTTTTTATCCTCAGGATCATCAATCTTGGCTTCATCAACCCAATCAGCAGGTTTTGACAAACTGGGATCCTTGATTCTTTTAGGTGGTAAGAAGTCCCAATCACCTTCAAGAGTTCCTGATTCAACTTTAGAGCCATCGATTCTAACTTCATAAGTGTTGTCAGGTTTTACAATTAGAGTATATAAATGTGTCATCTCATCATCTTTGCATCTATATAAAATTTTAATGTGAATAAATTTAACTAATTATTTTAATGTGTATAATATTCTAGTTATTTTAATGTAAATAATATTCAAAATAATTATTTTATCTTTAAAAATACTTTTTGCAAAACTTAGTAGTTAAAAAAATATATATAATATAATTTAAAAAAAAAAATCAATTATACTAGTATGTCAAAAAATTGCAATACCTGATATCCTTCTTTGTAAGCAAATTTTTTCCTTTATATGTAAATATTACATGGACTTTTTTAGTTCCTGGTCCACAAATATCAGGTCCAAACATAATGTGATATGGTGAATCTCCGTTCATTGTTTCAGGAGTAATTGTTGAAGGAAACAATTTAATGTATCCACCTCCGCAATCAATGTTTTGTTCATGTTTCACTTGGTACTGTAAAACTAAAGTTTTACCTTCATTTGAAAAAGGGTTTGGTACTTTAGCTGAAACTTGATAAAATTTGGCATCTTGTGAAGTTTGAATTCCTTGATCACGGGCTTTGTCTCCATAAAACTTTCCTGATGATAACTTAAACTTGCCGGCATCACCACCTTTGCTTTTAGAATGAATCCACCTTTTCTCCCATGTCTCATCTAGAGAAAATAATCTCTTAGATTATAACATGTTTTCATAATTTAAAACATCAAGAAAAAAAAATCAAACTATTTCACAAAAATCGACATTAATTAGACGACGGCTGCCTTCTTCGTGCCTTGCATAGAAAAATATTACATTTTTAAAATAGTGCATCAACTAAGAAATATACCCACCATCAAAAGTATCCTTGAAATAAACAGTACATTGGGCAAAAGCAATAAATGCTAAAACAAAAATGGTAACAGACATCATATTTGAAGCACAAATATGCTACAAAAAGTGTCCACGTTCCAACCAATTCTACAAGTAAATTGTTATGAAATTCACTAGTTGATGTACGCTTTGTTCAAATACAGATAAATCTTAGTGCGTGGTTTCGCCCTATTGGCTAGAGCATTCAATAACCAATCATATTATGCAAGCACATGACGCTAAACCAATCGCGTTTGAACAACAAAACTTTTGTCTCTCGTCCGACTTTTGGGATTTATTTACAATTCAAAAGAATTATTTACGTTTTTAAATAATAAATATGATATTTAAGTAAACTCTTTTTAAAAACTATATTGTTTTATTTATGTAAAATAAAACTTTTTACTATGTTAAAAGCCAGTCGCAGTCCGAAATTTCGTTCTAATTATAAGCAATGTGAGTTTAAAAGATCAAAACTTTAATTATTTTATTTTGCTTGCCTTACACTAAAATTTTTAGAATTTTTCTTAAACTAAAAGTCTTTATAAAAAAGAAAAGTTGGATGATATTTTTTCGTGTAGGTTTTTTTATTAAAACATCAGTTTAAATTATTTTATTCATTTTCGATGCTGCGCAGTATTAAGTATACGCAGCCGCTGAAAAGGCCTTTATGAATAAGTTAAAAAACTTTTTTTAATAAATTTTGAAAATTAAAAAAAAATTGCAAATGTAAGTTAAGATAATAAAGAAATGATAAGGTGATAAGATTTTTAGATTGTAATTTAGAAGAAAATATATACTTTCACTGCGAGATTAAACATGAGTTAATCTGAAAAAAAAAAGTCTTGAGGCATAAAAAAGAGGCAAGTTTGTTGCGTCCATACTAAACTTGACAAGTTTTTACTAAAATAACATATAAAAACACAAATGGTTGTTGATTCCCGACCATAGAGAAATTTTTTCCGTATTCATTTATTGGTGATGGAGATTTTAATGAAGACCCTAAAAGTGTTGTTAGCGAAAAATTAGCTCAGAATGTAACTTTTACCGACCTTGCCAATCGAAAGAAGTTTTGTACATTTACCTGGTTTGTACTTTCTAATGTACGTTTTCATATGCAATATATTTTTAGATTTGCGACAAAGTATTCCAACAAATTACTTGAAACATTTTAACGAAAGAAAGCCACATAAAACTCTAACTGTTAGCTAAAAGACTTTCGCGTATAAAATAGATTATTATGCTACATTTAATATATTACATTTTTGCACATTAACATGCGTCAATTATGAACTGAATAACTATAAACTTTTTTTTCTTCGATAAGGGATATATTAACACATTATAAAAGGAGAAGGAGGGGGTTGAAATACTGTTAAAGATCAAAAAGATAACAGAAAGTTATTTTAAGTAAAACCTTTCATTTCAATATGATTCATGTGAAAAATGCACATAATAAGTTAAAACTTTATTTTTTTAACACAAATACAGCTATCACAAAATTTATAAAAATTTCTCATAAAACCGAACATCAACCATCATTGTCCTTTAAGTCCTCAAACGGCTCACATATGCTGCATATGGAGGCAACTTTTTCAATGTCGAGCTTATAATAATCAATCTTTTTCATAAATGAGGTTACAGTCAAAATTAATTCTTGATCTGCCCCTATATCTTTTATAAATAAAATAACCTTTTTGTGTTGAAAAGATACATTGTGGATATTCTAAAGGCAATCTTTATTAGCATTATTTTTTCCATCGTAACTGTTTAGATTTTATTTATGAAAGTTTTACCTTTAGAAAACAAAGTCTTTCGTGGTCTTTTAAATTTCATGAAAGAATGAACGGAAAAATTTTGGACGTCTCTGACGCCTAGATTTTAGGCGTCTTCAAGACGTACAATTTATGGTTTTTTAACAACCATACTTTGTACGTTTAGAATTTATAAATCTTGAAGACATCTACCAAACTGCTCAACGCAATTAAGGCCTACAACAAACAAACTCATAAAAATAAAAAATAAAAAACCGATAATTTAAAACAAATCCGATTGATTGTTAGCGGCAAACCGAAATACTTTTTATTTATTAGTATTTAATTTATGCAAACAAAGAATTCGAATTTAAAGTAATTTATTTATAAAGTTTACCGCCTCTGTTTTTTAATTGATTAGGCATTCTGAATCGAATAATTTTTTTTTTCAAGATAGCCGAATAAGTCCCGAGTAATACGAAAAATGATACTAAATACCGAAAACAGTTTTTTAAAAGGGGCTTAAAGTTATGATTATTTATGCAAAAACGACTTTGGTAGAAAAATTAACACTACCATAGGTTATCTAAATCTAACGTGACATTATTGATAAACATACTCATTTAGGTGTGGTATTTGAAATAGTAACTTCAATTTTCATAAAAAATGGTTTTTATGGATAATTTTCCCAAATAATGTCTGATTATAAATGTCAAGTTACATTCATTGAAAACAAACACCAATACGTGCTGTTATGAAAAAATCAAAATCATAGACTTCTCTATACCCAAGGTACTTTATGTATTTATAATAGTGGTTAAAATAATCTTTTCATACATACCAAATATGTTATACTTTTTGATGAAAAAACATATATTGTAATTGAAACATACCCAGCCAGCAAGTCATATTGGGCCCCACATGGGGCCCAAGTGGACAGTTTTATGGGGCCCAAGTGGGTTGCCCACATCCCGCCCAAGGAAAACTGTTGCTGGGCGTGAAATGGGGCCCAAGTGGGCAGCCTATATGGGTTGCATGTGTATTTTTTTATTTATTTAAATTTTTTATAATATTTTGAATAATTATTTATTTATTTTTAAATTAGATGCATTTAATTTAATTTTAGTTATAAATATGTCACGCGAGTATAGCTTTATAGAATAAGGATAAGAATGAGAATAAGGTGCACAATAATAAACATTTATATATACCACAATCTTAAAATTCTTATATAAATAAGTTAATTTAAACCTCTGTAAATGTTTAATTAAGAATTTATTTATATCAACCTCTTCAAGACCTGTCTTTTTATATACATTTTTGCTTGCGGGTTTATAAAAACTCAAATAGGGTATACACTTTTAAAAACTTTTTATACATAAAAAAAAAAAATAGTTTTCAATTACAATTTAAATCTCTTTTACTACTAAAATGATTTGACTTTAAATAAAAAGAAGATTTTTCGAAAAAGAGTTAATTTGAATTTAGTTTAAAATGCTGGTATATTGTAATTGAAAAAACTCATCATTTTGTTCGGAAAAACGTGTACCATGCCTTAGTTGTAATAAATATTTACAGTTGTAATATGGTTTTGAAATCTTACTATGAGAAGGTTTTTAAAAACCCTAGGGAATGAAAAAAAAGGAAGCTAAGGGAATCATACTTTTTTTAAAAGTATGATTTAACTCCTATAGCTAAGGTTAAAAATTCCCGGAAAATTTTATATTGCAAAAACTTAAAGTTAAAGTAATTATATAGTTTTATAAAGTTCATTTATTTGTTTCAAAAATATGCGTTTTATCATCTTAGGATTTGGGTATTCTTTAAATATTTTAACCAAAAATATAAAATAATAAAAACCCACAAGAGAAAAATGCACATTTTTTAGTCACATTTTTGTAGCTAATTTAAGAATCGCGCATTTTATAAAATAAGCAAAAAAATGCTCAAGATACAATAAAATCTTTTTTAGATTAACAAGTATTATTGTGCATTATTTCTGTAAAGTTTT
This sequence comes from Hydra vulgaris, assembly GCF_022113875.1. Taxonomy (NCBI): domain Eukaryota; kingdom Metazoa; phylum Cnidaria; class Hydrozoa; order Anthoathecata; family Hydridae; genus Hydra; species Hydra vulgaris. The sequence goes on from NC_061169.1 coordinate 13,441,634, forward strand.
TTTTAAAGATTTTTCATGTGTAAAGATTGCCTACATAAACGATTTTAGGTGGAGGGCGTGTGGGGGAAGGTTCTACTCACACAAAGATGGTGATTTTCAAGTTATGGTCGGTTTTTGACAAATTTAGTCGGTTAGTCGAGTATTTGATACAATGCGGATGAATTTTAGTTTTTAAGGTCCTTTTTTTTTTCTATTTTTAAGAAACCAGTCGTTACTTTCTACGGATTCACCTCTCCTCCCTCGTTTTTTAATTGATTGTTTTAAGTCAAAAGTGCCTTAGAAAGGTTGTGACGAGTGAGACTTAAGTCTTAAAAATACTTATTTGAACATGGCGGCGAAATCATTAGTTCCCCATTTTTATTGCTAACTATATTTTTAATTAGTTCAAATTTAGCAAAAATATTTTCTTAACATTTTGCCTTTCATTTTCATAAAAATTGTAAATAATCAATCAAGTCTTTATATATACAATTTTATAATTGTAGTATCAGTATCTTGTAGGCTAATTTTATTGATACTGAAAAATGCCCCATTACTTTTAGGGATTGGAGTGAAAAATATGTTAGGCCTTAAACAAAGCTTGTTGTGGCAATGATTATTAATATGCTTAGCCAGTAACAGGATAAATAAGTTTCAGAAAGTTTTAAAAACAAATTATCATAGTTGCTACTTAAAAGTTTTAATTAAAAACTCAACAAAATACCAAAAAAAGTATTTTTCAGTGAGGGCTTTCTAAAATATTTATAATCTACTTCACAATATTTTACCATAAAAAAGACATAAAATTTTACCCATTAATTATAATTTTTTTTTTTTTTTTTTGCCATATAAATTTATTCATAACATAAAACATATGTAAATACAAATAGCAGGGGCAAGAAGAAGACATTTGTCTTATCGCCAAACCCCTTAATCTATACCGTAATACACAATAATAAAATATAAAAATCGTAAAACTACAACACATATAGACTTTTTATATTTATAAGAAACAAACAACAAGCAAACAAAAAGATAAAATTCATAGGTCCTGAATGCCCCTCTCTAACTATGAAAATCTACTTTTTTTCTTATTTTTATATTACAAGAGGACAAAAATTAAATAACATAGTAAAAGCAAATACTATAGTATAGCAAAAAATTATATACTTAAAAAGCATGCACGCAAGCACTCATAATCCTGAAACTTTCCTTTTAAACCAGTATACACCTTTACATATACATCAGAATAAACCATGCGCTACGTTGCTCATCAACAGTCTTCGCTTCAATTTGGTCTTAAACTCATTATACGTTGCAATTGTTTTAAGACCATTTAAGATCAAAATAACTTATCTTTTGGATAAGATCATTTAAGATCAAAATAACTTATCTTTTTTTTAAACTTCTCAAAATTTAAAGGAGCAATTACAATGAAACTTATAGGATATATTCATTAAAACTATATCCAGGAGATATAATACTTTTAGGTTCTAGTGTAAATTAGTTCATGAAATATTGTCTGATATGCATGCAACCTAAAACCCGCAACTGATTGAAGGTAGTAAATTTAACTATATGTATTCATTATATGAATCCAATAGCGGATTATTATTGAGGCAAGTGAGGTCATGGCCTCATGCCCCACAATTTTTTTTTTCCAAAATTTTTTGGAAAAAAAAAAATTCTGAACACATATTATTTTATTTATAATATTTCTCTGCAAGCTTCAAAAACAAAAGCCGCATCGTCTAATTATACGAATTTATTACCTTACAAGGTTATCACTTCTCAAGGAAGCCATGCAAAAGAAAAAATAATTTTTTGAAATAAAACATTACTATCATACAATCAGTTTTGTTTTATATGAAAAACTTGTTAGAAACGTCGTTTGTACGTCGTTTAATGTACTTGAGTGTAACATAGATAAAATTAGGTCTAACGGTATTTGGTTTCAGTTAGTATTTCTTTTTTTTGCGCGTTTTAGGTGGCTAAATAAAGTCTGGTTACAGTCGGACTTATAAAACCGGTGCTGCAAAGCTAAAAAAAGCTTCAGAAAAAAGTGAAAAAGAAGAAAATATATTAAAGAAGACCAACAATAACAACAACAACAACAACAAGCTATTTATTTTCCGTAAATCATTTTACAATAGTTTTGATAATAATGATAATAAAAATAATAGTAATAATAGCAAAAATATATAATAATAACATAAGATAAAAATATAATTATACAAATTATAGTAATAATAATAATAAGTATGTCTACAATAATTACAATGAAAAAATAATAATAACTAATATTAATATAATAATAAGTTAATGATTTATTAGGATGGTGTCACTCATACAGAAATCTGATCAAAGGAGTGACACCAATTTTTAATATAATATAAGTAATAATAAGCAAAGACACACACTGAAACACTTGGACCGTAAACACACAAACCAAAGCACATAAAATATACATCAAAACAAACATGTAGAAATCAATTTGCAAGTTTTACTAATAAAAATAAATAAAAAAGTGCTGATGATAATTGTAATAATTACGAAAAAAAAACTAAAACAATATTTAAATTATAAGGATAATAATGCCAAAAAGTTAGAATAAAATGTTTTTAAGAATTTTTTTAAATTGATATTGTTAAAGATGAAGTAAAGGTATTTTAGGATATATTTTTTTAGACTCATTCAAAATGCATGCAAGGCTCCTGTTCCATTCACAGACGCACTGATAAACAATAGAACGTTTACCATACTTTTGGGTTTTAAAAGATGGTACATTTAGTTTTCCATTATGTATATTTCTAGCCGAGTAGGAATTTAATAGTCTACTTTCTGTGAACAAGTTTGTGAATAGGAGATGGTATATTTTTATTTAAGGAGTCTAAAAAAAAAGATTAGCATACTTTACTAGCGCTGGAAATGTTGGAATGAAAAGTTTTTTGAAGGACTTTGATGTATCTGATTTAATTGGTTGGAAGTTTAATAATCTGATTGATTGACGCTGAGACGATAGCAACTTGTTAATGCGATAGTTTCCAACTTGACCCCAAACTTGACAACAATAGCTAAGATAAGATGAGAATAATACATAGTAAATACTCCTAAGTGTAACTTTATTGACATAATGACAAATTATTGAAATCATACCATTTGCTCGAGATTAGTTCATCAATATGAAAGTTCCATGAAAGATTACAATCAATTAATACACCAAGATATTAAATAACTCTTGAAGGATATAGCAGTTTATTATTAATTTTGATTTTGATTTCAACATTTTTAAAGAAATTGTTTTTTCTTGGATATGAAAAAAAAAGACCACCAAACTTGATACTTTTTTCATAAAGTCAAGAATAATGGATAATGCAGTTAAATTGGTAGAACCGCAGTCTCATTTAGAAGCAAACAAGGACATAGAAACTTTGTTACATACTAATGCTATGGTTGCTGTCAAGCAAATTAATAATCAAACCGACGAAGAACATCAGGACACATATCAAACCGATATAGGATTGTGGAAAAGTGTTTCTAAAGATGTGCAAGAGTACTTTATCAGGAAAATAAGTGCTGAATATTAAAACAAAATCGATAATTTTGAAAAGTCAAAACGGGTATATGATAATCCAAATCGGATTCGTTATTGTTCATCTGCATTATTCACACGGATTTATTCATTCTAACTAACGAAAAATCCATCCGTACCTGGCTTTGTTTTATCCATAACAAATGGTAAGTTATATTGTTTTATTTGTAATCTTTTCTCATCTACTCAATCAGATTTATGTCATGGATTCAATGGTTTTGAAGAATGCCAAACGCGCCATTGAAATGCACAAGCAGACTGTGCCACTTAGCAGCAACTCTGACTTACATAGAGCAACCGGGATTGGCTTGAAGGGTTGATATCCTTCATTCAGAAGGAGTTAAACTAGTTAGTCAAATTAATTTTTAGAGATCAGTTTTGGAGCGCGTGGTAGTTTTTATTAAGTTTTCGGCTGCAAGGGTTTTGCTGTTTCGAGGTCATGTAGAAAAGTTTGGTTCACATGAAAATGATAATAGCATGGGTATTTTGGCAGTAGTGGCAAAGTATGATCAATTTTTAGCAATGCATATAGAAAAAAAAGGAAACGCAGGATGGGGGAATGTGTCATACTTGTCATCAACTATTTGTGAAAAACATACTGCTTTAATGGGTCAAGCAGTGCTAACTTTTATAGTTAATGAAATGAAGAAAGCAAAATATTACAACGTTTCAATTGACTCAACATCTGATATATCACACGTTGACTAATTTTCTGTTACAGTTCGGTATGTAAATAAAACTGCCTTATAGAAAGGTTCCTAACATTTATTAATTTACAAACCCATACTGGTCAAGAATTAGCAAGAGTACTGCTGTCTTATTTAGATGATAATGGTATAGATATCAATAACTGTCGTTGCCAGACATATAACAATGCCTCAAACATGTCTGGTCGATATAATGGAGTTCGAGCAAATATTCAAACGGTGAATCCACTCGCTATATTTATACCGTGTTTTGCACATTTATTAAGTTTAGTAGGAAGCAGCGCTGTTGTTGTTATCTGGCTGCTGTGAAATATTTTGATTTTTTTCAAAATGTATATACGTTTTTCAGTGCATAAACACATGGCTGGCATGTTCTTCTCGTCAATTTGAGTAAACACGTACCGGTACCAAAGTGACTTTCTGACTCACGTTGGTCCAGTCATGCTAATGCAACACGATCACTTTCAAAGGGCTGCAAGAACTTTTGCTCAGCTCTTAATACAATTTCAAACGATAAAGAAGAGAAAGCTGTTGGTTTATTAAATCGGTTTAATATGCTAGAAACTGGAATTTTAGCTGCGCTTTGGGATACAATTCTTCAGAGAATGAACAAAACTAGCAAGCTTCTGTCGAGTTCAACACTGGTAAATACAGCTGCATTTCTATTGCATTCCTTGAAAGATTTTATAGAATCACTACGCACAGAATTTAGCCTATTTGAGGAGCAAGGCATGATGTTCAGTAAAATAAAAGATAGTAGCAGAATTAAGAAAAGGAAAGTTCAGTTCAACGAAGAATTAGTCAAGGATGAATGCTCTGGGGACTCGGTTTAGACCAAATTCAGAAAAAACGTGTTTCTCCCCATTCTTGACAAACTTATAAATGCCCTAATTCAACATGCAGATGCGTATTCTGCTGTTTGTGGCAAATTTGGTTTTTTGACCAATTTAACTAATTTTTCCCCTGACATAATAAAGAAACGATGTGAAAATGTCAGAATGGTTTACAGTGAAGATATTGAAATAAGTTTAAAAGATGAAATGATTCATTTTTCTGCCTATCTAAAAATTCAATTCGTCTTATTTGCAGAACAGTAGAAGGACGAAGATTACAATAAAGAGTTATTAATTTACACGTTAATAATAAACCATGGACTGAAGGAAGCATTTCCCAATGTCCAAATTACATTTCAAGTTTATTTGAGTCTGATGGTGTTCAATTGTACAGGAGAAAGATGTTTTTTTAAACTGAGTAGAATTAAGAATAAACTAAGATCAACAATGACACATAATAGACTAAATAATCTGTCACTGATGTCAATTTAGCGTAAAATTTGAGAGTGAAATAAATTTCGGTAAAGTGGTAGAAATATTTGCTGTAAAGAAAGCGAGAAAAATGTTGTCAAAGGAAACCTAAGATCTAACTTAATTTTGGAATTCTCTGTAATATTGTTGTCTAAAATAAACGATACACCATGGATAAAAATAACGACAAATATAGCAACATCCAGCTATTAAACTAATCTACTTTATAAGGGCCCCGCAGAATTATTGGCCTCAGGCCCCTTGTGAGCTTAATCCGCCACTGTATGAATCTAGTACAATTCCTAGGATTTTTGTAATAAGGTTTGAAAAAAATTAATGACTCTATCATGAGATTTAAGAATTCTGAAAATATTTATATTTTTGTGTTTTAGGATTTGGATATGTGAGACAAAAAATTTTTTTAACTAATTATTTTAAAAATTGTATATTTTTTGATTGATTTATAATACATTAAATTTTTTTTTTTTTTTATAACTATTTATTTATTTAAGAAAAGCTTTAATACCACCTTAAGTCGTTTTTTCGACATTTGAATGTCTCTTTAGATACATGAGCAGCAAAATAAACGTTTTATAGACATTTTGTGCCGGCTAGGAAGATATTTAACATATTTTTAAGGCATGATTTTGAATGTTAATTTAAACTATTCAACTTTACATTAACATTCAAAAGTTTTTTAATTTTTCCTGGGTTTAGTTAAAAAATTGCTGAGTAAGCTTTAAATTCTTTTTACATTTCCAGCTGGTTGTCTGAAAATACAATTTATGAAAATATTTTCATTTTATTTATTATTTTAATGCATAACAACTCACAGTCTGTTTCATTCACACTAAGGTCATTACGTTGAATAAAATTTATTGAGTTATGAATAAAAACACCAGCATGATTTAAACACGGTTGATAAACTGAACCGTTAGCACAACCGGCCAGTTCAAAACACGCGATTTTTCCATCGTTTTTGAGTCACGCTTTTGTAAGACAAATTCTTTTAAAATAATGATTAAGATTATGCTGTAAACTTTTGTGTACTTTTTCAACATAAATTTTTATTTGTATGAATACTTATTGTTCAGCAACCGTATTCACATCTCTCCGTTAAACCCTGCGTTAAGCTAACGGCTGGGTTAAAATTTAACGGCTGAGTTAAAATAAATTCGTATTCTCGTGTCCTCCGTTCAGTTAAAATAAAGTTAACGGAAGATAGTTAACGGTAAAATCAACTCTGCTATACCCTACAGTTAAAACCGAAAACGGGGAGATTTTCTAAAATAATTAAAATGGTATCCAACAAAATAATATGTTGAGTTTTTCTCATCAATAACATCTGAATTAACTGTTTATTATTTGTTTTACATACAACAAACAAGTTTAGTTTTAGGCTAAATAAGTTATATTATCTACTATTCAATATTTATATAATTTATTCTTCAATCATTAAATCGTTAATGTATATTAATTTGACATTTATTATACTTTAAAATACATGTTGTATTATCACATGAAATACTGAAATCGCTACATTTTATTTATATTGTTTTTAATGCACGTACTATAACTCGCAAACTTATGTATATATATATATATACATATATATATATATATATATATATATATATATATATATATATATATATATATATATATATATATATATATATATATATATATATATATATATATATATATATATACAGGGCCGGCGCGAGTAGGGGTCACGTGGGGGGGTGCCATTACAACTTTTGCCGTCTTACTAGTCAAAAAGGGTCACATTTGCCGACTAAAGGTCAAATTTGCCGACTAAAAGTCATTGGTGGGGAGGGGGTGTTACACCCCCCACACCCCCTATCGCGCCGGCCTTGTATATATATATATATATATATATATATATATATATATATATATATATATATATATATATATATATATATATATATATATATATATATATATATATATGTATATATATATATATATATATATATATATATATATATATATATATATATATATATATATATATATATATATATATATATATATATATATATATATACATATATATATATATATATATATATATATACATATATATATTTATGCATACATACATATATATATATATATATATATATATATATATATATATATATATATATATATATATATATATATATATATATATTATATATATATATATATATATATATATATATATATATATATATATATATATATATCTTTAGTGTTGACATCGTGTATAAGAGTGTATGTATATTATTAAGGAAACATCAAATAATACGAATTCTCTTAATACAAATGATAACTTATTATTAGAAATTTTCGCTGGATTATGGTTACCAGCATCATCAGCTCGTAAAAATTAATACAAAATTTTTTAACGTTAAAAACAATTTAAAATTAACTGACGTCAGCAATTGAATGGCTTCTTTCTTGCTTACGTAAAAATGTAAAAAACGGAGTCCAAAATTTAGTTTTAACAAATTGCCCGTTATCTAGATTAATGCTACCATTTAAAGGAGAACATTGATACCTCTGTATTTCAAGAGCTTCGCGCACTTTTCGATCAAACTTTTTTGTTTCCACTTTAATTGTTTTAACATCCTCCCACTTTATTTTTTGTGAGCAAAACTTATTATGGGTGGCTATTGCCGACTGATAATGTTTCCCCTCGTTTAAACTTTTTTGATGTTGTTGAATTCGAGTCCTAATTCGAAGTTTGGTTTCGCCTACGTATCTCTTTGAGCATTCACATTCAATTAGATAAGTTCCGGGTTGACTATTTTGTGGCAATTTAGTTTTGTTTTTGATGTTAAAAGTGTTCTTAAATTAGGATTTGATTTGAAGACTATTTTATAGCCAACTTTCCGAAATATTTTCCTTAATTTTGGGGATAGTGATGGTATCCACGGTAATGATACAGTAGGGAGATTAAGAGGACCTGATTGAATTTTGTTGCTTTTTATGGACCGTTTATTTCCGATTAAGTCTTCAAAATTCGTTTTGAAGGATTTGAAATTTTATAAATAATCTTTCTTTTGATTTTATAAACATTATTTCGCGAGCTTTTTCAGTAACTTGTTTAACTTTGAAGTTACTCTTGATGAAATAGACTACAAAAAAGTTGAACAAGTTACTGAAAAAGTTACTTTAATTTAATTGATTCCATAATTACAATTAACTCCCATAAAATTGCCTGAGTACTTTAATGCATCTTAATTAAAGGCAATCATTGAAAAAAATATTCAGATTAGAGTGTAAGGCAGAATGAGTACAGAAGCTATCAAAAAATAATTACAAACCATTTTATCATGGAAATAAAATTTCTAATTAAGAAATTGCTTACTAAAAAAAAGGAATTACAAATATCTTGAAACAATCGCATCTGCCTACTATTTTTTAACTATTTTTTTTTTTTTTTTAATGAACGTTGATCTTTATTTATTGACGAACGTCTAATTTAAGAGATTTATGTCAAATAAAATTCAAATAATTTTTATTTTAGTTAATAAGTTATTAAATATATCAAAGATGCTTGGTAAATTTATTTATTTTTTATTTTTCAAAAACCTTTTTTTATACATTTGCAAAGTGCGCGCAAATTCATGATAAATGCACAATAAAAAAAATTTATTTATAATTAATACATTTACTAAAAAAAAATTTAATAAAAATTTTTATTTATAATTAATACATTTACTTTAAACTTTTAATGTAATTGCTAAAAACATAAAAGAAACCATCATTAAACGTTAGACCGCTTATCTCAATAAAAGAAAGCAATCGAAATGTTTGAGCATGGTTTCTTTTGAAGTTTTGGAAAAAGCATTTACTTTAAGTTAAACTATGTATGCATTTGTGAGCGCAGGCAAAAACTTGTTATTTTACTTAAAAGTGATGCTATTGAAAAAAGTACTTATGTTTTAGCATTAATTTAAGTCTGTAAAATTAATTGTTTTTCATATTAAATATGTGTTTTTTATGATAAATAAAAAACTAATGATCGCAAAATTACTTTGAAAAAAATTACTGAAGTGATACGTTCGTTTTGAAAAATCCTAATCAAACTGCAACGTTTGCATAAGCAAAATTAAAGAAACGTGATGTTTGTTTTTCTGTCTGTCTTTTAAGAAATCCGCGCACTTTTATCGATTTGTCGCACCCTGCATCCTATTAATTTTTTAACTAAATTTTAAACTTGCACCACAAAATTTTATTAAATTTCATGACACTTTTAAACAGCCTAAGTTACTTACGTTTTTAAACATCAATTTCTAAAAAAATAAATAAAAAATCTGAGGAGAGGGGGGGGGACCCTTTCCCTCACAATGGATTTGCTCTTGTATTAGCCTAGTTATTCATGGGAAGGAATGATAAAGATTATTAGAGCTGTGATAATTTTTTTTTTGACTTTCGTTTACTATTAAGTTTACATTATTTAAATGTTTTGATTTTTTTTTTCTGGTTTTACCTTTATTTATTTTATCATTCTTTGAATATTTTATTTTTTTAGGTTAATTTTTGTATTATATATTATTTTAAGGATTTTATTCACTTTTCAGTTTATGGATTGTTTATTTTAATTATAATTTGCTTTGTTTTTTTTTAAACGCGCTAATTATCAAAACTTGCAAAGAGCCGTGGTCAAGTTGTTAAAACAAAGAAATTTATGCGTGGTCATATAAGGCGTGAGTAGAGTAAAATTTTATGAAATAAAAGAACGAGAGAAGAGTAAAATTTTATGAAATGGCAGAAGTTTCAAAAGTAACTGGCGTAATAGATTGCACGCATATTTGCATACAGAAACCACACAAGCACAAATATGCTTATGTTGATAGGTCATCAAATCATTCAATCAATGTCCAAGCGGTGTGTGACAACAAAGGAAAGTTCATTGATGTTGTTGCAAAATGGCCTGGGAGCACACATAATGCAAGGGTTTTAAGAGTCAAAACTTGGTAAGAAATTTATAGATGGAACTCTTAAAGGCTTACTTATTGGTGATTCCGGCTATCCATGTTTTCGTTGGTTACTTACACCCTATTTAAAACCAACTACAGCATCTCAGCGTAGATATAATATATCTTTAAGAAAAACAAGGGTTATAATTGAACAAGTGTTTGGAAGGTGAAAAAGACGCTTTCATTTGCTTCATGGTGAAATTCGAATGACCCCTGAAAGAACCTGTACCTTAATTGCTGTGTGCGCAGTATTGCATAACTTAGCAATACAGTCAAATGACGGAGACATGGATGAAAATCCAATCGAAATTGATGAAAATGATAATGAAGATATTGTAGCTGAAGATAATTTCCAATTTCGTGATGATTTTGCTTTGCGACATTTTTGACAATAATTTATTTGAATAAATTTACTCATTTTCAAATTCCTTTTTTATAATAATAAACGGTTTATTAATTTTGTATTTGTTGTTAATTTGTGATGGAGCGATGGAGTTTTATAGAGTAACTTAATTTCATAGTATAGTGAAACTTCAATTCAATTGTTTTTGATGGTGTTAATTTATAATTTAAGTCTAAAAATATAAAAAATTTACTTTAAAAATATAAAAAATAAGTACTTAGTACAAGTCTAAAACAGTTTCTTATTACTTTAACTTGTTTAAATTAAGTTTAAAAAATTACGCAGCAATCATTTAAAAAAATCACGCTGTGATGTACCATCTAAACAATATTATCGCCAGTTGGCGATAATATTGTTTAGGTGGTAACAATATTATCGCCATTTGGTTGTTATGTAAAAAACGGCACGAAAGTTAGCTTACGGAGCGGGCAAACGGAAAGAATTTAACTGACAAAATTAACGGAACGGTTAATAAACGGTGACTTAACGGAAGGATAAGAATACGATTTTTCTCCATCCGTTTCGTAACAGCCCGTTAACAATTTTTTTCATAACGGTCACTTGAACTCTCCGTAAATTCAACGGAGAGACGTGAATACGGCTGCTGTACAAAGTCGTCTTTGCTAGCTGCTCGGTCAGTTTTCATTTGTTCTTTTAAAACTTTTCTAATTTCGATTCTACAATCATCTTCGTTAAAATAAATGAAAGGTAAAAACCTTATCAATGTGAGCGGGTTCAGTTTTTACATTTTTTGCATCTAATTAGTCTTTTTGTAGCACATAAATTGTCCTAAGTTAATAAATAAAGCATGCGTAATTTTTTAAATTATATTTAGTAAATATATTTTTCCTGTTGTTGCTGTTGTTGTTGTTGTTGTTGTTGTTGTTGTCAGCTCTTTTGTCAAAGATTTGAACGAATTATTATTTTTTTTTTTTTTATTTTTTTTTATTTTGCTTACACTAAAATGTCAAAGTACAATTAAATATGCCATATATATCGTTTTACAATTAAATTCGTGTTACAACATTTATCAACTAAATTAAAATAAGAAAAAACACGGACATACATATATAAATATAAGCATATATACACATACAAATGCGTAGATGCGCACATACATAAACTGCTTACAATGAAACATAAGCTAGGATCTGAAAGAAGATCACAAGATCTTGTCATCAGAACCTTATAAAGCACAAACAAGCAAAATAAATACCAGTATAAGATACTAAAAAATAAAGTAAAAATTAAAATAAAGAAAGTACTGAATTCAAGTTGTATAACAATTTTCAAAATATTAGAAGTATCTGAGTATATTATCAAGTGAAATAATACATTTTTTTAGATTGAGCTTGAAAAGGTAAAAGGAAGTTGGTAAATCAAAATTCTGCAAAACTATATTATTCCATAGGTGGGGTCCACGGTAAGCAATGCAAAATTGATTAAATTTTGTGTGACAAAATGGTTCTTTTAAAAAGTTTATGTTTCTCATGTCGTATTTGTTGTTAGGTTTGAGTTTGAAAGTATTATTAAAAACGGTAGGGGATTGATTATTTTTCCATAGATAAACAAAACATAAAACTTTAAATACATTGAGTTCAAATAAATTTAACAATCTCATTTCAGTAAAAAGAGGTTTTGTGTGTGTAAAACGATCGGCATAGTTAATTATGCGGATCGCATGCTTTTGACGACGATAAAGAAGTTTTAACTTACTTTTTACAGTACTCCCCCAAGCAGTGTTGGCATAATTTATGTAACTGTGGATAAAAGAGTAATAAAGTTGTTTTAAGCAATTTTTATTTAGGTAGTTACGAGCTTTATATAGAATCCCAATGTTTTTTGAAATTTTAGTAGATATGTAATTAATATGTTGATTCCAGGAGATGTTTTCATCGAGATAAACACCTAAGAATTTTGTAACGGAATCATTTTTTATTTCAATTTCGTCAATAAAAAGTTGCGGCAAATTTATTGGTAAAAATCGCTTTACCAATAAATTAGCATGCGAATGGAATAGAGTCCATTTGGTTTTATTAATATTTAAAGTTAGCTTATTACATTTAAACCAGTTTGATATATGTTTTAGTTCTTTATTCATAGTAGTAAAGAGTTCGTATATATTACTGTTTGAGAGGAATAGATTGGTATCATCTGCGTACATAATGCTTATAAGGTTAGAAGCTTTATTCAGATTATTTATATATATCAAGAAAAGTAGGCCCCGAGGATTGAACCCTGAGGAACACCGCAGACGATATCAAGACAATTATTTTGATAGCCGTCGTTACTAATTACAAATTGTTTTCTTTTTGTTAAATAGCTTCTAAACCATTTTAAGGCGATACCATTAATTCCATAATATTCAAGTTTTTGAAGCAGAATGTGATGATCTACCGTGTCGAAAGCTTTTGATAGGTCAATGAAGATACCTAACAAGTACTGTGATTTTTCAAAAGATTTTGAGATTTCATGCACAAACTGGATTATTGCATGCTCTGTTGAGTTATCTTTTTTAAAACCAAATTGTTTGTTGTACAGTAAGTTATTTTTGTTGAGATGTTTGTATATTCTATTAGACATTATTCTTTCTAAAATTTTTGAAAATACCGAAAGAACAGAAATGGGTCGATAGTTGCTAATATTTGATCTAACACCTTCTTTAAAGATAGGAGTAACTTTAGCAACTTTTAATTGTTCTGGAAAAATTCCTTGATTTATAGAAGCTCTAAAAACTTTAAAAAGAATATGTTTTAATATATCGAAACAATCTATAATTACGTTTCCATTAATTTCATCTGCTCCTGTTGCTTTGTTTCTTTTCACAGAATTCAAAGCTACTTCAAATTCCTAAAAAGATAATTCTGAAGATAACTCATCAGAGCGAATGCAATTATTCATAGGTACGAGAAAATCATTAAAAGAAGCCGTCGTATTTGAAATCCTATTTGATAAGGAAGGACCTATCCCAATAAAAAATTTATTAAATTCATGGGATATGGCTCTTGGGTCATATAAACTTATGTTATCAACTTTAATCATCTGCGGCAGAAAACCTAAGCACGATTTTTGTATTCCAGTAATTTCTTTCATAATTTGCCATGTGCGTTTCAAATCGTTTTTAAATTTATTAATTAGTTCTGAGTAGTAATTTCTTTTTAAGTTTTTACGTATTTTTTCAAAAAGATATTTGTAGTTTTTGTATATTTTTTCGCTAGCAGATGTTTTTGTTTTTAAATATTTAATATATAACTTCTGTTTAATTTTTGACGATTTTTTTAATCCCTTCGTAATCCAGGGACTTTTTGAGCTTTTGTTAATTTTTATTATTTTTTCAACAATTGGAAAATTAGCGTCGTAAACGGAAAACAATGTTTTATAAAATGCTTCGTAGATGTTATTTGCATTGTCATTAAAATCAATATGATTCCAATGGAGCAAAGATAGTTGATCTTTAAATTGCTCAAAGTTTTTTTGTTTAAAGATACGTTTTCTTACAACTGTAGGGGTGTTAATATTTTTTTCTAAATTTGAGTTTATAATAAGGAATATAGGAAAATTAAAAATATTATCATAACATTTATTGAAAAAAGAAATTGTTTAAAAATGTAACGATAACGAAAAATAATTCACCCGGAAACCAAAAACATTGTTCGAAAATATAGGGTTGGGATTCCGCAGTTTTTATCCCAAAATCCCTGGATTATTCATTTAATCCCGGGATTATATATTTTTAAACCGTTTTTGGTTGAAAATTTTAAAATTAAAAGTACTTCGGTTGAGACTATTTTCATTGTAAAAATTCATGAATTATTTTTTTTTGTTCGATTGCAATCAAAATTCGAACTTTTTGCAATTATTTATTATAAAAATTGAAATTGGATTGCTAAATTGGGAAACTAAATACTTAAAATTTTTTGGTTCAAAATAATTACATTATATCTGTATTTTGTTATATCTATAAAAACAGCTTCATAATTTAATAATTAAGTTTAGTATCTAAAAAACCGAGGTTCGACGCCGCTTATAGCCCAATAAGCAACATTGGTTAGGAAGGAGGCGTGAACTTCTAATTTAATGTTCTCCTGCGGTGCTCCGCGATAAGACCGTAAGAACTTCTAGGACCACCTAAATAACCTAAAAAAAATAATTTGGGTTTCATTTCAAAATCAAAATCAAATTAAATATATTCTGGATAAAGTTGTTACATCAAGGATATTTACAACAACTGTAAAAATAATTATAGCAAATAATAACAAAAATCAGAATAATTATTATTTTGATGATAAAAATATTGTAATAAAAGCAATAATAGCGACAAAGAGTATACTCTTTGTCGCTATTATTGCTTTTATTACAATATTTTTATCATCAAAATAATAATTATTCTTATTTTTAAGAATATTTCAGTTTAAGAAAGATTAAAATTAAATTTAATAAAAGATGTTTAAATTATTATTATAAAACAGAAAAAAAGAGAAAAATATTAGCAACATGTTATATTTATAAACAGTTACAATAATTCATATTTATAAACAATGTAATAATAATATAAAGAATCAATTTTTTGACGTAAGTCTCACATTTTTCGCACATGTCTATCTTACAGGCAGACATGTACAAAAAATACACTAAAAACACACGACACAAACGTTTGTCTAGTTCTATTACCACATAAACTAAGTAAATAAGTCAAAAAATTACTTTAAATACGTACTTTGGATGTCCGGAAGATAATTACCGGAATCCAAAACACGTTTTAAAAAAGTCATCTATGTTTTGTAAATTGAATTGAAAAAATCGTTTATTTCAGAAACCTGTCGACAGGTTTCTTAAATAAAAGATTCGTAAACTTGACGTGTCAAATGCGTTTTTTAAAATTTTCAGAAAATTCAATGAGATTTCGAATTAAAAATAAAGTTTTGCTTGCAAAAAGATTAAAATGTTTCTCAATATGTTAAAAATAAACAATGATTGGGGTTAATTTATAAAATTTTTGCGAAAATTTTTTTGAATTTTTGTGCTTGACATATCGCCTACACATATAGACTACATTACGACGATCTTGTTGACGGGTTGTAGACCACAGGAGAATTTCATCATAAAAATATTGATAGCAAGTAGCATACTCGGCCAACTTTTTAAGGTCCTTGGTTTTCTTTGCGTTGATCTTTATCTTTCTAAATGGACATGCGATAACTGTTAGGAGCTCTAAAACTGCAGAAATATTTTTCAAGTGTGAACATTGAGGAGGTGAAACCCTCAATTGCTTAGTAACCACTTTTCCCACAACTTTTTGTAAAAGGATACTCTAAAGGGAACCCAGTCTTGCTTTTGATTTCCCCTCAGTTTCATCTGAGTTGATAGTCTTCTTGTAAAAATTGGGCCACCAAGCATTAAAAGCAGTGATCATTTTGTTTGTTACTTGGTGAACAGTAAAGCTTCATGATTTACTTCATTTAAAAATTATTCCACCATACTGATTTGGTGTGTAAACTCTGCCAACTTTCAAACAACACGTTCGATGCAGCCAAAATCAGAACTACTTTTCGCTGCGCATATTTTAAAAGTAATAAACGTAAAGTTCAAGACAAAAAAGAACTTATTGAAAGGCTTGATAGTTTGCGTGGTTCTGCATAAAACTGTGTGACAAAGGTTAATCATTCATAACCTATAATATCATTTTTGAAAAAATGTCCGTTGACGGTTTCTGAAATAAGCGATCAATTACCGTTTAAATTCATAATTCATTCATAAAAGAGAGGACGTCACAATAATTATGCAACCTTACAAAGTTCATCAAAGAATTCGCAACATCATGTTATTCATTAAACATTAAATATATTTTATTACAGAATATATTTGATGTTTTCATTCACATATAAAACAATTCATTAATATATAAAACATAGTTTTCTAAAATTAATCCTCAAAGCATTTTTTTCTAAAACTATATATGGAAATGACTAAGTGTTCTTTAATATCAAAAATATTCGTATTTTATTCATTTGCGACACCGTTTTTTATTTGTTGTTTGTGAAGCTTATTTACGTTTTACAAAGTTTAGTTGTCAACTTTTTCTCTTACAATTTGTTTAAGAAACGTTTTGTGGCAATTTTCTTTTGTCTAAAATGTATTGCAGAATAGTGGCAAATGTTTTGTAATATTATAGATGCGGATAAAAAAAAAAAGAGATTATAAAATTTAGATATTTTAGTAGTATGGTATATTTTCTGTTTTATTTTTATTAATTTGTTTCTTGTTTTATTAACCCTATATAATACGTTTCTGGTTCTTATGAAGAATTCCATAGTTAAAACTCCATTTAAAAAAAAATTTAACAGTAAATTAATAAAGTAAAAAAAAAAAGTAAATTAATACTCAGGGCCGACGACACGGGTTTCGAAGTGGAGCGGCACAATCGTCAATTTTTAACAAATGTCAAGATTTTTCGAAGAAAAAAAAAAAAAAGAAAGAAAAAAAAAAAGGTTATTAGAAAAAAAGTTGGTGGGTGGGCACGTGACCTACCCCCTCCCTCTGTGTCGTCGGCCCTGATACTTAATGTATAATTATATTTGCTCTTTTTAGCGTTCGTAAGTCATTTTTAATCTTAAATATTGACATTTACGTTTTACTGTACTATTTTATTATGATTTTAGTTCTATTTTTCAAAAAAAAAAAATTTTTTTAAAAAAAAAGAAAATATTTATGCGCAAGAAGCACTATATTTGACACAAATACAGAAACACACTCTCTCTATAAAGAAATTTCTTGTTTAGAGTAGTTTGTTGTTTAAAAAAAAAGTTTATTATTTTGAAAATATATAAAGTTATTTTATTTACATATATACTTTTTTAGTACATATTTTGAAAATACATTTTTCAAATGTTATAATATATAATATAATAACAAGTAACTATTGTAATCACAAATAGCCATTGTAATAACAAGTTATCATTCTCAAATGATAGTTTTCCTAGAAAGCATTTTGTTGAAGTTCACAACTTAGATATTTTATTTTTCTTTCCTTTTTTTAATTGAAAGCTCTCATTATATTCTGAGCAGAAAATATTTGTAAAGTTATTGCAAGCGAGTTTATGTTTCCTAGGTCGCAATCTCGGTAGACCTAGATCGCCTAGGTCGCAATCTCCGTAGACTTTTTCCCGATTCAATGTCGATAGCAAGTTCTCAAGTTTTTAAGTATGAGTCTAATTGATAATTCTTTTAAAACATACGACTTTTGAATAATCAAAATTTGTAGCAACTTGTGACAAAGAAAAATGTATATCAAAGTCTGATAGAAAATATACTCATCTAAAGTATGTCGTCAGAGAAACTTTTACTAATCGCATGTTTGTTGTACTTTAAAATGTTAATGTTTTTATCTCTTATTATAAATAGTTTTTTTTCTCTATTTGTTATAATATGTTTCATGTAATTTGAAAACTAAGTAATACAACTATCGCTTGGTCTATTGCGTGTGTGGAAACTGGAAAGTTCTTTGATGCAGTGCTTTTTATTTCTATTGTAAGGATCTCACTATTGCCATCAGACCATTTCTAAACTTAGTGTTTTGATTATTCCTTATAATTCCTCCTATCCTTTTGTTTACTGTTCTTTCATAAGAAAATATTTTATAATTTGGAATTGTAAGGTCAGAATTTTTGCCCTTGCTGCTTCATCAGAACCTAAGTTTCTGAAAGGCAGATCATTCTGAAAGTATGTTTGCATTTTAGGAGAAAGTTTTTTAATTTGCCTAAAATTATAAGGAAATCTTTAATGCTTATGTTTATTACCTTAAATTTACTTATAATATTTTCTAGTTCAGATTTAAAGTTTTGAATATTTAAATATGCAAAATCAAAATAATTTCGTTTTAAAAAATAATGTCGTCATAATGATAGTTTGGTAAAATTTTACTCATGATTTTGAAAATATTCATACGCAGTTAAAATGAATGAGTTCGTTTAGGTTAAAACTTTTTACTTCAAAAATTTTAGTTGCATATTTTATAAACTGATATATAAAACTGAAGAGAGGTGTACATCCTGACGAGATAATCAACTTTTAAGGCAATCAGGGCAATTTGTCTCATTTCCCTTTAAAAATGAGGTCTGCAATATTTTGCATGATTTTTTTTTACTTAAACTAAAAGTAAATTTATTTAATTTTTCAGAAAAATTTTAATAATCAAAGTTTTTAATAAAGTTTAAATAAATATAAATAGTCAAAATAATAAAGTTAAATAATAATAAATATAAACAGTAAAAATTCCTAATATTTACTATTATTTAAAAAAAAAAGATGAAAAAAATAGTATGATCATATTTGTACTGTTAGATGACTTGATGTAAATAAAGTTATTACTTGTGTAGAGATATATGATGGTTCAATTCATTGCAACTTTCAAGAATTCTTGAAAGTTGTAATGAATGTTATTAGAATGTACACAGATACTGTAATAAATGTTATTCTTAATTTGCTGATGTCTTCATCAGCAAATGAAAAATTACATCGAGTACATTTTTTTCTCTAACCACAACAAGTACATTCTTACCTCCGGCCACATCAAGACATGGATGTATAAAATTTTTGAAGGTAAATTTGAATAAGAAGAAATTTTTCTTCTAATTTAAAAAATTCAGAATCTTCTCAAAAACCTCAATAATTTGAATAAATGCAAAGTCAGCGTGAAATTTCCTTAAAAACATTTTATATTTAGCTTTCTAAAATTCGAAGCTCTGTAATCTGATAACTTTTACAACTTGAATGAATTTTTCATACCTGCCAGCATTATTCTCTCTGTAAATCAGACTTTCATAAGTACTCTCTGTAAATTGGACTTGTGGGCATTGTTGTTTTATTAGTTGAATATTTTTATACTTATATGTATGTTTTTTATATTATTATATATGTATGTCCTATGTACAGTCTAACATTACAAAAGCACTAATAATAATATTTATGAAATTGGTCTTTTCTACCAATGTTTGTCTAACAAAAATTCACATTAAAAAAAAAAAAAGTGTCTAGTAGGCAAGCTTTTAAGCCTATTTAGCAATTGTAAGGTTTGCCTGACTGTAATGGATATGTTAAAGTAGAAAGATTTTAAATGCTTTTAATTGAAAAGTTTCCAAAAGGTTTTACCAAAAATTGCTATATTTGCTATATTTATTACCGGCCCTTTATAGTTTTTTTCACAAGATCAAGAATATCAGTAGTAGCAGTGGAGATCCCAATAAATGATAATTAACTTCTTTGTTTCAAACAGTTTTAAAATTGTAATGTTTACAGATGAATCAAACTTGTTCTACTTCTCAACAACTCTTGAAAACCTATTTAAAAGAAAAAGTATTGAGCTAAAAACTAAACATGTGGTTTAAGACAAAAAAAAATACCATTAAATATAGAAAAAACAAAATACACACAATTTCACTTCAATAAACAAAAAAAAAAAATAAGATACCCCAATTCTTCCAACAATTAATATAGAAAACATAAATATCGAAAGAACTCAGAATATCAAATTTTTAGGGGTTTTGATTGAACTAGTCACTCGAAAACCCAAAAACATGTCAAGACTTGTGTAAAACAAAGACAAGTTTACTCATGCTCAGTCCTTATTGGAACAAATTTTTATGAAAAAAACTTGAACAAATACAATACAAAAAAGTTTAAATTACTTTTTGAAACAAAAAAAATCTTAAGATTCATATTGAGGTTCTTATTTATACAATAAAATAAGAAAATAATATTAAAAATAATATTAAAAAGTCTGAGTATTAAATTAAACTGTTATAAGGATTTTTTTTTAAACTATGTTAATTCAAAGCAAAAATCTAAACCAAAACCAAAATATAATCTAACATTAGAAAGAAAAAAAAAATAACAAATTTTCAAGATGATATTTACATCAATTTCAAAGTGAACTGACTTGTATATGAGTACTACACTTCTAGTATAAAGATACTCAAGTATAAAGTATTTATCCATCTTGTATAAAGTCGATGATATTGCATGGTGCAGCTTTAATGTAAGTAAAGTTAAAAAATTGGTTAGTAGACAAAAACACGCTGTCAGAATTATTTCAGGTTCAGGTCAATTCACACATTTTAAAGAACTATTTAAAAAATATCACATACTTAATGTTTTTCAGTTAAACCTTTATCAAATTCTTATGTTTATGTACAAACTTCATAATAAAGTTACTCCTATATTATTTAATACACTTTTCAATAAGGAGTTGTCCATTAATTACGTCAACAAAATAGGGGGGAGGGATCTGAACTTTTCTGACAATTGCTGACAAGGGGAGGAGGAGATCAAATAAAGTTGATGTCAACAATTTTTTTTTTTTAGATTCATTGCCTAAATAACGGAAAACTAGGCTGAGTTTGTAGCGTAGCTTCTTTGTATAGGGAGGGGGGGGGGGTAATCTAGAATTGACGTATTTTTATTAGGGGGTTTTCAGGAAATTTGACAAGAGGGAGAGAGGGAGGTAAAAATTTCAAAAAAAATTGTTGACGTAATTAATGAACAGCCCCTAAAATAATTCACGCGTACTTTACAAGATTTTCAAGTTACAATTATGAGCAGCCTAAAATGCACTATTTGGTTACTAAATTTTCTATTGCCATCAGAGGTCCTAAATTATGGAACACTTTATTAGATAAACAGCAGAAAAATTGTTCTTCACTTTCTCTATTCAAACAAAAACTCAAATAAAAACTTCTTAACGATGTTAATGAATTAAATTCTTTTTAAGATTCTTTTTTTCTTTTGTTTTAATTTTTTTTTTTTTAATTTTTTTTTTCTTTTTTAACAACTATAGTATTAATTTGTCTTTAATTTAAATTTTCTTTAAATTATCCTATTAACTTATTTTTAGTTTTTATGTGTAATTATTTTTAATTTTTTTAACGATTTTCTTAAGATTATAGATTAGTAACTGATCTTAATATACTTGTAAAACTTGTATTTATTTTTGATATGGCATAAAGTAATTTTATGTTTACATTTTAATGGTTGTACACGCTTGCTGATGAAAGCACGTTGGGACGTAGTGGTAAAACAAATATTGTCTTCTTTTAGCCCCAGTCATGTAGATTTTATTTATATAAAATGGCATTGAATTCTTTTTTTAAATGACGAAAAATAAATAAATAATAAATGACAAAACTGATTTTCAGTCTTAAGCGAGCTCCCTGTGACTACGTATAAGTTTTTTCAATCTAACTTTTTTTCTCATTTAAAAAAAGTATAATATTTGAAACAATTCCATAAATTAATGCATATCACAAGAAACAAACATTTTTACGATATAACGGGGGATATAGTAAAATATTTTATTTGTAATAATATAGAGATACACTTTTCGTAGCTTTATACTTTTATATATTATCGTATCATCTACTTCTATTTAATTCATTTTATATTGAAGTTGTATTCGACTGTTTCTTGTATATTTACTTTGTATATTTTAGACTTTTATGATTACGATATTTATTTTTATTTATATTTATACCATCAACCTGTTATTTTAAAATGGCTACTTGATATGTTGTAGTTGTAAAATATATAAGTACTAAAAAAAAAAAAAAAAAAAAAAAAAAAACTTTCTGTGATCATTAACTGTGATTTTTAGGAGGATTTAATTTCATTATTAGAAAACTTTAAATATGATCTTGAATTGTTAAAAATTTTTTTGAAAATATAAAACTTTAAACACATTCTGGCAAATATTCTTTAGCGGAATTTTAATGGACCTATATACTTTAGACAGTCCACTGTAGTAGCTCATCGGTTACTTAGTGGAACATTAGTTTAGGCCGCAAAAAGTGGCCAGCTGATGACTAGCCACTATGGAAAGTTATTGGCTTGCAACTTATAGCGGCTGCCACTAATGGTTTACTTAGCAACCGATAAGCAAAACCCAAATGAATCACTCAAAATGACTATATAGGTCCCCTAAAAATCCTCTACAAAAATGTTTGGTGGGATGATATATATTGTAACTAATCCCAAGAGACACTATTTGTTTGTTTTATTTCTTTACTTTGCACTGTACAGGTACTTTGACAAAGAAATTTGAGAGAAAAAGTCAACTTTCTATAATTTGAAAATCTCTCTAATTCAAACTTTCACATAATTTAATAAATTTCCATAAATTTGAAATTAGAGATCACACTCGGTGCCATGGCAAGATTGGATCAACTTATTACAAGTTTTTATACGTGTCTTTAAAGCTTCAATTTTCTGAAATGCTGCAAAAAGAGTTTCTTAAAATAATACATACTAAGTTTTAAATATTATTTTAAAAATGTCATGCGCAGTTAAAGCATGGTACCATTATTTAAAATAAGGCATTCGAACCTGTTAATATACAGTCTGCAAATCATATAATTTTTTGAGTAATTTATGTAGTAATCTTTTTATAATATTTTTTTAAGTATTTAGATAAAGTGAAAGAAATAATTATAAATAATTATGTATATAAATAAGTTGAGAAAATGAAATCAAATGTGGTGACTTCATTTTTGGTGTTGTTCTTGCTTACAACGTACTTTACTTTTATTAGTAAGTGTTTTCTTATTATCTTATAACCCATTCAACATAGTTTATGTTTTTTTTTTTGTTTTTTTTTGCATTTTTGCATATATATATATATATATATATATATATATATATATATATATATATATATATATATATTTAGATATTTATATATATATATATATATATATATATATATATATATATACATATATATATATATATATATATATATATATATATATATATATATATATATATATATATATATATATATATATATATATAGAGATATTTATATATATATATATATATATATATATATATATATATATATATATATATATATATATATATATATATATATATATATATGTATATATATATATATATATATATATATATATATATATATATATATATATATATATATATATATATATATATATATATAATATATATATATATATATATATATATATATATATATATATATATATATATATATATATATATATATATATATATAGAGTGGCGTAGGAAGGTTTTTAAATGTTTGAAATAACCAACTTATAAATAACAAGAATATACCAAATTTTTTTACGTTCATATGTATGACAAAAAAAACCAATGTATGACTGTATGACTATGTATGACTAAAACCAAAATTTATATAAGAAAAACTAATAAAATTTCTTCAAAAATTTAAAGACACACTATCAATAGTGAATTGGGATGAAGTATATAAAAAATGCAACCTTGAGGACACAAACTCCGCATATAATACATTTATCGATATTTTTTTTAATCATTATAATAGTTATTTCCCGATCGAAGAAAAAATAGTTAAAGAAAAATATTTGAACTGTCCATGGATTACTAGTGGAATTAAAAAATCCTCTAAAACAAAACAAAAACTCTACATAAAATA
Source organism: Hydra vulgaris (assembly GCF_022113875.1). Taxonomy (NCBI): domain Eukaryota; kingdom Metazoa; phylum Cnidaria; class Hydrozoa; order Anthoathecata; family Hydridae; genus Hydra; species Hydra vulgaris. Next base: position 13,466,102 of record NC_061169.1, read on the forward strand.
TTTGAAAAACAGAAATGAAGTCAACTTATCTATCTACAAGCAATACAAAAATCTCTTTGAAAAAATAAGGAAAAACTCTAAAAAAATATACTACTCAAAACTACTTCAAAATACCAATGGCGATATTAAAAAATCATGGAACATCATGAAAGAAATAATCGGGAAAAAAAATACCAAAACAAATACCTTACCTGATAGAATTGTTGTGGATGAAAAAGAATACAACGATAAAAGTTCTATAGCCGAACATTTCAACAGTTTCTTTGCAAACATCGGCCCTAACATGGCGTCCAAAATTCAATGCCCAAATACCTATTTTGAAACCTATCTTACAAATCAACAAAGCGAACTAAAATCCAATGGACTAGACTATGATGAACTCGAAGCTGCAAAAAATTCTCTAAAAATTAACAAAGCACCAGGGATTGATGAGATTTCTAGCAACGTAGTAATAAGTGTCTTCCCGGTGATACGCAAACCCATATTCGAAATTTTTAAATCTTCAATTACAACAGGAACTGTTCCAGACAAATTAAAAATTGCAAAAGTTGTACCAATATTTAAATCCGGAGAGCAATGCTCACTTAATAACTACAGACCCATCTCAATCCTTTCTGTCTTTTCTAAACTTCTAGAACGAATAGTTTACAATAAACTATATAAATACCTAACTATTAACAATATTTTGAATAAAAAACAATTCGGATTTCAAAAACAACATTCAACCGAACATGCGATTATAGATCTTGTAAATAAAATAAATGACTCTTTTGATAATAACAAATTTGTTCTAGGAATCTTTATTGATCTATCGAAAGCATTCGATACTGTTGATCATGCTATACTACTTAAAAAAATGGAAAAATATGGCATTAAAAATGTTGCTTTACATTGATTTGAGAGCTTTCTTATAAACAGACAGCAATGTGTTATTATGGATAAAAATACCCATTCAAAATTACTTAAAATAAAATGCGGAGTTCCCCAAGGTTCCATTCTAGCTCCCCTACTCTTCTTGCTATACATCAATGATCTTCCAAAAGTCTCAAAAAAACTTGATGCCATAATGTTTGCAGATGATACAAACTTATTTTATTCATCTACTTCTATCGCAGAACTCTTCGAAACTGCAGGTATTGAACTTGAAAAACTTAATACTTGGTTTAAATCTAACAAATTATCATTGAGTACAGAAAAAACCAACTACATTCTATTTCACACCAATCAAAGGAAAAAATCTATACCAATTCCATTACCGTCTCTAAAAATAGAAAATAAATTTATCGAAAGAACCAAAGCAACAAAATTTTTAGGAATACTTATCGATGAGAATATTTCATGGAAAGCTCACATAAACTTATTAAATACCAAAATAAGAAACAACATTTGCATGCTTTACAAAGCTAGACCGATGCTACCCCAAAAAAATTTAAAGCTACTTTATTTCTCCTTCATTCAAACCTATTATACGTATGGTAATATAGCATGGGCAAGTACCCATAGATCCAACCTAGTGGCACTTTATCGACATCAAAAACATGCTACAAGAATAGTATTTAATAAAGATAAATTTACTCATGCCGAACCTTTGCTAAAGCTTCTAAATGCACTAAATGTCTACAAAATTAACATTTACCAAAATTTGATATTCATGCTCAAATATAAACTCGGACTTGTCCCATTACATTTTTCAGAAATATTTTTTAAATGCAATAGAAATAAATATGAAACTCGAGGAATAGGAAATTTTAAAGTACCATATAAAAAAACAAAACTATCACGTTTCTCCATCTCGTATCGCGGCCCTTACCTCTACAACAAACTAATAGCTAAAAATACTATAATTACAAAACTACTTAACCATAATTCTCTGAAAACACTTTTAAAAAAACTTGTTCTAAACTTAAACAATTTTACAAACGTATATTAAAACAAATAACTAAAAACCCCTAAAAAATCCACTTTAAAGCAAAGTAAATGTTAGATTTTATTTATATTTCGTACATGTCAATACTAAGTATAACAAACCATGTAACTATATATTTATGTGTATCAAATACAGCTCTTTTCCGTTTTTTGTTTTTGATTATCTAGTAGCTTTTTATGTGTGACTCTTATGCCACCATGAGACTTTGACAAACTGAAATTTCTTAGTAAATTAAGTATACAAAATATCGCAACTAAAAGCGGTTTCTTGATGACAAGACCAAAATGGTCTTCTGCAAGTTTCCCGCGTCTTTTAACAGTGTTACTTTTTTATATATATTATTATTTGTATTAAAAAAAGTTTTCTTATTATATGTACGGTATTTTTTTTATACAATGTAAACGAACTAGTTTATATTTATGATCACGTATTTGTAAAGCTTTGATAAAAGACAAAAAAAAAAAAAAAAAAAAAAAAAAAAAAAAAAAAAAAGATTCTTTAAAAAAAAATTACTGTGATAGGAGAATGGGAACAAGAAACCCTAAAACCTTAGCGCCCCCCCCCCCCCCCACCTACCTCAAATGTGAGAACAACAAGTTGGTGAAATATTTTTTGTATTATTTTCAACTAGACTTATATTCATCAAGAAATTTTAAACTTCATAGTAAAATATTTTAGTGTTTTTTTTTTTTTTTTGTTTTTTTTCCATATATTTTTACAACTACATAGCTTTAACAATACATACTTTTATAACAAATAGTTTTACTAATATATACTTTTTTTACAAATACAGTCAAAATGCTTTGAAAATAACTAATAAGATATATTTGATGTACAAAGTAATAAAATATTGTAAAATAGTTTTTCAGTTTATATTTTGAAAAGACAAAAAAAGTCTTAAAAAAGGAAAAATTAAACCTTTAGTTATGTAGTCAAGGGAAACTCGCAGAAAACTGTATAAAGTCTTGTTATCGAGAACCTTTTTTTTTAAACAATTTCATGAGATACTCATAAATGTTTTATTCATTACTTATTACATTTTTCAATATAATTAGTCGTGTTTTTAGGAAGGAGCATAAGGAGTGTTCAAAAATTATGACCATATAAAGTTAACAGCCTCCTCAAATTGAAGGGGGTTTAAACTTTATTTAGTCATAATTTTTGAACGCTAAAATATTTTACTATGAAATTTAAAATTTCCTGATGAATATAAACCTAGTTGAAAATAGTACAAAAAATATTTCATCAACTTGTTGTTCTCACATTTGGGGCAGGAGGGGGCTAAGATTTAAGGGTTTCTTGTTCCCATTCTCCTATCACAGTAACTTTTTTTTAAAGAATCTTTTTGTCATACATATGAACGTAAAAAATTTTGGTATATTCTTGTTGTTTATAAGTTGGTTATTTCAAACATTTAAAAATCTTGCTACGCCACTGAATATATATATATATATATATATATATATATATATATATATATATATATATATATATATATATATATATATAAATGTTTATTTATTTAAAATTACAGATAATGAATTAACTGGGTTCAGTGGTCAACTAACAGAGGATATTTTTGTACCAACACCTGTTACACACAGCATGATTCCAATTAACAAATGGATAGCAAGCAATGAAATTTTTTATAACAATGATGTGATTACAAATAGAAATATAAGAATACCAAAAGACGGTCTCTATATTTTAACCGGAAATATAATTATTAAAACTGATGAAAGCAATATGTTTGAAGCAATATGGCATAATGAGCTATATCTGAATTTTTGCAAGTCTATAAAATCGTTGAGACAAAAAACGACTCAAACAATAAGCTTAGGATGTTTTGCGCGACTTCGAAAAGGAGAAACAATTTCAATTTCAATCATAAACAAGTTCGAGTTAAATGTTATGAGTGGTTCATCCATTGGATTACAAATGGTCAGTGAAATCGGACATATTCTTTATTTTTCATTACCGATTCCCTTATCAAACAACACAGATGCCAAAGCTAAATTTAAAATGAAAGAAGTTTTTTCAAATTTTAACTTTTATAACACTCTAACAGGTACAAAATTTTAAAAAAATTTTTGGTAAAAATATTTAGACATGTTTATATATTAGAATAGGATTTAGTTTAAGAGCAGAACTTTATTTTTGTTTTCGTTTCATTTCAATCACTTTGTGGTTGTAAACAAACTTGTCTACAGTCGTTTAAAACTCATATTGAAATGAACGTAACGTTGTTTACAACAAATATAAATAATAAATATGTTTACAATAAATATAAAAGTACAAAATAAGCTTTAGAATAAATAATCAATATGAGTTTCAATACTTTGAAAAAATTGAATGGACTTCCAATACATTGATAAAGACTGGGCAAGATGGCGAACGTTTTGAAAATCTAAGTTTTTGAAAAACTGTCAGTCATAAAGCAATAAGCACTTACGTTAGCATTTTTTTTATCATTGCCAGCATAAGTTTTCAATTTGCAAGTAGAAAAAAGTTTGAAATAAAGATTAAAATGTAAAGTTTGTAAATGTGTTTTCTGGTCGTGTGACCGAGAAATGATGACTTGTATTGCATTTTCTGCCTTAAATTTTATAAAATTTTAAAAACTACCTTCTATTTTAACGAAAGTAACACAAAATAAACACGCGTTTCAAAAAAATATCGTGAAAAAAAATATCCAAAAGAAAAAGTTAAACCTGAAGCAAACCATTCATTAGTAATAACCGAAACCGAGGGTTTTTTTTAAACACTGAAAAAAATCGTACAAAATTACGTAGTATTAAATAGTATTAAATATACTATCACGTATTTAAAAAGTTTTAAACTATGTTTTACTAATCTTAGAAAAACTTATTGACTGAAACTTGTAAACAATTTGAAAGTTTTTTCGATATCAGTGATAAAATTTAATTTTTTTTTCTTATTATATATTTTTAGCTTTTGCTGGTATGAAAACTGTTGAAATACCTATATCTGGAATTTATAGTTTATCTTTAAACGTAATTATTAAAACAGACAAGTATGAAAGGAACAAAAATAACAGGAGCGGAAACAGTCATTTATGGCTCGAACTAAATAGTAAAATTTTAGAAAGCATAAATATCGAATCTGATGTAGTTGACACAATTTTTATTCATAAAACTTTATTGCTTCAAAAAAATGATGTTATTACCTTTCAGTATATAAACGTTGAATTACTTAGTGGTGGATCATATAGCATAACCAGACTTAGCGAAGCTGCTGAAGCATCAAAGGGAATTTCAGTACTGATTCCTGAAAGAATATTTTTAGCAGAAACCTCATTAGTAAATCATTTTTTGAACTTTGACTATTTAGAAAACAGCGTGCAAACAATGCCCTATTTTTATGGACAATCTTCTTTTTTAAGTCATCTAAATCAAAATCCGAGTGAGCAACTAAACAAAAATCCAAGGTTAATTGTTAAAGACTTTGGCGTATATTTAATAACACTACAAATTGATATTTTTATGGAACTTGGTGATATTGATGTAATCTTGCATTCTGTTATGGAAACGGAGAAATCTGAAATCAGTTTATCAAGCGGACTAAGTGCGTCTTTTAAGTCTGCGAGTGTGAAAAATAACCGGTTCACATTAAACGGTTTTCTACAGTTGCGTAAAAATTCTCCTTTGTATATTACTATAAAATGTAAAGATTTGTTTTCAATTAAAAACACGAGTTATTTTTCAATAACACCAATAAAAAATAAGATTTTAGCATTTTTTGGATACGTAAAAAAAGCGGAAAAAGATGAGCTTATGTGTAAAAATCAGTGGATGCCATTAAACGGTATTTATAGTCATTATAATAATACAATGAGCAATTTTTTGTCAATAAATCACAATAAATTTATAGTGCCTACGATCGGAGTATACTTGATATTAATTAATGCGCTAGTCAAATCACCAAGAACACGCGACGGTAAAATACGTCTCGCTATTTTTTTAAAACGTTATAATGAAGAGAAGGTAGCAATAGCGGATTTACAAAATTCCTTAACAACTGAGTCCAATGAACTGTGGATATCTAATATATTTCAATTAAAATCTGGCGATGAATTAGAACTAATGACTAATTGTACAGAAGGCGTCCAATTTCTTGACGATGTTAAACTTGAAATTTATTTTTTAATGCATGTTGAGAAATCTGAATACTTTATCATTAAAAAACCGACAACCGGTAGTTATTCCGATACAAAATCATCTGATTGGTCATTACCCAAAAGTATCTTATTGGATCTTACTTCTGGAGTATACTATATTTCTCTTAGTTTTCTTTTGGTGCACAAAGCTATTGATGCGGAACCCGTGATTTTGGAAACATACGTTTACAAAAATAGCTATGAAAATCTGAAATACGGGTTATACACAGTATTAACATTGAACAAAAATAATCACAACGAAGATGGATTTGAAACAGTGAATGTATGTGGTTTTATGGAGCTTTCACAAAGCGATATTTTATACATCGAAATTGTTTTTACCCCCTCATTTTATTATAAGTACATTAGAGAGTTTAAAAATTATCAATTCTCCGCCATTTTATTTTCTGAGAGCCATTTAACTAGCGTAAGATTTAAGACAATAGAACAAAATGATAAAGTTTTTACTTTTGTTAAAAATATGGAGCCAATAGAAAATCTACAATTTACAGAAGAGAGAGGTGGCTTTAAATCAGATTCAGCATCATTTCTAGGACCATATATGGTAGTGGAAAGGTCAATGTATATGATGTACGACGTTAGTGTTCAATTGAAAAATGTCATTGGTGAATTTGCGCTTTGCTTTCGCATAAGACCAAGAACAAATTTAGTTTTTATATCTAAAAAAATAGTCAGTTATATAAAAAAGTCGATTATGCTTGAGGCTCACGGTATTATAGATTTAACAATTGGAGAAACCGTCCAACTAATAGTCTATGGCGAGAAACAAGATAAAATGATATTATGTACGAGAGTGGTATGGTCTATGGTTGAAATTCTCCCCCCGGCTCCACAACAATCATTTGTTAGCACTTTAAAGAAGTATATAAACTTTATTACTTTTTCTTAATCTTTTTTTTTAGTTACCATTTGATTTATTTAAGGTACTATTTTAAATATTATTACAACTTGTTACTCTTGTCGTTATTATAATTATTGTTGATGACATTATCTTTGTATTTGTTTCTGGTCTTTTTGGTTTTGTTTTAAATTTTTTAAATTTGTTTTGAATTTTTTTAAACTATTATTATTATTATTATTATTATTATTATTATTATTATTATTATTATTGCTATTATTATTATCGTTGCTATTATTACTATTATTGATATTATTATTATTATTGCTGTTATAGCAACAATACAAACAAACTTTGTTGTCATAGTGGCGTTATAAAGACGCACTCGTCCATACCAAATTAAAATTCGAATTTTTTGGGTTCATACGATAAATATTTTTATTACCGCTTTTAATTTTTTTTTGTTTTAAATTGTTTATAATTGTTTTTTCTTTATATTCTCTTACCTTTGATTACTTTAAGATTTTTTACATTATATTGTTTTTATATTAATATTATTTTTAGTTCCACATTGAATATTCTTGGAGACTACTTAAAGTTCAATGAAGACGATAAAAGTCATAATTTTGACATCGTGCAGTTTCATGATAAAAATTCTGATGTTAAAGATCCTGATCTAAATAGTGAACTAACAAGCTTTTATCAGATTAGAGATAAACTTAGTTTGGTATTTAGATGTTCTGAAACTCTTGATGATTTGGTGTTAAACCCTTTTCAACATATTTATACAAAAGCTTCAAATGAAAGAAACACATTATGGTCGTTATTGAATGAACCAATTATATCGGTGTTAATAATTGAACCAAAAAGAAACGTTATTGATCTCATAGAAATAACTTTAAATAAAGAAAATGGCGAAAATTTAAAGCTTTTTGAAGGTTATATTATTGGTAAAAAAACTTTTATTTATGGCCACATGTATAAAGATTCAATACAAATTCGTAAAATAACTCAGGAAAGCAAAGCTCGACCTAACGTAGGAAAACAAACTGTTCACCTTGTTTTAATGCCGCTCAAGCAGCAATCACAAACAGATGGATTTTCAGCCTTATTTTTAAATGACAAAACCATTGAAGTTTATAATAAAGAAGTTACGATTGGTCCATGGGTTGTAACCTCCCTTCCGTTTTTTGACTATAGTTTAGGGTTTAAAAATAACAGCAATGTGTTTTATGTGCAAGAAAATGGACACTTTTTAATTTCTATCAACATAGAAATTGAGTTTATAACCAGGTTAGTATAAACAGTAAAAATGTTATAAATCAAGTTACAATTTCAAAAAACAAAAACAAAAAACAATGCATTACATGCAATGCCCTAGTTGGCTTTTGGTCTGTAAGACCCGTTTTTTGTACCTTCAAAAGACATTCAGAGCGTTCAAAAAACGTTGAAAAGTGTTTTTTTGGACCAAATGCCGGCCTGGATGTTGATAAGCATCATTTTATTATGCTACTATGCATATTGTGTTATGTGCATATTTAGATAAAAATACAGCATGTAAAAAAATAAAACCTGTTTTTTGCAATTTGTAAAAAAACAAAATCTGTTTTTAGGTTAAAGTTTAAATATTTTGGTTATACTTTTATACACTTGTAGACTTGTAAACTTTAGAAAACAAAGCCATACAATCCAATTCTGCCAAAGTCTATATTAGTAATGCAATTTATCGTTAAACTTAGTAAAAACAAATACTTTTATTTTTTATTTTTTATCTGGTTTATAGCTGTTTATAAACTTCTAACCATAATCTGTAAGTATATGTTAGAAACATCAGTCCGTAGGTATATGTTTGTAACAACAGTCTGTAAAAGCAGAGTTATGGTTAATGTTTACAGCAAATTTCTGGAAAATTCTTTGAGCGTATTAAATGTTAAATGAGTTCTATCAGTTTCTTGTTGTTTTAAAGTGAAAGTGAAACACCTTGTAAAATTTACAAATTCTAAAGCTTAAAATGGGTTGTTTGATCACAAATATTTTCCTCAGAAAATGTAAAAATATTTTAAAATTTGGCATAACATACCGTATGAGTATATTAGTATCCTCAACGGGGTTTACTTAGAAATCGATATAAGCATATATTTACGGTGTAATTATTTTTTTCACGTATATATATATATATATATATATATATATATATATATATATATATATATATATATATATATATATATATATGTATATATATATATATATATATATATATGTGTATATATATATATGTGTATATATATATATATATATATATATATATATATATATATATATATATATATATATATATATATATATATATATATATATATATATATATATATATATATGTTTAAGGTATTGTTAGAAAAGTTTTACATTACAGATGCGAAGTATATGTGATGTTAGACGAGAGTATATACTTTTTGATTGGAGATCAGCAGTCAATAAGTTACACAAATATGTTATGGCTTGAAGTAGGGATGACCATTCAATTAATATTGAAGTGCAGTGCAATAGAAATAGTTAAGATAAAGAAATTTTCTAGCTTCTCGTTGATATTGCATGGTGAGTAATTGTTTTTCAAAAATTATTTTGTTTGTTTGTCTCTTAAAAAAATGCTCAAAACACTCGACTAAAATAGAAGCTTGAAAGTTAAGATGCCTTGAAATTAAAAAATAAGTTCGATTGATGAACATTATCAAAATTCATCCACAATGTAGAATTCAAATGTTTATATTTTACTTCATAAAACAAAGAATAAACGACAAAAATGTTGGAGAGGGAGAAAAAACCTCTTTTTAATATTTCCCACAAAGCACAGTGATAGGAAATAATAAGAAAATGACGTTAATTTTACATTTGTGAAAGTATGATATAAAAAGTTTATATCATACTTTCACAAATCTTTATAAATATAATTATTATTATTTAATTTTAATTATTTTTTGTTTAGACCCACCTGTCACTTTATTGCAGCTTTCCGACCTGTTACTTTTAGTTAAAAATATTTTTAGTGAAAAAGCGCTACCTTTTTTTTATTTCTAAAACCACAGATGTTAACTTTCAGCTAATATATATCAATCAAAAAAATTTAATTCAAAATATTTCATAAAACTTACATTTGTTGTCGTGAAAATGGCGACAAAGATTACTTTTCAGACTATGAAATAATAGCATGACGTAATGATGACACAATATGAGTGTGAGTTTTAATAACATACATGAGTGTATGTTTTAATAAATTCTGTATGTTTCTGAGTCAATATACGTAAAGCTTAAAGTTAGTTCTTTTTCGTTTAACCTATTTACATTTATAATTCATATTGAAGGCAAATTTAAATTTCGTTATAATTAAAAAATGTTCACAAAACATTTTCAAACTTGGAGAAGAAATGTGTAAAAAAGGGTGAAGGGGAAAGACTTCATGGCTCTCGTTACCACAACCACTGCTTAACTTCCCTGCAGTGTTTTTTGTTGATCATACAATGAAAACATTTTGTTAAGTTAAAAACATCTATGGGAATATTTTCTCAAAGTGGGAGAAAGGTGTACTTGGCTATAAAGAAGATTTTTATAGTGTCTCTAGTTTACAGTTTTAGTAGTGTCAAAGCATTTACGGAACAAAAGTTTACTAATAAATAACAAAACCAATAAAAATATTGTCGAGCTCAAAGTTAACAAGCATAGTTAACTTCAGGCAGTTATTTTACATATATCTTTTTTCTTAATACTAGTTCACTCCCAATATGGTTGTTCACTCCCAATATGAATGTTCACTCCCAATATGAATAATAACTCCCAATATGAATGTTCACTCCCAATATGAATGTTAACTCCCAATATGAATGTTCACTGCCAATATGAATGTTCACTGCCAATATGAATGTTCACTGCCAATATGAATGTTCACTGCCAATATGAATGTTCACTCTCAATATGAATGTTCACTCCCAATATGGTTGCCATGGTTACAAGCAACCACTACCACTTTAATTTGGGACCAGAAAACAAATTTCTAAATTGAACAAAAACAATTGACAGAAGACTTGAAAATTGTAAATTATATAAGTAAGTTAAAGATGAAGATGGGAGTGAGTTCCTAAGCATTGACATGCGAAAAACGAAACTAGTTGAATAAGACTTTTTAGAGCATGAAGGGATTGGTATAATAAAAAATACGACTTTTTTCATTGACGAGTAAAGCAAGGATGAGTTTTGGAACTAGAGATGTGTTTTGGAACAAAAGATGTTTGAGAAGCAATGGTAGTAAAATTTATAGAACAAAGTTCTATAAATTTTACTACCATTCTATAAGTTTTACTACCATTCTCCCATCGTTGTACGATGAAATCGTACAACGATGGGAGAATGGTAACAACCTTGCAACGATGGGAGAGTGGTAATAATCTTACTACAATGGAATTTGCTAATGTTCATCCATGTACTTAATGTACATTTTTGCTAAATGTACATTTTTGTTAATGGAATAATGACTAAAACTTGGCAGGTAGTACAGGTTCAACTACATTAAAAAACAAGGTTCCTTGGGCATTGTTAAGAAAAGAAAGAAAGTTTATTTTTAGAAGAACCAGCTAAAAAGATGACAACAGTATTTCATACAGTTTAAGTTTAATAAGTTTTTTTAGTCAAATTTCACAAGTCTTTGCAAGCTCCAAGCTGTAACAGCAGGGAGAAATTCAATTGAAACAAAGATTCAACGTCTACACAATACTAGATTTGTTCAGAGGAATGTTTCTGGATAAATTAAAACATTCACAGCATAAACCTAGTATTTTCAATGATATATAGTTAAATATATATCATCTTAATATATATATATATATATATATATATATATATATATATATATATATATATATAATTGAGTATTGTCTAGGAGTCAATATTACATGTGACTAAACTCGGGAAGTTTGAAAAGTCAAACGAAAAAACTTTTATTCTTTATATGTTCCTTCAGATTCTCCTATCTTACTATTAGAAAATGTAACCATAGTTTAGCAGAGTTTTATATATTGTCTAGTCAAGACTAAAAAAAAAGTCCTCAATATTTGCAATTTTCTAACTATAGTTCAAAACTTGCTCTATGTGCCAACTCAAATGCTTATATGACAGCTTTGGGGTGGGGGGTGGGGGGAGACACTCCTGACACCCCCCTTTCGGAACGGCCCTGATCACAGTTGCAATATTACAAACAATAAGAGTATTTTATAGCATGCATGCTTTTTAATAATTTTTATTTTATTTTATATTTTTATTTATTTATTTATTTTTAAAAGTTCGCAAAACCATGGTTAATTACATTTGTAGGTTATTGTTTCTATGTTTATCAACTTTGTAAGAAAAAATTTTTTTTTTTAGTTTGTTTTAGGATCTATAGTTTGTCTATTTATATATTTAATTATGTAATCAATCTATTTTTTATAATAAGCTATCTAATTAATATATATATATATATATATATATATATATATATATATATATATATATATATATATATATATATATATATATATATATATATATATATATATATATACATATATTTCTCTATTTTTTAAAATGATTTTTTTTATTACTAACTTATATAATTTTAAACAAATTAGAATGATGGGTAGTAGTAGTTATAATTGCGGGTCAGGGTTGTGTGCTCCAATTAAGGTGTGTGCTCCAAGTACCTTCAAAACCAAAATATAAAAGAAAAGTATATTTAAGAGAATCGAATTCAGAATTGCAATTAGCACAATCACTAAAAAAAGTGGTTATGCTGGAGTTAAGCAAAAAAAATTATGGAGTTTATAAAATGTTTAGAACTATCCCAGTGTCAAACCATAAAAAATGTGTTCTTTTTGGGAAAATATCTTGAGTTTCAAAGTATCGCGGAGTCGAATTTATCTTTAGACGATGCGGCGGAGCATTATTTGAAAAATTGGGCCAGTGAATGGAAGTGTTAATGGTTTCTCTTGACAACAATAACAATAACAACATATTTTCCAGTAAAATTATTACAATATATGAGCCACTTAAAAGAAAGTAATATTTACACTGGATGGTTCACTCTCATATAGCATTGCTAAAACAAGGAGCGCGACCATGAAAATCGAAATACTTTACTTTCAAGATTAAATATCATTTTAAAGATTAAATATTAAATAATTTCAAGATTACATATCTGAGAAACAAAAACATCGGACAACCAAAATAAAAACAAATAAATAAATAAATAAATAAAAGATAAGTAAAAAATAATAAAAAAGATATACTTCAACATAACAACCAATAAATATGTTCACTCATAAAAATTCTTGATTATAATATAGGATTTAAGTTAGTTTTTTAATTCGTGTTTTTTTAACTCGTAAAAAGGACAGTCACTAAATTTAGTTTAAAGGTAATTCCAGTCATTTATTGCTGAGTGCATAAAAGAAGATTTGCCATAGAATTTAGTATTATGCGATGAAACGAAAAATCCACCTCTATGTGAGATCCTTGCCGATTTAGTATACAGCTTATTTATTAAGGAAAACCATTCGCTAAAAATAGATGGAAGCATATTATTTAGGCAGCCATGGATAACAGCAGCCATGTATAAACAGGCAGTTATCAATTTTGATGTGGTCATAAAAAATAAAGATAAGGTCTTTGTAAGATCTCTTTGTGTGAGAATTATGAGGTAGGAATTTATTTATTCTTGTAGCTCTTTTTTAAATAATATTTAGTTGTTTTAGAGTGGGTGAATTTTACCCCCATAATAGGCAGCAATATGTTAGGTGAGAGTTGAATAAAGAGTAATAATTAGATTATAAAGTTTTTTCATTAACATAATATCTTAGTTTAGATAAGTTAGCATTGGATCTGTTTAGTTTAATTGATAATTCAATTATATTGTATTTCCACGTTAAACTTTCATCTATTTTTATTCCAAGATTTATATTCCAAGATGACGCCCCCCTCCCCCTACACTGTTGTCCCATCCGCGAAGAAATTTTCAAATATATTTGAAAAGTTTGAGGAAAAAATATTTTTCATGTAAAGAAAAATAATTTTTAGAGGCTGATGATTTAGTAAATAAATTCATGGTTTATATAAAGGATATTGAGGACTTTTTATATATTATGTTTGTTGAAGAAAATATTGAACTTTTTCTATAATTGTAAGAATTGTAGATTCTGGTTAAGGTTTTTTGATGGTCACTATGAATGTTTTTAATCCACATAAAAAAACTATTAATCAACCTAACCCTCATGATGCTGCAATTAAGCGTTGTTTTATCATTGTCTAGAGAAAGTATTGCTGGAAAATATAGTTATATAAACTATAAATGTTTGTGATGCGAAATATTTGGATAGTGGAAAAAAATGAACACTTATTGATTATCATTTAGTAAATACACAGAAGCTAAAATCCAAAATCAAAGATGATAGATTATGAAAATGTAATTATTTGAGGGGCATCCAAACACAATTATAGAAACTCTCCTTCCACTACTTGCATGCATTAACAAGATTTGTTACTATTTTTGGAAAAACTAATATTGAAATTGCAGCTTTGAATAATATTCAAACTCAAATTATATATGCTTTAGAAATAGCAATAGCTTTGGATTTATGTTAACAATATTGTTGCTCCTATAGATAAAGGAAAACTTGATTTGTTTCCAATAATTAAAAGTTTAGGGAGCTACTTTTGTAAAGAAAAAAAATTGTTGATATTGAGTCTGCTGCTATAAAGTTCATCTTGTGCAACTTTAAAAGAATATGTTAATAACTTTGAAAATATTTTTAAGATATACCCTAGAAAGTTCATTTGCAATTAACCATATTGTATCATTTCTAAAAAGTAAAGTATACAAAAAATGGACAGGTGTTGTAGAATTTTTAACACTTAGTTGACAGTTAATGAGTTTATTTTTGGATTCATCCCAAAATTTTGTCAAAGTTGTTATTTGTGTATGTAAATTTTTAAGTAATTTAATAGCATGAAAGAAGGGTTAATTATGAAAATGTTAATTAAGTATTGATAAACTTATAAGAATAAAAAAGTGTATTATATAACTTAAAAGCTATATAATACATTTTGTGTATAGTTTATATAGTTTAGTCTGATTAATCATGGAGAATGTATATAATTATTTTTAACAGTAAATTTTTTCAAAGTTTGTTGTTTTTATTTTTTACTATGTTTTAGAGAATTATGTATAAAAATATTTTAATACACTATTATTGGAATACACATAGTATAGAGCGCAATTAGGCAATGTCATGTAATGCATTTTTTTCTTAAATTTATGCAAAATATGCCTATAAAGTTTAGCATGCATGGTTCCTCTCTTATTTGTCTAAAACTTAAATATTTGATTTTTAATTTGATCCATTTCTATAAAGGTTCTTAATACACTTAGTTTATTTAACCAATATATTATTATAAAAGAAAAAAACTGGTTGTGGGGTAATTCCATGTCAATTGTCGAAGTAGATCCTGAAATATGAATATTTTACTTTTAACAAATGTTGGTCAGGCTCCTCTTGTTCCCTCAAAATTTTAATATTTATTTAGGCGTTTCAAGTTACATAGTTTTAAAAATATTTGATCTTTTTACTTACAAATTTGTACCTGGCTATTTTCAGAGGTAGCAAATCCAATGAAATAATCAGAAATGTAAAGAATTATACCTGTATTTATAAATTTAAATAATTTTAGGCAATTTTAAAAAAAGCTGAATTTTTAAAAAGATGAAGATTTTTATCTGCAAGTAAATACAATTCTATATATGAATAACAGTTCACGGTCCCCACTTTTTTGTAGCAGAAAATTGCAATTGATTTTTTACTTCCTTTCTGACTAGCCAGAGCTCTGAAATTTTTGATATTTCTGTAGTAACAATGAATGTGCATGATAAAGTTGTTTTCATGGCCCAAGACTCCAGGGGGGGGGGGACTGGGTAAAAAGCCCTACTTTTTTGTAGTGAATCTTGGAATAGATTTTTCACTACCTCTCAGACAAATTAGACCTCTAAAAATTTCAGCATTTGTGTAGTCCTGAATGAATGTGTTAAAATTGTTTCCAGGGCAGACGAGGGCCGGGGCACTGGGGCCATGCCCCACTTATTTTTTCCAAAAATATATATATATATTTTTTTTGTATTTTTAATAAAGTAAAGATGTTTTATATTTTTATTTGTTCCATTTGGTTTTATGGATTTAAAGTAAGCATATGGATTAAAAATAGTCATCCATCTAAAATAATGTCTTTTTGAATTAAAAAGAAAATAGTCCAAATAATATTGATCTGTCAGACAACAACAACTGAAGAATACAAATTGATGTTATCAGAAGCAATAAACCAAAAAATTTTTTGAATACAATTTTTCAAAGTAATCATTACATAATTGAAATTGCAAAAAAATTAAAGTGCCCCAGGCCATGGACCCTCTGATTGTCTGTCCCGGAAACAATTTTAATTTTAGGACTACACAAATGTTGAAAGTTTTAGAGCTCCAGTTTGTCTGGGAGGTAGTGAAAAATCTATTACATGGTTCCACTACAAAAAAGTGGGGCACTTACCCCAATTCGCCCCTAAAGTCTTAGGGCCCTGAAATATCAAATTTAACATGCACATTCATTGGCACTGCAGAAATGCCAAAATTTCAGTACTCCACCTAGTCTGGAAGGTACTGAAAAATTAATCACAATATTCTGCTACAAAAAAGTGGGGACTGTGTCCCATTAATAATATATGGAAATCCATATACTTCCAGATCAAAATCTTTTTATTTTTTGAAAGATCAATGAATATAGATTAATGTGTATTGTTTTTTTTGTTTTTTGATATCATCAATGCCACATACTGTATTTCTTATCGTGCTGTCTGTGTGATTTTGAAAACGTTTGTTTGTTTAAAAGTTATTTTTATATTTATTTTAATTTTTTTAAAAGTATTTTCATAACTTTGTCATCTTGAAATTGTTAAAACCAAATATTTTATGGTCATTATTTTAAATAGTTTCTTTTCTAGTCATTTATTGCAAAAAAATAGCCTGACAAAATATTGTATACAATCAATAGGTCATTTTGATTCCTTTTGATTCTAAATTGATCATAACTTGCAATTTATTTAGGAAATTTTAAATTTCTTCATTTATGCGTTTTTGACAAATTCAATTAATTTTTTTTTTAGTTACTATTTAAGTAACTAAATTTAAATCAGAAATGGAATAGAGAAACTGTTGATTTTTTGAATACATATGCTCTGTATAGGTTATTATTGTATAAACTCTAAACTTAATTTCTTGTTGCAACTTGAAAATGCAATCCAAATAAATAAATTACTGCATGGTAATATATCAGCTTAAATAGTTCAAGCAATAAAAAAGTTGATGATGAACAGAACTGAAGTTGATGATGAACAGAACTGAAGTTAGTGATGAATAGAACTGAAGTTGATGATGAATAGAACTGAAGTTGATGATGAACAGAACTGAATGCTTTTCACAAATCAATTATAGCATTACCACTGAATTTACCCAAAACATTTTTATACACCTCAAAGTTTATAGAGTAATTATCAGTGCTTTAGAGAAAGTAGATTTAGAAGTTTCAGTTTTTATGTTTTCTCTTCTCATTAATAATACATTAAATTAGAACTTGAATTAACTAAAGCAATTATTTTTCTTTGCAGAAACTTTTAAAAACTTAAAGAAAGAAGGTATAAACTTTTTATAAAATAGTTTTTTTAAGTATCAGTTCAACCTTATCAGTCAATCAAAAGATAAATTAGATAAGGTAAAAAATATTTTTCATAATTATTTTAATAATCAAAAATACTTTTTTTTTGTGTTTGTGTGTGTTTTGCTTTTTGCTGTTGAATCAAAACATCTTACTGTCATTGTATAAAATTGAATTACAAACTAAAGTAGATAAAAATAATAAAGCATAGCAAGCTATGAAGTGTAATAAGGCATATAATGATATAGCTATCTAAAATAATTTGTAAATTTTTTTTTTTTAACTTATATTCCTGAACTATTTTTTTAATCTTTAAATAAAAATACATTGTTTAAATAAGTAATTTATTTTAAAACATTAATGTCTAACAAAAAGTATTGAACGTGTCGGCAAAGCATCTCTTACACCCTAACCTATTGGCCTAATATCAGTCAAGTCTGTTTCATTAAATATGTTCCTATTTTCAAATAATACATACACTAGTTAGTTGCAAAAAATACAATGCTTGTATCTATGGTGGAATGGAATTTAAATAGACATAAAAATATTCTTTAAAATTATGTCCTTAAATATATATGTGAACAAAGGTATAAATCTATATTTAAAAAATATCTACACAAATTTTATTATGTCAACATGGCCTATTAATATTTGTGGGCTAAAATGTTTTAAGTGTTCCCCATAAATTTTTAGAACATGAAAAATTATGAAAAAAAAAAGATCTTTAACATACTTGAATGATTTTTGTTTCAATCTTGGTTAAAATTTGCTTTTTGTATACCTATTGTCAATATAATGCTTTAAAAAGTCATCAATGACTTCACTTTTTGTCATTGATTAGTGATGTCTCTGATGAGTGACATTTTAAACGCATTAAATATACTGTTGGTAATCACACATGAATAATGTAATTAAAATTATAAATTGTATATTGTTTTAGCATCAACTGGGACATTTGACATACTTTCTCAATACACAAGAATAAAAACAAACATTAATGGAGAAAATTTGAACTTTCAAACTAACCACACGTTTTATTGTTCACATTCTAGTTTGTTGCTAAGTGACTTTAAATGGATTAAAGATGGTCAGGTATGTCTTTTTAACAATACAATAACAACATATTGTAGATAATTAAGTTATTTAAAAATTTTTTTTATTTATCATAATGTTTTGCAATTGCTTCATTAAATCAAAAAAGTTTATGCATCTACATGCAGTGTTTATAAAATAATTTCTCAAAACAAAATAGTGTATGAAGTGATATTGGTTTTTGTTCATGTAAACAGATTAGTTAAAAACTACAAATAAATTTAGAATATAATTTGATGAAACTAAAATCTTAGGAGAGTTAATATTTTTTTTAAATAAATAATCTTTCGTAAATTTTCCAAAGTTGGATTTGGCAAATTTATGAAAGAAAAAAAAAAATTTTTTAATAAAAAAGAAATGAATTCAAAAGTAAACAGAAAAGACATCTAAATTTAATTAATTTATTTTGTTTTACTTTTTAATAAATTTGAAATCATTATAACTCATATTAGTATGAGTTATAGAAGTAGAAAATAAAACTATGTGATTTTCACAACTTTAAGTTTCATGCAATCATCAGGTGAAATATAAATATAGTTTATTTGTTAAAAAATTTTTATACAGTTAAAACTATACAGAAAAAATTATTGTTATAATTGTGTGTATCTTCAGGTTTGCGGTTGTTTAATAGAAATTTATTTTTGTGGTGACATTTGAAAATTAACTCTATTTTTTTATTAAGAAGCTCTTCAGCAATGATTGCGAAAGCATGAAACTTAAAGTTGTGAAAATCAAGTAGTTTTATTTTCTACTATATATATATATATATATATATATATATATATATATATATATATATATATATATATATATATATATATATATATATATATATATATATATATATATATATATATATATATATATATATATATATATATATATATATATATATATATATATATATATTTATATATATATATATATATATATGTATATATATATATATATATATATATATATATATATATATATATATATATATATATATATATATATATATATATATATATATATATATATATATATATATGAATGTATATTATGTAGTTTATATATATAAACCATAAATTTAAAATTATAGTTTCAATAAAATTAATATTTCGAATTATTAACTTTATTAATTATTATTATTTTAATGCACTAATAAATGTAAATTAATGTTACTCAACAAGAGTTATTGTGCATTTCATATGGAAAACATACAAAAGCGTTTTTAACAATAGAATAATGAAAAAATATTTAATATTGTAGGTGATACTTGAGAGTAAATTTTCCCGAACTTCTGTCCTTGTATTGAATTTTGTTAATCAAACTTACAATGGGTTTTATCAATGTATTATGGAGAGGGGGAAAAGAGTTGAAGTTACACCTTTTAGTCATGTACAAAATACAGGTATTTTATGAAATGGTTGATTAGTATAAAATCATAACTTTTTAGTTTAGGCATAGTTAGATTTTTAGGTAAGCATAATTTACTTTTTATATAAATTACTTAACTTTTTAAATTAAGTCAACAATGTATGCATGTATGTATGTATGTATGTATGTATGTATGTATGTATGTATGTATGTATGTATGTATGTATTAAAGCAATTAGTATCGCTGTGGAAGATTTTATATGTGAAACCAAACACATTTTTATAAAAAGTAGTTTAAAAAATGTAAAACTGATTTGGGCTTTAACATTTAAAAACTGACAAATTGGGAATAATTGTGCAAACATATATACTTCAAATTCGACACTTGAAAATAGCATGATGCAAAAATTGACTAAAATGTAAAAAATTAAAATAAATATTTATGAGTGACATCCAAAAGCTTAAATGCTTTTGTATGTCACCCATAAAATAATAAAGGTACTAAAAGAGACTAATAAAACCAATTTTTGCTAGTAAAAAGACAAAATAAAAAGAATATTTTCAATATTAATTTTAAAGAATCTATTAATTAATCCTAATCAGTGAATGTGTTGCATAAGTGTTCTAGGTGAGATACAGATTTTCTTGAAAATATGGATGCAAATTAACAGTATTAGACTCTCAGATCAATGCATGATAAAAAAGTGTAAACCTTACAAGGTTTATGGCATTAATTAAATAAAGACAAAACATCAGTTTAAGGATTTTTAATTATCAATCAATTTGTCATTTGCTTGGGATAAATTGATTGGTTAACATTTCTGCTTGGGATAAATTGATTGGTTAACATTTCTGTGATTTTTACTCTGATCTTTAGTAAGAATTTTTTAGTAAGATGATTAAGAGTTGTTTGAAAGATATGTTCAATTGATTGAAAGATATGTTAATGGCAAAACCTCTCCAGATTCTTTTTTGTTCATCAGATTAACAGATGAAAAACTAATTTTAGTAGGAGGTTCCACCTTAATTTTAGCAGGAGGTTCCACCTTAATTTTAGTAGGAGGTTCTATCTTAATTTTAGTAGGAGGTTCCACCTTAATTGTAGTAGGAGGTTCCATCTTAATTGCAGTAGGAGGTTCCACCTTAATTTTAGTAGGAGGTTCCACCTTAGTTTGACACACTTGTACTAGATCATTCCAACATTTAGAATCTTTATAATTGGTTTGAGTTTAATCTTAGAGACAAATTTTTTATTTTCTTTATTTTTATTTATTGAACACAGTTTATTACTTAACCTTGTGTTTTTGTAGGATATGCAAATTAAAATTGATTTCTTTTTTCTTAAAAAAAAATGTTGCTACCATTATGATGGTTTGTTTATGATGCTTTAGATACAGTCATTCCAGGTAACTTTATATGCTTCGCGCTAGTTTTAACTCTACCTAAAATTTTTTACAAACTAAATAAATATTTTTCCATAAAGGCTGTTCTGATGATCTCCATTTTCTAGATTTCATTATGTTGAGTCACAACAAATTCTTTTATAGCATAGCCATAATCTTCGTGAATATGTGCGTTTTAATTGTTTACTTGTTCCAATGAAAGAACTGTATGACTTTTAGACATATATGCAATATATTACACATTGTTTCCAATAATTTGATAAACATCAACATATTTCCTAAAAAACTATCCAATATTGAGTCAAACATCAATATATCACATTAGGGAAGTGGGGGCATAACCACTCCCATAATGTTTGGATTAATGTTATATGAAAAAAAAAATGAAATGTGTTTTTTTAACAGTTTATTTCAATAGCCACACCATTAACCTTTAAATTGATGCAATTTAAAAAAAAATTAAACAGTTTTTGAAAATCTTGTTACACAAAAATTACACTTAGTGTAAAAAACGGTTTTCCCCCATTGTGAGGCACAACTATACCCTCACAAAAATTGTTAAGGTAAACTTTTCTTGGTACATGTTCTTTAAAGTTGTCACAGCTCAGATTATTTGCTGATTAGGCATTCTTAGTACTTTCAGTTTTCTCATTCTTTGTACTTTCAGTTTTCTCATTCGACATACTCTTAGCTTTATATTTTATTCAAAAACTCATTTAGAAAAATTAAATTAAAAAAAATGAAATCTAATTTCCAACATCTCAAAACAAAACTATTTCTATTCAAGTTTTTGCATGAACGCATTTAAGTGTGACAATTGTAATTATTGTTATATGTAATTACCTAACTTTGATAAATATTAAAAGTATGCAGTTGTGCCTGCTGTGTGTCTATGCGGTTCTGCCCCAGAGGACAGTTTTTAGAAAGAATACAGTTTTATAGCTTTCTCATTAGGTTATGCTGATATCAAAAATGGTTTTCACTTAATAAAATAATGTTGATAACATATATCTTTAACACTAAAATCAAATATTACTTAATTCTCAAAAAAAAAGTCTGGCAAAATATGATTTAAATTTAATATTTTTATCAAACATTATGATGCACAGCTTCTCAGAAACATTATGATGCACAGCTTCTCAGAAACATTATGATGCACAGCTTCTCAGAAACATAACAGGCATTCTTTTTGACATAAGCAAAATGAATGAAACTGTTTTACTAATGCATGGTATGTTTTTTGCCATATTAGATAACATTTTTCAAAGGGAACTGTTAAAAACGGTTGTGCCCCTATATGCGGTTATGCTCCCACTTCCCCTATATCCACGTTGTACATATTTTCTGGAATTACTCCATTTATTTCGTTCTCTAGGTTTTAAATAACTGAAAAATAATTTTAAATGACAATCCTGCAGTCATTGATATCTGTCAAGATAAAACTAACACCATTTATAATTTGGTTGGCAATATTTAAACTATTGTCTTGTTTTTTCCACTATGATCTTTATATATTTTATCAAAACTTTTAAGGTCATTGAACACAAATTGGTATTCCTTTTAAACTTACATAAAGTAAGTGATTTTTAAAATAATATTCCTAATCAATACTAAAGACAATATGGCACCCACTGACTTACAGTGTTTATTTTTTAATTTATAGAATAATGTTGTTTTGGGTACTTCAAAAAATTTAGAAGCCTCAACAATCAACATTTTTTCCAATTTAATCTTTGCTAATTGACTCTTGAAGAGTAGAATTTAAGTAAATGGAGAGAATTTAAGTAAATATTTTCATTGTGCCACAATGAATTCTCAAACATTTTTTTGACAATTTTGAATGCTAAAAACATAAAGTTAATTGCTATGTTGGGCAAAATTATAAAATATAGCCATAAATATTAAAAATTAAAAATCAAAGTATGTTAACAAAGGCCGAAACTAAAAAGATATCTATTATTTATAATGTATTGCAATGTTACCCAGACAGCAAAAAAATACATTTTAAAATTGAATATTCAAATTTACCCTTATTTTGGTTATATTTTAGCTGAGTGGAAATATATATCCCTTTTGTAACAAAAAACATGTGAGTTCATGTTATTTTGAGTTTATGTTAAAATTCAACAAATAATTCAATGTCATCTGCACGTTTAATGTTACCCAGAATGACTTTATGAAAAAGTTTATTATTTTACCATTCTGTACAGCGCGCTAAAAACATAGTTTCTTCAGCTTTTAATATTTCTATTTTGATAGAAAATAACACGTAAAATACTATTCTCTAATCAGTTTACATTTTTAATTAAAAAATAATTACATCATAGTTTTAGTTTTATTTACAGAATTTTTCTTATCTATACAAATATTTGATAGAAAAAATTGAATTGCCCTAGTATGTATATATGTATGTATTTATGTATGTATGTATGTATATATAACCATTATTATTAAATTATTTCCATAAATGTTTTTTTTACATATGGAGGATATTTTGCAGATTGAATGCCATATTTTGCAAACTTAGATGAATTAAAATTTAAAGGTTTATTAATAAATAAATCTTTCAACCTTTTTTTATCTCTTCCTTAAAAATAATAAAAAAACAAAAAAATTGATGTTTAATCTCATTTGTAAAGTTTATTTTTTAAATTACAAACGTAATTTGAAATAATTATTGTCCCCTGCTTACATTTTTAAAGTTTCACAAAGTTTGTTAAAAGCATTAATTTTTGCTAATTTAGCATTGATGGTTTTTTTTTTTCGAATAGCAAAATAACAACTGTTTGATTTTTGTAGAGTTTTTTAAAACATAAAATTTGTGAAAGCACCTTTTCTTGTTACAAATTTGTCCTTGATACCATTCAATAAAAACGATTTTAATAGTTTTTTATTTTTTTAATTTTCAATATATCAAATATAAAAATTTTATTCATGCTTTATTTTATACTACTTAAATAAACTTACACACAGTTACCATTTTACACACAGTTATTATTATTTTAAATAAAAACACTTACACACAGCTATTATTATTTTAAAAATATGACATGTATTCCAAAATATTCTAAAAATGTTAACTAAAATTTATTTTACCATAATTACCATTTAAGTTAAGAAGTCTTAACCCCATACCCCAGTAGTTCTCAACATGGTTCTTTGAAACATTTTATTTGTCAACATTTGTGTTTTAGAGATAAAGAGTGAAGAAAAAGAGTAATTTTTCTTTCTACCCTAGTTCTGTTTCATTTGTTGTCAGCTATGGCTTTTAAAAACTTCAAATGCTTTTATATATTTTAGATTCAAGACCTATTATAGCATTATCATCCACCACAATCTATATTTCAGAAAACATCCAGTATCCATCATTACTTGCAATTGCTACAGTAAAAACAGTTAACAATCAAAAATTAAACCTTAAAGTAGTTTCAGGTAATTTTCAAAATAATTTATCACTATTTAGAACTCAAAGTAAATTTAAATTTAAGTATTTGAAAAAATTAAGTATCAAACTTGATATATATATATATATATATATATATATATATATATATATATATATACAAATATATATTTGTGTGTGTGTGTGTGCAATCATTGCAATCTTTTCAGAGTATCTATGTTTGACCTAATTATAAACATATAAATGTTTGGAGTTTACTCCATGGAAGTTAGCTATCTCAAATATTAAAAAATACTGTATCCTTGTATATATACAGTTATGACCTAAAAGATCTGGATACTCATAATTATTATAGATAAAGCTAAAATGCAAAATATGCATGTTGGCAACACACTAAGCGCTGCATTTGCATAGTTATCAGTTAATAGAAAAATATTTTTTGTATGATTAAAATCATGTCAATCATTGTTGTCTTAATGACTATATCATTTGCTAAATGTGCACAAGTACAACATTATTTGCTAAATGTGCAACGAGTACAACAAATGCAACATTATTTCCTAAATGTGCACGAGTACATCATCATTTGCTAAATGTGCACAATTTTGTGCACAAAAATGTGCACAAGTACAATTTTCAATAAAATATAGCAAGAATATTATATAATATAGAATGAATATTCTGAAGCAATGACTGCTGCACGTTTGAAGATGTCTAAGACAACTGTTAATAATATTATTTATTTACACCTTTTACAAGAACGCAAATTAGTTAGAAATTTTGAAAAACAACATCTTTTTTGTCTCAAATAAGAGAGTTTGATATTTTTATGCACAAAGAAGCAACTTGCCATCAGGTTGTTTTTTAAATTAAATTGTTTTTTTTGTAACAAATGCATATGCTATACAGTACAAAATCAGTTTTTCACTATCATATTAGGTGGTCAGATTCTGTGTATATATATATATATATATATATATATATATATATATATATATATATATATATATATATATATATATATATATATATATATAAATATATATATATATATATATATATATATATATATATATATATATATATATATATAAATATATATATATAGTTATATATATATATATATATATATATATATATATATATATATATATATATATATATATATATATATATATATATATATATATATATATATATATATATATATATATATATATATATATACACTTACTATGTCATGAAATGACTTTTAATTCAAACTTCTTTTCCCAAGAAAACCCTATGGGAGTATGATAGTACAAGTATGTAGGAATACATTAGAGTTGGTTTTAAAATTTTTTATCATCATCTGTGAAAGAAAAATTGCTTTGAAATTTGTTCTGAACAAATGAGTTATATTTTCTATTGAAAACATTTAAATTATTCTAACATATTTATTCTATAAATAAGCAGTGTACTTACAACTTAGAAACAACAACAAACAAAAAAGCATTCAATTTCATCTAAAATAAAAAAATAAAAAATCAGATTCTTAACAGATCAACTTCAAAAAAAGGATTACTCTTATTAAATCTATTTTTTAAAAATTGATGTTGAAGGGTTATTTCTTACATATCATATGTTATAATACAGTATTCTCTACAAAGAAGTTAAGAGGAATGCTTGCTGTTGTAATCAATCAAACAGTTTTGAAGATTCTCAGGATAGTCTGGATGATTACTTTGAACCGTTGCCAGTGATGGTTGAAGTCATGATAGAGTGATTTCTATTTTTTGATTGCTTTCTCTGAATAGGTTTCTAGTGAGTGGTTGTGGTGATCTGTGCTGAACTGTGTCTGGTGATCTTGTGATGAACTGTATCACATGAAAAAAGACAGTAAGTGCTTTGGGAGTGACACTCGTGTTTGGAAGCTCAAGGTAGGAATTCTTGAAGTTTTCAATCAGGATGCGGTAGTTGTCTTGAAGAACATTTTCAAAGGAAGCTGAACAACTGCATCAAACTTTCTGAATGTGTCAATAAATGGAAATGCTAAAAAGCAAGCATGCTTTTCCGCAAGTTGTTAAAACAAGTCATCATTTTGTAAAAGCTTTAAACTTGAAAAACTTTTTTCAATACCTCAATTTTGTTAAGTGTTGAAGTGAGCTTGTTCATCCCTCTGTTTGAAATTTTTAACATATAAAAATTGTTGAGCAGTCTAGTTGGATCTAGCTGATGGAAAAAGTTCTATTTGCCTTGATAGCCCTGGAAATTAAGTTTACATCAACATAACACAGTTTCTCATATTATAATGTTTTCTTATTGTAATAAAAGAGTCACTTAAACAAAAGCATATTTAGCATATATAACAAAAAGAAAATATTTTTCACCAGGAGTAACTGGAAGATGCCTTTCTATTCCTTGACTAAGATGCACAGTGCCATAGAGTGAAGGAACCTTGTTAGCTATCACAGAAGCAGCTACTCTTTCTGCTGCTTTTGCGTTTTTTTCTGCAACTTCTGTCAAAGCATTCTTTTTGTACAATTATGTGGAATCTTCCAATCAGTGAAAAGCATTCTAAACAACGTTTCTCAACAACTGGCTATTCTTTTAGCTGACTGGTTGTGTTTGTTGTTCCAATCGGTTGAGGTCTTCCAAACTTGGCTTTTCCCACTTAACAAATCATGAAGTCAGATGGTGATTCTTTAGTTGCAGGACGAATCTTTATGTTTTATTAGTCAGGCAGTGAGGGAAGTTGAACATCTTTGCCATTGTCTCTTTTTCTAACGCCTACTTGACAGTTTTTGCAGATACCAATAGGGATTCTTTGATCTTTAAAGATGATGGCTTGACCAAAAACTTTTTGACAGCATTTAACCATAAAGTCATTTATTTGCCTGTTAGCTTTTTTAAAACAGAAAATAGACAGTTTTTCTGTTGTCATCATGAGTATTTGCTTGATTTGGCATTTTAAATAGTTTTGCACTTATATTTTGCTCAAAAGGCACAATTTTACTGTTCACAGGCATGTTCCGGAATTTTAAAATTAATTAAGGGCTTAGGAACTACTTGATCAAGTTGCTTATCTCTGTTAGTAACTTATGTGATAAGAATATAAAAAATTTATGTAAAAAATGTTTTATTTCATTTGGTTAATAATCTTGTCAATGACCCAAAAAATCAAAATTTTCAATCATTTAGGTAGCACAATATTTTCTGATGCAATGTGTAAATCTTTTTTTTTTTAATCTGTTCTTGAATTAAAGATAAACCAGCAGCAACTTCAGCAATTTTAATTACAGAAGCTGGTTAAATTGTTAAAAAAAGATATTAAATCTGTCAGAGATGTTTTGTTTGCATGTCTTCATCTTTGTTTTGTTTTTTAAACATTTGATTATGTTAATAGCAGGTTCCTGTTGTTTCCTGCAGGTTCCGGTTGTTTCCGGGCAAGCTTAAAGTTTATTTTTTTAATTTTTTCCTTGTATAATTTTTTAAATTAATTTCTCAGAAATTGTTTTATTAGTCTTAAATTCACTAGCCTCAAAATCAAGAATTTTTTTGACTTGGTCCTCAAAAGTTGTGCTTTGAATCCAAGATACTTTCTGATTTACAGCAACTAACTGTGAATTAAGAATGTTTTTTTTTTGATACACATGAAAAATTTTAATTTATTGGGTTTGCATTTCTATTATCATCTTTTAGAGCTTCATGCAGATAGTAAATCATATTGGACAACAAATTCTATTTGCAATGTTTTTTTTAATGTGCTAAGAAGATCTTTACTCTGTGATTTCTGTTAAATTTACTGTCAAACATAAATTTATTTGTTGTTTCTCCAGAAATTAAGTTTTTGCAACAAGCTCTTAATTTTTAAACAAAGGTGCTGAGATAGTAGCTGAAACTGTTAAAAAAAGTTAAAATTTATATGGTAGGGTGGGGAAATGTTGGTCTATGGGGTAATGTGGGTCTAATCAACATTTATTATTTGTTCAGAAGAAGGCTTTAGGTAGAAATTTTTTCTTCTGTATGTTATAGTTGGTTAAAACAGCTCTCTTTTTAATCATCAGCTTATTAGGCATATTCTTAAGTATATTTTTTGTTCAAAATGGCGCGTACATTTAAACAGATTTTTATCTAAAACATTAAACTTCAAAAAAAAGGTATAAAATATAAAGTCTAATAAACTAAAATATAAGGTCTAACCAATTGAAAATGTTTTATCTGGAAGAAAAATTACCAGATAATTAGGTTCAATTAGTTTAAACACAGAATGATGCATAGCTTTTTTGAAATAAACAACATTGCTGTGTGGGATGTGGGTTATATGTCAATGCGTATTGTATCATTAAAATTCTAATGCTTACACAACAATTACTTTAAAATTACAACCTTTAAAATGAAAATTAGTAAAAGTTAGAAGTATGTTTCTGGATTCATTTTTTTGGAGTCATTTTTCTGGAGTCATAATGCTATGGATTTCTTTAGATGATCATTAAAAATGTTATATTTTTTATTGAAACCAGTATATAAAAATTTAATTTTTGTTATATAAACATGTCATTTTCAAAGGATGATGAATCTATAATACATAACACAAAAAAAATTTTCAATAATTTTCAATTAAGCTTTTACTTTAAATTCTTTCTTAAACATCATTTCATCATGCTTTGTCTAATTAAAGTAATTCAACTATCAAGTTTATTTTTAAACTTCAACTTTCAAGTTTATTTTTAAACTTCAACTTTCAAGTTTATTTTTAAACTTTAACTTTCAAGTTTTTTTTCAAACTTTAACTTTCAAGTTTTTTTCATTCAATATAGAGAATTGTAATATGATTTGTTCTATAGCGTACTTGCCTCAAAAACAAAGGATCCGTGGTTCAAATCCCACCACTGGGCAAGTTTTGCGATATCGTTTAAGAAGGAGGCATGTACTTCCTATTAAATGCTCATCTGTGGTGCTCTGTGATAAGACCATAAGACTTCTTGGGGCACCTAAATAAAAATTAAAAAAAACAAACATTATCATCAACATCAATATCACCATCAACATCATCGTGGTTATAATCATCTTCATCATCAGCATCATCATTTGAATCTTGTCTGTATTCCTAATTTAATATTAATTATTTCTCAAATACATTTACACTTTTTTCAAAGGCATCATAATTTTCATGCTCATTTCATGCAGGATATGAGTTGATTTAATTAAACTGCTGTCACAATTGTTTTGTTTTTTTGTTAAAAAAAATTCTTAATGGAAGTCAACTGCAATGTTTTTGCAATATTTAGTAATTTTCGGTGGAAGCCTATCAAATTTTATACTAAATTCACTGGTTCACAAGTTCCATAGTGTCTTGTTTGGGATGTTATGCCATGTTTGGTATTTTAGTGTAAATCCCTTTTTTCTTTTAACTAAAAAACTAAATAGAAACTTTATATTGAGCTTTTAATTGATTTTAAGCTTCATACCAGAGTATGAGTTTAATTAGATTATGTGAGTTAAACTAATTTCAGAGACTCTGAAATTAGATTAATTCACATTTATAAATATTTATAACAATATATAACTCATGTAAATTTTGATATTTAAATTTTTGTTTAAACTTACCGAAGTTGGTCTACACCTTTTCAAGATGTAATTGAGAAAACAAAAATTGTAATTAAGAATCGTAAGATGTAATTGAGAAAACAAAAGTTGTAATTAAGAAACGTAAGATGTAATTGAGAAAACGTAAGTTGTAATTAAGAAACATAAGATGTAATTTAGAAAACGAAAATTGTAATTAAGAATCGTAACATGTAATTGAGAAAATGTAAGTTGTAATTAAGAAATAAAAAGATGTAATTGAGAACACGAAAATTTTAATTTAGATATTGCTTTAAAGGAGTAAGTGTAAAATGGCGCTTAAAAAAAATGGCGCGTAAAAAAATGGAGGGTATAAAATGACGCACTTAAAAATGACGCAAGATTTGTAGCGTAAATTTAATTTTTTAGGGAAAAATTTAGGGAAAAATTTATAATTTTTGGGCAAATGAATTTAACATAATAAACACTAAAAACACTTTAGGGAAAAATTTATAATTCAATTAAAAATTATAATTAAAAATTATATAATTAAAAATCACTTCATTGATCATTTAAGCACCAACTTGTACGTCTTCCATATTTAAAATAGTTGCATAGTGCGTGGTTGTGTGTTGTACCGCACGTGCACAATCTCCTCCCATTATAGTATTTTTCGCCTCAATTACAATTCGTTCTAAGTACTGCATGCGCTGTTCCGCAATCCCGTCACCTAATACAGGTGAAATGCGAATTGCATTTTTAACGTTACTTTTAATTTTGGACCAGATCGTTTCCACCGGGTTCAACATTGGACTGTAAGGTCCCAAACGTAACAACTGAGCTGGTGAATTATCAAACACCCTTTGCAAACGAGTGTGACAAGGAGCATTATCTGTTACGATGACCAAATCCTCCAAACGATTCCCGGATGTAACCCACTGGTGAAACATAGCCAACATCCACTCGTTACAGGAATCTGCTTTAAATGATCCCCTGCGAGTTTCTATCATGACGACATTTGTAGTTGAAATAGCTGCGATCAAGTGTATGTTTAAACCTTTTGAAGCAGGTACTTTCATAATTGCTCTTTTTCCTTGTCTCCTTGCGTTTTTCTACAAAAAAGGTTAAAATTTGTTTCATCCAACCAAACTATCTGACGACCATTTGTGATATGTTCGTTGATGTTTCTAACATATTCAGCTCTTTTTTGTTTGTTTTCATAACTGTTCATAGTAGAAGGCTCCTTGTGCACTTTTTTTAATGATAACAATCTGCCTTCGAGGTAATTTGCTATTGTTGTTGTGCTAACGTTTATGTTAAATTGTCTTAATATCTTTGTTTTGATGGCCACCAATGTTAATTGACAATCATTTTCAATCCATGTTAATGTTTCTTCGATTTGATCTTCGGTCAACTTTTTCGGTTTAAAACCTCCTTTTCCCATGAAATTTGAATTTCCGCTGCGAACCCAATTGTATGCTGTCTTATATTTGATACCTAGCGTTTGCGCGAGATTCACCCAATCTTCAAATCGCTCCGCACATTCAACAACTCTTCTGTCATTTGGAGAAGATAAAACGTAACATTTCCTTTCAACTTGTTCAGTTGTGTGTATTTCATGCCGACAAGTCGGACAACTTGAATCTGGTTGTTCCAGAACTGGACGAAAACAAATTTGGTGACATAAATGTTGACACGGATTTATCTTAATCACAGACTTTCGGGTCATAGTGTATTGGCATATAACATAACGATCTTTCAATTCCATTATTATTACTTGTGCATACAAAAGCAAAATTTAAGATTATAACTTAAATTCATGTCCAAAAAGACCTTTTGTAACAACCTACAAACTTAGACTGTGAATTTGCTATTTTAATTTATGTGTTCTCAATTACAAGTTACGATTTCTCAATTACATATTATGATTTCTCAATTATATCTTACGTTTTCTCAATTACATGTTGTGTTTCTTAATTACATGTTACGATTTCTTATTTACATGTTGTGTTTCTCAATTACATATAACGTTTTCTCAATTACATGTTGTGTTTCTTAATTACATATTACGACTTCTTAATTACAACTTTCATGTTCTCATTTACATCTTGAAAAGGTGTAGATAACATTTTTTTTAAAATTAAAGAAAAGTTGGTAACATTTTAGTATATAGGCTTTAATAAATAGAAATAGGAATATAAACACATTTTACTCTAGCTTCACTCTAACTGAAAATTTTAGCAAAAATATACAAGGATGTACATTTAGCAAGAATGTACATTAAAAAGGGATTTACATTAGGCAAAAATGTATATTAGAATTGATGTACATTTAGCAAGGTTGCACATTTATCAATGTTGTACATTTGGCAAGGATGTACATTTGGAAAGGATGTACATATGACAAGAATGTAGATTTAGCAAAAGTGTACATTTAGCAAAAATGTACATCAGCAAAAATGTATGATTAACAACCAATCACAAGGATGTGCAATGCATTGCTTTAAAATTACACACAAATAATTGATTCAATAAAGATTAGCAATCTATAATTGACACAACAAATAATGCAGCTCAAATGTGGATTTTAAGGATTTTGTTAATACTTACATAAATTTTTATTTAATTTTAGTTTTTATTTATTTTGTTAATACTTACATAAATTTTTTATTCAATTTTAGTTTTTATTTTAAGTATTAATTAAAAAAGTAAATAAAGCATCCAAATATTAAAAAAATCAAATACTAAATTAATGTTATTTAAATCAAATAAAATTATTGTTATTAAATTATTGTTAATACAAATACTAAATTAATGTTATTTAAATCTTTTAATTTTTTTTTCAAATTTACTGTTATTAATTTAAATAATTCTATATTTAGATGATCAAAAATTCTACTTATTTCCAGAAGAGACAAATGACTTTTCATCATTATACTTAAATGGGACATTAGATTATGAATCTAAACAGTTTTATAAACTAAAAGTTTTAGCTACATTTCTTAATGATAAAAAAGCAGTTCAAATAGAAGAAAAAGAGATAATTGTTTACATTACTAACGAAAATGATAATAGACCAACCTTTACAGATAATACAACAGTATTTTTTATTGAAGAAAATATTAAAATAGGAAGTCAAATAACAAGTATTAAAGTTGAAGACATAGATGGAAATTCAAATTTTACTTTTCATGTAATCACAGGAGAAAATGACCAACAATTTTTTAAAATTATTCCAAACACTGGAGACATGATTATAGAAAAAGAGTTAGATTTTGAGGAAATTCAAGCTCACAATCTTTTAGTTAGCGTGCATGATGGGTTGCATACATCGTTTAAACATATCAAAGTTGTTGTTTTAGACATAAATGACAACCTGCCAGAGTATTTGGAATACATTTATGTTGTCAACGTTACTTTAGACACTCTTCCAGGCACTCATTTACTGAGCCTAAAAGCAGTTGATAAAGATTCTGGTATGTTTGGCGAGTTACACTTTAGCATAACGTCGGGAAACATTCCAAAAACATTTGAGATGATGCAAAATGACCTAGTTTTACATAGGAAAGTTCCGGCTGAACAAAATTTTATACTTACAGTTGAATTGAGGGACGGTGGAGGTCTTAAATGTGAAAAAGAAGCGCAAATTCTTGTTCAGTTTATAGAACAACACACAGGTTCTTATTCAATTTTTGATGCATCAGTTTACAGTGTGGCACTTGTGGAAGCGTTTCATGGAGAGCGTGAAGTCATTCATCTTAGTATAAACTCTGGAGTGAAATTGTTTTCTTTAACATATGAAGTTGACACATTAGGAAAGTTCAGTAGCTCTGAGTTTTATGTGAATAGCAATGGAATATTGATGACCAACGCAACGATTGATTATGAAACAATTATTGAGTTTCACGTTTTGATTAGTGCATGCATTCAAGTCAAGAGCGGAAGATTATGCAGCATGGCGTATGTTGCTGTAAGAGTGACTGACATAAATGATAACTATCCAAAATTTATGGAAGAAACGCTTGCCATCAGTGTATATGAGGACACGCCTATTGGTGACAGTGTAACACAAGTAAGTGCATCTGACAAAGATTCAATGAAAAATGGTGAAGTTTATTATTCTTTATTAAACCATGAAGATACTTTTACGATTGATAAGTTGACAGGAGTTGTAACATTAATCAAGAAATTAAGCTATTCTGAAAATACGGAGTATGTTTTAAAAGTGATGGCGACTGACCAAGGTTTTCCACCTCTATCTAGTTATTGTACAGTAGTGGTTAGTATTTTGTTAAAATTGACTGATGTTGCAAGCACAAAGGTTTCTGAAAACAAAAGAGTGCCTCAGTTTACGAACAAAGAAACAAAGTTTGAAGTTTCTGAAAATTCGTTAATTGGTACTTTAGTGACAAAAATGAGTGCTGTTGATCCTGACGAAAACACAAAGCTTACTTTTAGTTTAGTTGAAATGCTAAATGATCCATCATTTTTTAGCATAAACCAGAAAACAGGAGTCATAGTGACTGTCAAAGAATTGGATTTTGAAAAGACCAAAGAACACAATCTTTTAGTTAGCGTGCATGATGGGTTGCATACATCGTTTAAACATATCAAAGTTGTTGTTTTAGACATAAATGACAACCTGCCAGAGTATTTGGAATACATTTATGTTGTCAACGTTACTTTAGACACTCTTCCAGGCACTCATTTACTGAGCCTAAAAGCAGTTGATAAAGATTCTGGTATGTTTGGCGAGTTACACTTTAGCATAACGTCGGGAAACATTCCAAAAACATTTGAGATGATGCAAAATGACCTAGTTTTACATAGGAAAGTTCCGGCTGAACAAAATTTTATACTTACAGTT
Source organism: Hydra vulgaris (assembly GCF_022113875.1). Classification (NCBI taxonomy): domain Eukaryota; kingdom Metazoa; phylum Cnidaria; class Hydrozoa; order Anthoathecata; family Hydridae; genus Hydra; species Hydra vulgaris. The sequence goes on from NC_061169.1 coordinate 13,501,513, forward strand.
GAATTGAGGGACGGTGGAGGTCTTAAATGTGAAAAAGAAGCGCAAATTCTTGTTCAGTTTATAGAACAACACACAGGTTCTTATTCAATTTTTGATGCATCAGTTTACAGTGTGGCACTTGTGGAAGCGTTTCATGGAGAGCGTGAAGTCATTCATCTTAGTATAAACTCTGGAGTGAAATTGTTTTCTTTAACATATGAAGTTGACACATTAGGAAAGTTCAGTAGCTCTGAGTTTTATGTGAATAGCAATGGAATATTGATGACCAACGCAACGATTGATTATGAAACAATTATTGAGTTTCACGTTTTGATTAGTGCATGCATTCAAGTCAAGAGCGGAAGATTATGCAGCATGGCGTATGTTGCTGTAAGAGTGACTGACATAAATGATAACTATCCAAAATTTATGGAAGAAACGCTTGCCATCAGTGTATATGAGGACACGCCTATTGGTGACAGTGTAACACAAGTAAGTGCATCTGACAAAGATTCAATGAAAAATGGTGAAGTTTATTATTCTTTATTAAACCATGAAGATACTTTTACGATTGATAAGTTGACAGGAGTTGTAACATTAATCAAGAAATTAAGCTATTCTGAAAATACGGAGTATGTTTTAAAAGTGATGGCGACTGACCAAGGTTTTCCACCTCTATCTAGTTATTGTACAGTAGTGGTTAGTATTTTGTTAAAATTGACTGATGTTGCAAGCACAAAGGTTTCTGAAAACAAAAGAGTGCCTCAGTTTACGAACAAAGAAACAAAGTTTGAAGTTTCTGAAAATTCGTTAATTGGTACTTTAGTGACAAAAATGAGTGCTGTTGATCCTGACGAAAACACAAAGCTTACTTTTAGTTTAGTTGAAATGCTAAATGATCCATCATTTTTTAGCATAAACCAGAAAACAGGAGTCATAGTGACTGTCAAAGAATTGGATTTTGAAAAGACCAAAGAACACAATCTTTTAGTTAGCGTGCATGATGGGTTGCATACATCGTTTAAACATATCAAAGTTGTTGTTTTAGACATAAATGACAACCTGCCAGAGTATTTGGAATACATTTATGTTGTCAACGTTACTTTAGACATTCTTCCAGGCACTCATTTACTGAGCCTAAAAGCATTTGATAAAGATTCTGGTATGTTTGGCGAGTTACACTTTAGCATAACGTCGGGAAACATTCCAAAAACATTTGAGATGATGCAAAATGACCTAGTTTTACATAGGAAAGTTCCGGCTGAACAAAATTTTATACTTACAGTTGAATTGAGGGACGGTGGAGGTCTTAAATGTGAAAAAGAAGCGCAAATTCTTGTTCAGTTTATAGAACAACACACAGGTTCTTATTCAGTTTTTGATGCATCAGTTTACAGTGTGGCACTTGTGGAAGCGTTTTATGGAGAGCGTGAAGTCATTCATCTTAGTATAAACTCTGGAGTGAAATTGTTTTCTTTAACATATGAAGTTGACACATTAGGAAAGTTCAGTAGCTCTGAGTTTTATGTGAATAGCAATGGAATATTGATGACCAACGCAACGATTGATTATGAAACAATTATTGAGTTTCACGTTTTGATTAGTGCATGCATTCAAGTCAAGAGCGGAAGATTATGCAGCATGGCGTATGTTGCTGTAAGAGTGACTGACATAAATGATAACTATCCAAAATTTATGGAAGAAACGCTTGCCATCAGTATATATGAGGACACGCCTATTGGTGACAGTGTAACACAAGTAAGTGCATCTGACAAAGATTCAATGAAAAATGGTGAAGTTTATTATTCTTTATTAAACCATGAAGATACTTTTACGATTGATAAGTTGACAGGAGTTGTAACATTAATCAAGAAATTGAGCTATTCTGAAAATACGGAGTATGTTTTAAAAGTGATGGCGACTGACCAAGGTTTTCCACCTCTATCTAGTTATTGTACAGTAGTGGTTAGTATTTTGTTAAAATTGACTGATGTTGCAAGCACAAAGGTTTCTGAAAACAAAAGAGCGCCTCAGTTTACGAACAAAGAAACAAAGTTTGAAGTTTCTGAAAATTCGTTAATTGGTACTTTAGTGACAAAAATGAGTGCTGTTGACCCTGACGAAAACACAAAGCTTACTTTTAGTTTAGTTGAAATGCTAAATGATCCATCATTTTTTAGCATAAACCAGAAAACAGGAGTCATAGTGACTGTCAAAGAATTGGATTTTGAAAAGACCAAAGAACACAATCTTTTAGTTAGCGTGCATGATGGGTTGCATACATCGTTTAAACATATCAAAGTTGTTGTTTTAGACATAAATGACAACCTGCCAGAGTATTTGGAATACATTTATGTTGTCAACGTTACTTTAGACATTCTTCCAGGCACTCATTTACTGAGCCTAAAAGCAGTTGATAAAGATTCTGGTATGTTTGGCGAGTTACACTTTAGCATAACGTCGGGAAACATTCCAAAAACATTTGAGATGATGCAAAATGACCTAGTTTTACATAGGAAAGTTCCGGCTGAACAAAATTTTATACTTACAGTTGAATTGAGGGATGGTGGAGGTCTTAAATGTGAAAAAGAAGCGCAAATTCTTGTTCAGTTTATAGAACAACACACAGGTTCTTATTCAATTTTTGATGCATCAGTTTACAGTGTGGCACTTGTGGAAGCGTTTCATGGAGAGCGTGAAGTCATTCATCTTAGTATAAACTCTGGAGTGAAATTGTTTTCTTTAACATATGAAGTTGACACATTAGGAAAGTTCGGTAGCTCTGAGTTTTATGTGAATAGCAATGGAATATTGATGACCAACGCAACGATTGATTATGAAACAATTATTGAGTTTCACGTTTTGATTAGTGCATGCATTCAAGTCAAGAGCGGAAGATTATGCAGCATGGCGTATGTTGCTGTAAGAGTGACTGACATAAATGATAACTATCCTCAGTTTTTGCATGACGTTTATAATGTTTCTATTTATGAAAATATTTTAATTGGTGAACTGATTGTGAATGTAATAGCAATGGATATCGATGGAAATGAAAATGGATTAGTATCCTACTCTTTATTAAATTTTGAAGAAACATTTAGAATAGACAAAATATCCGGTAAAGTTTATTTAGCAGAAAGTGTTAGCTCTAAGTTGCGTAAAGAGTATAAGCTTTTAGTTGAATCTTATGATCATGGAACACCTTCTTTACGATCCAACTGCACCGTTTCAATTAATGTTTTACCTAAGTTAGTTTCAAATTGTGATTTGCAAGAAATTTCTCATCACCCTGAAATTTTTATAAATTTTACATCAAAACTTTTTTTGCCAGAAAACTCACCAATTGGCACTTTTCTTACTAGAATAGAAGGATTTGTTTTTGATCTTAATCAAAGTCTAACTTTTGATTTAATTGAATTTAGTGAAGATATGTTGTTTTTTAAAATAAATAAATTCTCTGGAGAACTCGTAACAGCATCTGTAATTGATTATGAGCATATTCAAGAACATAATGTTATTATTAGTGTACATGCAGGTTTTTATTCAACATTTCGACGAATTAAAATTATTGTAATTGATGAAAATGATAATAATCCAGAATTTTTGGAATATGATTACTTTTCAAATATTGACAATGAAACGTCAATTGGTACTGAGTTAGTTATGTTGAAAGCCATTGATAAAGATTCTGTGTTGTCCCAAAAATTGACATTTATAATAACATCTGGCAATGAATTAAATTGCTTTGGTATTGAAATCAATAAAGTTATCTTAATGTGTCCTTTAAATTATGCTGATATATTTTTATTACATGTTTCAGTATTTGACAGTGGTGGAAGAAAATCTAATCGTAATGCCCATGTCACTATCCGTGTTAATACTGAGAGTTTTAATTCCATTTCATTACTGGATAAGTTTATTTATAAGGTTCGCATATTGGAAAAAGTAAATGAAGAATCCCAAATTGTAAAACTTAAATTGAATAAAAAGTTAAGAAAATTTCCAATGACATACAGATTTGTTACTTATGGAAAATATAAAAGTTCTGACTTTTATGTCAGTAGCATGGGATGGGTGACTATTAATGCAACTGTAGATTATGAAAAAACAAAGGATTTCTACATTTTAATAACGGTGTGTGCCAATTATATGAAGTATGAGTTATGTGGACTCGCCTATGTTTTTATTAATGTGGTTGATATGAATGACAATGCACCAAAGTTTTCTTTGGAAAATCTTGAAGTAATTGTTTTAGAAAGCACTCCAATAGGTAGCATGATTGCTCAAGTTACAGCAACAGATTCTGATATGTTGAATAATGGTGAAATATTTTACACCCTTTGGAATTACACCGATGTATTTTCAATTGACAAAGATACCGGAAAGATTTTTTTGCTTCGCGATTTAAAGTTTTTTGTAGATAAAACTTTTAATATCACTGTTGAGGCAACTGATAATGGTGTGCCAATTTTATTTTCATTTGTTAAATTGTTTCTTACAATTGTACCTGAGACAAAAACAACATTGGTTTCAATTGATTCTTATAATAATAAGGGTCCGCCCTTTTTTTTAAACTCTAATATAACATTTGAAATAGATGAGAATTGTCCTATAGGTACTTTTGTTGGAACTGTAAAAGCTTTTGATTCTGATAAAAACTCCAAACTTGTTTACAGAATAATTACTTTTTCAAATAAACATTTTTTTAAAATAAATAGTAGCACAGGTGATTTACTTACGGCTGATTTTATTGATTTTGAAAAATTCCAAGAACATTACTTTTTAGTTTTTGTTGAAGACAGTTTGTATATGTCTTATCAAGAGGTGAAAGTTAATGTGATTGATAAAAATGATAATAAACCGGAATTCTCTGAATATTTGTATGAAATCAAAATTAGCTTAGATACCAAACCAGGATCTCTATTGCTAAGACTTACAGCAACTGATAAGGATTCTGAGAAATATAATAAGCTTGAGTACAAAATAGTTGCAGGCAACATAATAGTTGCAGGGAACAAAATAGTTGCAGGGAACATAATGGATTATTTCATTCTAAATGAGAATGCAATATTTTTACATCGAAATGTTAATAATGATCAAACTTATGAATTAATTATTTCAGTTACTGATGAAGGAGGTCTAGAAAGTGAAAAATGTGCTAAAGTGATTATTTCTTTTGTAGATGAACTAAGTCATTCATTTTCTTTGTTTGATAGATATATTTATAATGCAAGTATTTATACAAGGTTTAAAAACACAAAAAAAGACTTACGTATAGTTAAACTTGAACTCAATTCGAAATTTGAAAATGTTGAATTAACTTATGATATCAATGCTATAGGTAATTATGAAAACTCTGCCTTTTATGTTAACAGTGATAAATGGTTAATGACAAATGTATTGTTAGATTATGAGTATTCAAATGAGTTTCACATATTAGTTATGGCTTGCACTAGTCCTTTTCAAAGAAGACTTTGTGGTTTAGCTTACATCTCGATAAATATTCTTGAAAATAATAACAGTGAACCATTTTATTATGTTAAAGAATACATTATAACTGTTGAGGAAAACACTCCAGTAGGTCAAATGATTGTCCGAATTCCAGCATTTGATACAATAAGTTCACCAAATCATAAGCTGTATTATACTCTCACAACTTACAATGATATCTTTTTACTTGATAAATATGGTAGACTTTTTTTAATTGGACAGTTGAACTTTTCTCTTATTAGTTTATATAATATTACTATTCAAAGCATTGGTAAAAAGCAATCGGATGGTTTTACTTTGCTTGTTAAAGTGGAGCCAATTAACTTGCACAATCAAACACCGAGATTTTATTATTATTCAAGTTTTTTTGTGAAAAATAACTGGATTATAGTTGTTATCGTAGCTTTTCTAGTTCTTGTTTTTGTTTCATTGTTGTTGTGCTTCAAACATTTAAGGTATGTAGTTCTTGTTTTTGTTTTATTGTTGTTGTGCTTCAAACATTTAATTTTTTTATTATTTTACTATTTAAGTATAATCATTTATGGAACATGTTGTGGGAGGGTTTGTTTATTATGATCAGACACCATTGTTTCTTTGTTTATTACCTAATAATATGAGTTATACAATACATATTGTACTTATATATTGACACTTGTGAATTTTCTAAAAATATTTAATAAAAAATAGGGAGAATTCTATATGCCTTTGCATGGCTTGAAATGTTGACTTGTGGGAACACTTTAAAATAAGTTGTCTATAAATTGTCACACTCTTAGGGGGGTGGGGGAGGGATAAATAGATTTTTGATGACTCATACAAGACTTGTTGATGACTCATACAAGACTTGTTGATGACTCATACAAGACTTGTTGATGACTCATACAAGACTTGTTGATGACTCATACAAGACTTGTTGATGACTCATACAAGACTTGTTGATGACTCATACAAGACTTGTTGATGACTCATACAAGACTTGTTGATGACTCATACAAGACTTGTTGATGACTCATACAAGACTTGTTGATGACTCATACAAGACTTGTTGATGACTCATACAAGACTTGTTGATGACTCATACAAGACTTGTTGATGACTCATACAAGACTTGTTGATGACTCATACAAGACTTGTTGATGACTCATACAAGACTTGTTGATGACTCATACAAGACTTGTTGATGACTCATACAAGACTTGTTGATGACTCATACAAGACTCGTCACTAAAGAGTTACAAGAGGAGTAAGAGGAAATTCGAAAAGTTGTAATAACATGTCTTATATATAAAATATAAAATATAAAATATGTCTTCTGAAAAGACATATTTTATATTTTATTGTTATTTTTTTATGTTGTCTCTTATTTCAGGCTGTTATTTTATTGTGTTATTTATTGTTTGTTGTTGTTGATTTTTTGTGTTAAATATTATTAATCTATTGTTGGATTGATTGGCTTTATCATCAATTTTTTTTACCTCTGGTTTTCCTAAATTTTATTCTAAAACAAATCTTTCATTTTTAAAATGCTTTTATTTTAGTTGCTTTACTTAGAGTAAAAAAATTCCATCCTATAATAAGAAAAATTTATTATTTAGTAAAAAAGTTCCATCCTATAGTAGCTAATATTTTACAAATATGCTAGTATGAATATTTTATATGTATGGCTTAATCCACATATAGTAATCCACCATTAATCAAAGCTGAGTACAATAAGATATGAATATGGTCCTTCTACCATTTTTTGCAGCTGGAGCTGAATGTAATGAATCGTAATTTTAGGATTATTGAGGAGGAATCAAGCCAGGGAATTTCATTTAAATTTTAGTTTAAAAAAATCTTTGATATGCTTAAAAAAAAAATCTTTCAATAACTTCAAGTATAAAATAAAAAATATTACAAAATATGAATAGAATTCGGTCTACTACAATTGTGTTACTTTATGTTCTTTTTACGTTCATTTTACGTTGCTGATAATTTATTTTTGAGACTGTTGATAATTTCATTAGTTAATAAAAATCCTAAAAATTCCTAAATATTAACTAACTTAGATTATTAATTTTTTACTTTTTCTATTTTTCTGGTGACAAAAACTACATTTTAATTTATTATTATTATTTTATTTTTTTGTTTTTTTGTTTTTAAAAAAGTTCTTTTTTTATTTAGAAAAAAAAAGTTTTTAAACAGCATGCTTAAGAAAAGGTAAAAAACCTGTTTTTGAATTTTAATTTTTTTATCTAGTTATCTGTGTTTTTATAAAAATTAGATGACCCAGGTTTCATATTCAAACCTTCAAAAAAAAAAATTAATGGAAGGAAATATAGTGAGTATTTTACAACCCATCTTTATCTAAAACATAATTACTCTAATTAAAAAAATTATCTTTGTTTAATAAAATCTCTCTTAAAAATCTCTCTTTTTTATTAAGTACGGTAAAATCGCATAAGCTCGCTTTATCCGATTTTATGCGATACCGTAAAATCGCATAAGTTTGATTTATGCGATTTTACGGTAAACACTCAAGCTTTGAACATCTCAAGTATAAGTTAAAGTTTTTCAGTTTTTTTTTTTCGGAATTATACAAACAACTATATCGTTATTTTATATTGCAAAAATAAAATGATAAAATTAAAAACTAGCATATAATATTTTATTTTAAATAAGCTAGTTTGACCGAACTTTCAATACCATCTCATAATTTTTTTTTCAAATATTGTTAACTTGGTGATTTAATCTTTGCACTAAATTTGATCATTTTATTCAATACATTTATTCCTAAATGACTGAAGTTACATGGCGACGGTATTGTTTAAATTTCTTTTAATTATTACCAAGATAATTTCTTCAAGAAAAAAAAAAATCATTCATTCTACTACCATCATTGGTCCATTTATTAATCTCCATTATCATAATTAGCAAAATTTTTAAAAAGTAAAAATAAAAACTCTGTGCCTGAAAAACTTTATCGTCTTCTATTATTGTTAACAATATTGTTCTTTCTGTTATGTTATGAAGGTTTCTTGAAGCAAAAAAACAGTAAATGTAATTTATCTGCATTCATTTATTTATTGGTGTTGTTTTTTAGTGTTGGTAACTCGCGTTGGAGGTTCTTTTTAGTGTTGGTAGTAACTCGCGTTGGAGGTTCTTTGTAAAATTTATTTTGATATTGTCTTTGCATTTCAATTGCGTTTTCACACTTTCAGTAGCATTTTAAAATCAATTTTTTTTTGAAGTTTAGTCTGGCTGTCATTATTGTGTTCAGGGGTTGAATCAGCAAAATAAACGCAAATAGTTTAGTTATTTACAATTATTTAAAACGTAGTAATAATATAATAATAATAATATTTAATAAAATTTAAATAATAAACACCAAGTATACAGTTATTTAAACTGTAAACTAAGTATACAATTAAACTGTGTACATATTTTCGGAACACTGTATATTTATGTAATTAAATATATTTAACTTTAGGCCAAAAAAAGAAAACCTTGTTGAACTGCAAAATATACTGAAGTACCTTTTAAAACCAGGTAATTTTAAATTTTTGATAATTTATCTTCGCCTAGGGTGATTATTGGGGAAGAGTTCATAGGCACATACTCGTACAATTTTTTTATAACTCTTTGATGTAAAAAGTAAAAAAAAGAGGCCACGAGAGGATCACGTGTTAAATCCATTTTTTTAGTCTCATGCGTCTACAATTTTCTTTTTCTGTATAAACGAACTGTTTTTTCTAACATATTTTTTTAAGCCGAATCGATTGAAGCAAGTATTTACTTCTCATCGGAATCTCTTCATTCCGCTTTTAATTCATCGAAGTTCCCACGAAAATGGCCGGTTTTAAAAAGTGCAATTTCAAACAATGATCTTTCATCGAAAGTCACTGGTATCGGAAGCGAAAATTCAAAATTATTAAATAATATTCAAAAAAATGATTTTAATAAAACTGGTTTTATTAAAAGTAAAAAACCAAGTCTTTTGGATTTAGCTCTAAGTAATTCTCGAATGAATAATGGTTTGCCGCAACAATATAGGACTAATAATTTTCCGCAACCAGATACGTTTTATGGTTCACCAAAGCAATATACGGTTAACGGTATATCTTCCAACCAAAAACTGAATGCAGCACAACCTATTATAAATAAAGAAAAATATATTTTTAAAAACGGTATCGAATTGATAGATATTTTTGATAAAATAGAGGAGTTTGAATGTTAAAACAAGAAACATATGTTTTAATATTTATAAATAATAATAATTTATTTATAAATAAATATTTATAAATAATAAATATATTGAACAAATTATATTGTTAAAGCAAAAAGTTAATGCACGAATTTCGTGTTCTTTAATTTATAATAAAATCTTGTTACAAAAGTTAAGTGTTTTTTTTTTTTTTTTAATTTATGAGTTTTCATCTTTTCGACATTTTTAGAGCTCCTAGGCACGAGAGATCAAAAAAAAAGAGAGAGAGATTTAAAACCGGAGTCCTTTTGGGATTCCCTGTTTAAAGCTTTGTTTTGTAGTCGTTCTTTTTATTTCTAAATTAACGTATTTTATTTCTAAAATAACGTTCTAAAGTAACGTTCTTTTTATTTCTAAAATAAAATCTATCGTTTCCAAAGCACTAATTTTTGTTCTCGCTTGAACAGATTTACGTTTAAGCGAGTTTCTGCGACTAGTTCTCAGATTTGCAGTTCTAAAATTAACGCGTAATAGCCTAAGAGCTTGTCGCCACCAAACATACGTTATTTTTTAAAGGCTGAAAATTTCTTAGGCGCATACTCCTAACACAAGTAGAAACGATGGTCAACTATGTACTTTAGATCATGGTGGCTTTGACTCGTAACTGCTACCAAAGGTAAAATAAAAAATTACTGGTTTCTATCAGTATTCAATAACAGTTAGAACCTAAGATAAAAATTATAATAAAAATGAAGTTAAAAAATAGTTTTAATAGCTATTTTGTTTTTTATTTTTATTTTGAACAAAATAGCTATTAAAACCATTTTTTAACTTCATTTTTATTACAATTTTCATCTTAGATTTTAACTGCTATTAAATGCTAATAGAACTCAATACTTTTTTTGACTCAATCAAACAGTAATTATTTTCAGTTAAGTTATGCAACTAAGGTTTTCGTTAGAAAGTTTTTAGACAATAAAACTTACAATATTTCTATTACTAACTACAATTTTTCGAAGTTTAAGGTGTCTGGCAAAGGGTTGCCACCATAATAAGTGTCTTAGAATGGATGGTATGATTTCTAATACTTCTACGATGAAAATTGTAAGAAAATTACGCTTTATAATTTGACGTAGTTTAGCCGGTATTTTAAAAACCTTTGGTACCTGTTACCAGCCAAAGTCACCATAATCTAAAATATATAGATGACCATCGTTCCTACTTGTGTTGGAAACACACGCTGATAAATTTTAAACTTTTATAGAATAACATAGGTCTGGCGACCACGGTCTCTTGCTCTATAAGATAAAGTTATTATCTTCTACCATTTTGTAGTATTTAAAGGAATTTTCTTCATCTATTAGGCTGGCGCATTATCTCCTAATGAGGGTACAGCTCTAAAACTCAGTTTTATGATTATGAGGCCGGCTGGTAGTCAGGTTTTCCGAACTCTGTGGTAGCTCTCAGAGAGGTTGATTCCATCAACAGCTGAAAAATATGAAATTATTAACAGTGCTATGTTGCGCATGGATGGTGTCCCTGTTTGTACTTTTGGTGTGCATTGCCAAGGCCACATTAGAGCCCTTTGTTACGGTTTAGGGGTTTTTAATTGTAATGAGGCAATTGCTTGGGCTATAAAATAGTGTACTGAGTACTATAGATGCTTCGAGTCAAGTTCTCTAGCAAATTTAAATATAAATAAAGTAATAAAAACTATAAAAAAACAAAAAACCACTGTCATCACTAAGTTCGCTAAACCTATCATTCACTAATATTTGTGATGTTTAAAGTAACTTTTCTTTTGTTCAGTGTTATCTCTTGCAAAGTTCACCAGACCTACTTGCTCTTTGTGAGACTATTTTGAGTTCAGCTCATCTTGTAATCTTAGTTTTGAAGGTTGTCTTCCATTAATTCGTAATGACTCCAATAGTTACATGCTTGGCTTGGCATTTACATTCGTAAGAATTCACCCATTTGTCGGGAAACTAGGTTTGAATCTACCAACTATTCTCTAATGTGCTTTTGTTTAGCACCACTTCACTCTATCACTTTCCTCTTTGTTCTATATCGCTCATTTCAAGACTGCACTCTTCTTGATGTTATCTCTGATCATGTTGACCAAGTCCTCTCTCTTTATCCATCAGCCAATATTGTTGTTGTCGGTGAGTTTAATGTTCATCACACTGAATGGCTTGGCTCTAGTGTCAGTGACTCTGCAGGCATTAAAGCCCACAACTTTTGCCTTTCTCAATCTCTAACTAAAATAGTCAACTTTCCAAATCACTTTCCAGACAACCCCAATCATTTACCTTCTCTACTCGACTTATGTCTTGTTTCTGATCCTAATCAGTGCTCAGTTAATTCACATTCACCCTTAGATGACTCTGATCACAGTTTGATCTCTCTAAAACTGTTATCTCATTCTTTATTATCATCAGAATCTCCCTATCATCGTACATCTTACAACTACCTTAAAGCTGATTGGGACTCTTTACGTGACTTTCTTCGTTATAACCTTTGGGTAGAAATCTTTCGTCTTCCTGTTGACAAATGTGCTTCTTACATAACTTCGTGGATTCAGGCTGGCATGGAATCCTTTATTCCCTCTCGACAATTCCAGGTCAAGCCTCACTCTTCTCCATGGTTTTCCTCACATTGTGCTGCTGCAATTGCCAATCGAAACCATTACTTCCATATCTATGAGCAAAACAATTCTCCAGAAAACAGAAGTCTATTTGTTACTGCTAGGAACCATTGTAAAAAGGTTTTGTCTAATGCCAAAGCTCGCTATTCTCAGGTCATGAAATCTCGTATCACAAAAACTAGGCTCTCGTGACTTCTGGAGAATCTTTAACAGTATCAATAATAAGGGCAAGTCTGTAATTCCACCTCTTTTGTATGGTTCAGATTTTGTCACCTCACCTAAAGACAAAGCTGAATTGTTTGCTAAGAACTTTTTATCAATATTATCTCTTTATTCCACTAGTTGCGTTCTACCTGATATAGCCGTCAAACAGGTTGATCAATTGCTTGACATTCGTAACACTTCAGCCTCTGTATCTAAATTTATTTCCTGCTTAGACTCTTCTACAGCTTGTGGCCCGGACAACATACCTGTTATAGTTTTGCAGAAGTGTTTTCCGGAGCTGTTGTCTATCCTTTCAAAAATATTTAACAAGTGCTTATTAGAGTTTGTTTTCCAGCCTGCTGGAAAGCAGCATCTGTTATCCCTATTTTTGAAAATTCTGGAGAGCAATCTGATTCGTCTAACTACCGCCCCATTAGTCTTCTTCCTATCATAAGCAAGGTTTTTTAATCTTTAATCAATAAACATTTAATCTCTCATCTTGAATCTAATAACTTACTTTCTGATCATCAATATGGATTTCGACCTTCTTGTTCTACGGCTGATTTGCTAACAGTAATAACCGATAGATTTTATCGTCCATTAGATAAAGGTGGAGAGGTTAAGGCTATCGCTCTTGACATTTCTAAAGCTTTTGATAAAGTTTGGCATGCTCGTCTTCTTTATTAGCTTTCTTCTTACGGTGTATCTGGAAACATCTTTAAGATTATTGAGTTCTTCCTTTCTAATCGTAGTATAAAAGTTTTTGATGGAGAGCACTCTTCTTCTTATTCTGTAACCTCAGGGGTTCCTCAAGGTTTAATCCTTGGCCCTATACTCTTTTTAATTTACATTAACAATCTTTTAGATACTCTCTCATTTAAGGTGGCATTGTTCGCTGATGATGCTGCCATTTATTCTTGTCATGATAAGAAGCCAACTCTCTCTGATTGCTTGCAGGGGGCATTTGAGCTTGAAAAGAATCTCACTTTTGCTACAGCATGGGGCTCACAGTGGCTGGTGAACTTTAATTCAGATAAAACTCAATTTTTTTCGGCCAATCGTTATCGCAATACTTTAGACCTTCCTATATTTATGAACGGTAATGTACTTGATGAGTTATTTACCCTTCATTTTCTAGGATTAACTCTTACTTCTGATCTTTCTTAGAAACCATTTATCAAATCCGTTGCAAAATTAGCATCAAAAGTTACATCTCTTTATCGAGCTCGACACTTTCTTACTCTGGATTCTATTTTCTATCTCTACAAATCTTAAATTCGGCCCCGTATGGAATAATGTTGCCATATCTAGGGCTGATCTTCTAATGATGCTCTTTCTCTTTTTTTAATTGATTGTATTGGGTTGAAAAGATATTTCTTGGCAATTCTGTACTCATAATGAAGATTTTTATTAACCTGGTCAAGCAACTGAGTTACATCAGTAGTGTCGGGAGGAGAAATAAATAATCAAATTTGTTTTGAAAGGAGGTATATTAAATCATCGTAACTGAATTGTGAACTATGTCCGTCAGATAATAAAAAAAACAGGTCGTTTTATTGCCTTAAGGCAAGATGAGAAGGCCTTCTCATTAAGGTAATCATCAAATTCTTGGCACTGCCTTTTCTAATTGTAAATCCTTTGCATCTGTGAACTTTCTCCCAAGTGATGCCTCAGGCTTACTTTTTCGATGAATATATTGTAATTTTTCCAGCCTGAGCTGAAATATTGTTTTCATTTTGTATGTTATTTTTTTCTAACTCTATTTGAACTCATTATTTTTATCTTTCAAAATAAAATTTTTTTTATTTTTATTTAAACGTTTTACTAGAAATCTGTAACTTTTCTTTATCTGATAGTTATTAAATGTGATATTTTTGCATATTATCAATAGAAAACTTTGGAAAATTATTTAATGCGTCGATTACGGTTCAAATTGCATTTTACTTTTGCTTTTTGTATTTAAAATCTATAATTTTAATTCATTTTTTAAATTAATTATATTTTTCATTAGACTTGCAATAACTTTACTGTTTTAATGAAAATTTAAATGAAAACAGTTAATCAAAGAAGCAGCTATTCTAATATCAGTCATTATATGAGGAAGCATTATATTCAGGGCCGCATTTAACGGTCAAACCGCCCCTGGGCTTTGGCAGCATGGGGTGCCCCTCAGTGTGGGCAATATTTTTAAATTTTTATTCCTTATTTTCTAAAACACAATTATAAATATATAAATTAATGCATTTTGTAGTTTAAGATGATCACTTTTTTTTATTGTCAGTTGTACTTGGCTTTCCTTCTCTGGTGCTTGCTATTATAAAAAATAACTTGAGTTATGTAGTCTTTATTATGTCGTTAACTAAATACCAAGGCAAACAAAAGCGAGCAGAACTAAAAAGATTATAGGGCTGCCATTGTCCAAGTTTTTACGGAGAATATTGGCTTTCGCTGGGCCTTCACTACACTGAAGTTATTAATAATTGTGTCACAATCGAGTGTTTCCAAAATTGACTACTCTATACACAATAATGCCATACTGGTCATCTTGTCTTGAGAGAGGGAGGAACGCAGGTAAATCTTAATACGCTTCAAACCTGAGAAACTGCGCTCGGTGCAACAGTTTGTTGCTATAAGGCACAGATAAATTCTAAGAGTAATCTCCAAATTTGGATATACCTCTGTGAAAAGGTTTTCGCGGATCGTTTTCATCATATCAGAGGCTATTTTTGGACCCCACTTATTGTCTTGACTTCGGAGACGCGCAGCGAAGAGAATGCATTCTTTTGTTAGGGAATCTCTGTCGAAGTCATTCGGCAATTCTTCACTGAAGCTAACAATAGAAGAGGAAATATCGGTAGACGTCATGGTACTGATTCTTATCAAAAATCCGAAATGTTTATTGAGATAAATATAGGCCTCGCATCGCTATTGCAACTGGACATTCAGACTGTTCAAAATTGGCAAGAATGTGTTAAAGCGGAGTTTTTAATGTGTGGAGAATGGGACTTTTGCTGGATCTGACATTTTCGTCGTGATGTCTTTTCCGTTTACTCATTCAACTTTTTTCATGCTTGTACTGTGTAGGTCCATTATCCGTCCCTTTCTTCTCAAACAGATCGAAATCATTCTGACAGGTTTTGACAAGTTCAATTAGTATTTCACAAAGCTCCACAACCGTGTTGAGGTCGATGTTGAAGGCCTGAAGGCGAACGCTAGCTGCTTTAAAGCAATGACTCCACAGGGTAGTCATAAAAGCTGTTTCAAGGGAATGGAACTGATAAAGGAGCCTCGAGACTTCATTGCGTACAAGAGGTTTCTCGGTCATGTTGTCCGCTATTAACTTCAGAGCATCTTGCGTTTCTTCCCAGCCACAATTGAGTACAGAACAAGCATCATCCCGTGCGGACCACCGCGTTGTATAGATGCTTTTTAGCGTATTTGTGGAGTCATTGTTGTAGTCATCAAATGACGATAAGTTGAATTTGTAAAAAAATTGTAGAGATTTTGTATGAATACAAAAAACAAAACAGCTGCTGATTAGCCAACCAAATAAAGTAAATGGCCAGCGCAAGGTACAAGCGGGCAAATGGGTTAACATCCTTTACTTTTTCCGGCAGCCCTGAGTATCTTCCAGCCATGTTTACTCATTGCCATACGACTGTCCCCTGCAGTCATGAATGTCCACGTTAAATGTTTTCAGAATTTCGAACACAGCTATTGCCAGGTCTTCGGATTTATGTCCAACATTCTGGAGGAATCTCAGAAATCGTTCGTATGGTGCGCCTTTCCTGCCCTCATAACAAACAGCAAAAGAAAGTTGGTCATTGTGTGTGATATCTGGTGTAGAGTCCACACTGAAGGAAAAGTATTTTGCATCTTTCAGCTTAACAACTATCTCCTCACAAACTTTCCTTGCCAGTATGTCAATAAATTCATCGCAGGTGGAGAATGACAGATATAAGGTGCTGCTACTACCACAGTTACCATATCGGGCAAAGTGCTTGGATAAGAACACATCAAACTTTACCACAAATTACAAGATCATCATGTTGTTGCCGTTGTGTGGATCATTGATAGTCTCCGATGTACCTCGAAATGGCAACCCACGAGAAGTGAGACTTTTTATCATCTTCACTACCCTTGTTAAAACCTTACGCCAATAAGAGACTTCCAATTCCATTTGGGAAACAAGATGGCATTTAATACTTTTCGCTTGACTACGACTCAGCAACGTTAATGCAGCAGATCTATGATGATCAGATTTTCGTGTAGATTCATTCAATGACCATAAAAAGGAATCTGTGTGAGGCACCAATCCTGTTTCATAGCTGCTTTCCACCTTACAGTTGCGGTTTACATCTGATGCTGAGGAGAGGGAAATGTCTGATAATAGCTCTAAACCACCAATAGTCACTTTCTCCTTTCCAGCCGTCTCAGCTGATTTAAAGAATGGCGTTACCTTAGAAGTAGATTTTAAAAACTTTATGCCGTTCTCAGCCTTTTGCTTTGCAGCCTTTCAATACTGTGCTCCACTTTGTCGTATTTTGCGATCAGACATTGGTGAATAGTTCAATAAGCAAAAAGCCTGTGTAAAGGAAACAAGAAAGAAAAGTCAGTAAATCTGCTAATGATATGAAATTTAGTTAAACCTAATAGAATTTCCGTTGAATTTACAATAAAAAATTACCACAAATTAGATCATTTCTTTACAAATGAAAGAGAATAAAAAAAAAGAAACATTTTTAAATTTAAAAAATTTGTAAATATCTGTGAATCTAGGGATGCATTGTATATTTGTATATTATTATAATATGAGTATGACTCTGGTTAACTTACAACAGGGAATGCACCTTGGAATGAATATAAAGTATGAGAATATAATGTCAGCTTAGTATAGAAGAAACTAAAGTACTTCAGTTCTAGGAATAATATAGGAAAAATCCTGTACAAAAACTGTTTATTTTTCATAGTTTAATCTATCTTTCTATGTATAGAAGTGTTTCATTCACAAATTAAGTGTACTATCAAACATGTTAGCATGTAAACCAAAATAACATAACACATTCTTGAACTAGCTACAATTTCTTTATTTGGTATATCAACTGCTATGTTTATAAGTTTTAAATATTTCTAGTAAAATAAACTAATTCATTGAGGCCTCTGGTCCTAAACTGTTATTAAGTCATAATTTGGTTGCAAGAATATCTACATCAAGCAGTCTAAAAAGAGATGCTAATGAATGTTGAAATGATACATAACAAATTAGTCAAACTTTATTCTTGAATACAAATTTACAACAAAATACAGTTGCTAATTCCAAGATACAAAGTAGCGATAATCGTGCTTTTCTTAACAGAAATACAGAATTTATGAAAGTCCTATACTTCTATTATTCCTATTGTTAACAAAGTAGTGACAATGGACAAACATGGGACAACTTCATTACTTACGAGTTACGAGGTGATTTTCTCAAAACCTTTTTGATATAATTCCAAAATATCTGGTTAGTAAAACATTTGAAATATTAAATAAGCTTAACTCTTTCGCTACTAGCCATTTTTTAAAAAAACTTCTTGCTGCGACCGCACTTTTTTTGCATAAAATTTGAATAACACAACAATGCAAACTTATTGAAATTCTAATAGTAAATCTCTTTAAAAATGTCACAACCTATATAACAATAGAAAGTTATACAAATAGCCTTTTTAATTAGATTGTTTTCAAATACACTTCGTTTTACAACAAGAAATACAAAGCGCTTTAATTCATTATTTTTATAAACAACAACAACAACAAAAATCAACTCCAAAATATTACTCATTTAACGGATAATAAGAATGTTTTTAAACAAAAGACTTTTTTAATTAATTCGCTAAATACTCATACAACTTCAACGAGTTAACTTTAGCAGTGTAAATGCTATCGCTTCTCGGCCTAATGGTTAAGATCAAGTTTAGCATCTGTTCTTATTTCGGCTCCGGACCATCTCTCAATTGGTTACGGTGTTGTTAGAAAGCAGAAACAGCACAAGATCGTAGTCGCTTTTTTTGTGTCTCCTTCATCGTCCAGAAACCTCAAGGCGATTCGTCCACTCCGGACGTTAAATGGAGATAAACTATTTAGTTGGCGCTGCTTGGCTTCGGCTATATGGCAACTAAACCCTTAAGTGGGCCTAACTAAACTCTTAAATAGGCGAAAATATTTTTTTTTATTCTTATATTTTGCCGTAGATACAACATTTACAAGTTTCGTAAATTAAAGGTGTAATATTTACAGGTCTCTTGAGTCAAAATATATATTTTGACTAACGAGACTTATAATTAAATAATACGGGCCGGACTTCAAGAAGATCGTAATGATCTTATCACGAAGCCGTTACAATGTGATTGATATATATTATGATTAAATTAAATATAATTATGTACAACTCTTTTTTTATAGTCTTTAAGTTAAAATAAACTCATGATAAAAAATAAACTCAAAATAATAACTAAATTTGATAAGAAAAAAATCAAGTGTTTTTTTGTGTGTGTAATAAACAATTTTTTGATATATTGTTTGAGAAAGGTAAGAGTCATTTAGATAACATACATAAACGAGTCAGTTATAGTCATTTAGATAACATACATAAACGAGTTAATTTATAGTCTTAGAAGAATTCAGAGTATCTGCTTAAATTCAGTATCAGATTTTTTAACTTTGTTTTCAAGGAATTTTGATTATCTGAATTGCAAACTGATTTATTTTTAGTTACTAGTTTGTTGTATAAATAAGGACCCCGATATGAAATTGAGAACTGGGAAAGTTTTGTTTCTTTGAAAGGTGTAATAAAGTTTCCTGTTTCTCTTGTGTTATATTTATCAACGTTATTTATAAAAAAGTTATTTAAAAAATGGTTTGGTTTTGACCTAATTTAAATTTTAGCATAACAAATATATTTTGGTAAATGTTAATTTGATAAATGTTAAGCACATTCATTTCTTTAAATAAGGGTTCAGCGTGTGTAAATTTGTCTTTATGATAGATTAGTCTTATAGCATGTTTCTGACGTTGATATAAAGTTTTCAATTTGGTTATATATAATTTGTTATATATTTGGTTTGTCGAAGAGTAAAATAAATTTGTATCGTCTGCAAACATTACAAATTCAGGTTTGCTAGAAAATTTTGGAAGGTCGTTTTATAGATTAGGAACAAAAGAGGAGCAAGATCGAACCTTGGGGAACACTGCAAGTTAATTTTAATAATTTAGTGTGGTAATTATCATCTGTAATAATACACTGTTTTCTGTTATTCAGGTAACTTTTAAACCACTCTTTCTCGTTTCTCCGGAATTATAGATAGGAATAATTTTAGCTATTTTTAAATACTCGGGTACAATTCCTGTAATTATTGAAGAGTTAAATATTTGAAAAATGGGTTTACTTATTTCTAAGAAGACATTAAAAATTATATTAGCTGGGATTTTATCGATACCTGGACCTTTTTTAATTTTTAATGTTTTAATTGCTGATTCAAGTTCTTCTTATTCTTATATTATAGTTTTTAAGAAACTAGAGTTTCTTAAAAACTAAAAAACAACGAGAGTCCTTGATGTAATTCTCAAATGAATTGTTTGTAGGTTGAATTTTAGAAGCGAGTTTAGAACCTAAACTTGCAAAGTATTTGTTAAATCTTTCAGAGATATCTTTTTTATTATTAAACCGACATGACAAATCAAATTAACAAGCAATTGAACTTTGATCAATATCAGTTTTTAACGAAAAGAGATAAACTGCAAGACTTGCTTTTTCGAACGTTCAAAAGAGTTTTTTACTTACCAAATATTCATCGTAGGTAAAACCTGTATTTTGGAAACAAAACTCTACTGTTATGTTATTTATATCACTAAGAAAATGTGTATAAGCGTATATGTTGAAAAAAAATGAATATTATTAAAAAAGAAAAACTAATATTCACTATTAAATAGTAATTTTATTAAGTATATTTTTATTTTATTTCAGTTTAAATAAAAGTTTTTAAAACAGTTTAGTCATTAAAAAAAAAAATTTTTTTTGAGTTTTAAATTATTTATAAGTTGTAAAGTGTAGTTTTATATTGTTGTCTAACATCCTTTAGCGTGTTTTGAAAAAAAAAAAAAAAAGGCCAAAAATGTATGTAAGTTGGACATACTCCTTTAAAATAATTGATACCATTTAAAATGATAAACAGCTTTACTGGCAACTTTTGAATTGATCCATTCAAACAGTGCCAACACTAGATGACCAACCATTTTTTCACTTTTTAAAAAATTTAAGAAAGCAATCTAGATGCCTAGTATCCATAGTAGTTAGTCTTTCACAAATGAGTTTTTTTTTTATTTTCAAGAAAAACCTTTCATAAAAAATTATTCTGTGTTTTCAATCAAAATTATCCTTTCTCTTTTCGTCATCTTTTTTCGTTTTTATTTATGCTTTATATTAGTATCTCTAACCCGGAATACAAGTAATTATCTAATTTATGTAAATTGTATATATTAATATTAAAAATTCTTTAGTATAACTTTTCATTGTAACCTTATACAAGAATTATTTTTTACATCTACTTTAAAGTTACTTAAATTAGATAACTACATATTTATATATAGCAAGAAATTTTGTATATAGACATTCATTAATTCAACCTTATCACTCGCTAATTCAATGCCATATAAACTATGCAAATATCGCATGAGGTAGTGCTAAAAAAACTCAATTAGATCCTCTATATCGGCAACAGAAGCATATAGCACGTTTAATAAACTTTAAAGATCGTTATACTCATCCCAGACCTCTTTTATTGAAAATGAATGTTCTTAATATATTCCAGCAAAATGTTTTTAATGTTCTTTTATTTATGTACAAATGTAAGATAAACCTAACTTCTATATCCTTTCAAAGTTTATATGCAATAAAACGAAAAAAAAAATATGACTTAAGAAATGATAATCTTATTCATCAACATTATTCTCATACAAGTTTTGAAAGATTTCTTTTAACATACCGCGGAGCTCTTCTGTGGAACAAAATAGTTTTGAAAAATTTTGATTTTTCCCTAAGTTGGAGTTTTCTTACTTTTAAAATTAAGCTGAAAAAAGCTATCTTGTCAATTGATAATATCTTTGAGTTCTTTTGAGTTTATACCTTTTAAAAAAGTGTATGATTCTTGAATATATTGTTTTATTTTGAAATATTTAGTTTTATTTATATTCTTCATGTTTTTAAACGTTATTTTATGTTTTGAAATATCTGATTACATTTAAATTTTATTTCTAAACGTAATTTATTGTAATTATTTAACTGGTTATATTTTTACTGCATTGTTAAACGGTTCTTAGTGACAGGATCTTATGATCTTCTTTGAGTCTCCGTGTTCTGATATTTAATGTACAACGATATTTATACCATAGTATATTGTAATAAGAACAAAAAAAAAAATGATTTTAATAAATTTTCGTCATCAAAGAAAACTCATGAAAAATGTGTTGTGTAGTAAAACCAATAAAAAAACATCATTGAGTGAAAGAAAAAAATCTGAGTCAAAAATCGCTAAAAATTTATAAATTAATGAGTCAGCAATTAGGAATTTTAAGATATTTTGGGATTTTCAGCGTGAAAAATTCTAAAATGTAGAAATGTCTAAGATAGATCAAATAAAGGGATTCGTTAGAGTGAAGTTAAAACTTAATAATAGATTATATTAGTTTAACTCTTTGTTAAAAATCTTGTCGTTCATTCACCAAGCCAAATGCTGAAAATTTTACATTTTCCGTTTCCTGAAAAAATTAATTATTACAAAATAACTCCTTACGTAACAAATAATGCGTACTTCTTTCAAAAAAATGTTATAATATGTTATACTGACCTGATATAAAGTTATATTGTTCACTGAGACCTTTAATAAAAAATTTTGCTTTTAAAAAAATTTCAATTTTATACATTATAAATAGTTTTAATTAACATTTATTAACAAAAAGTAATAAGTAATAAAAAAAATAATAAGTAATATTTTGTGATAGTACTAGTGTATAAATAAAGAAAAATATATTTTTCAATACTGTAAAAATGGAAAGTTTTAGAGTACTGTCATTTCAGTGCAACCATGTTCAAAAATAAAAAAATCTTTTTTTCTCGGACGTAATAGTAGTTAGACTTCAGTTTTAAGATACTTGGTAATTAGAATGCATGTATTTTTACCCTGTAAAGTGACTTTCTTGGGTCACGGTTAGAATGCATGTATATTTACTCTTTAAAGTGGTTAATCCGCCTAAAATAAGCAACAGTGGTTAGTAATATTGCTATAGACTCGCAATACTGGAAGCTGTTTACACATTTATAATTTTCTACATTGAAAGTTGATGAATGCTGACTTGAAGAATTATAGGAAATATTGAATACCTCTCAGAATACCTCTCAGAAATATCAAATTTCTCAAATAATATATGATTTATTTTTATTCAAAAAATTTTCAGGTAATTATTATCAGAAAACTTTTTTTTTTAATTTCTTTAGACAACAAAGTTTTACTGAAGAATTGTATTTTACGCGTTACATGTTATTGACGCGTAAAATACAATTGACCGCCGTAGCAACGATTAAAATTTTTACTGAATCCTAATATTTAAATGAATGATAGATTTCAGTATATAAATTCTGGAAACTCAAATTTCTTTTATTTTTGTGCGTTTTTTAAATGGGCTCCTCATATCATTTTTTTAACGTAAAAGAGATAATCAAAACAAGTTAATCAATTTGTTTCTATTTTCTATTATTCAGAACATCTACGTTGTCATTTTTTTATTGGTATAGTTTTACCTTGTTTAATTGTTAAAGCTTTATTTTAAATTTTCCGTCACAGTTATTTAAATTTCTAGTCATTAGTTTTTAACCAAAGTTTTGGCAATTATATATCTTTGTATGATGTACACAATATACTAAAAGAAAATTATAAAATATTGTAGATTTTGAGATATTACAGTATCAACAATAAAAAAACGTCTGTTTATAAAATATTGACACTCCAAACATGGAAACCAATTTTTGTCAGGTTGCAGAGATCAAACTTTTTTTTATCCTTGTTTTGTTTGTTTTGTCGATGTTTCGTTTTGAACACGTAATATTTTCGGACAATGCGATGTACATTTTTGTTTATCCGCCTTCATATGCGGTTGTCCTGACAATATAACTACCAATAATTTTACAATTCTTTTACAAACTTTGTTTAGTATGACCTTTTGTATGGTCAATTTGAATTATGACAATAAGGTTTCACTTTCATTATAATTTTTGAGGGGGTATGCCAAAAAAAACCTTGGATATTGTAAATTCTCAGTTCAAAAACCAAACCGGTAAGTACCTTTTTTAGATGATGTCATAGGTTTATGCAATCGAAATGAACTAAATCTGAAAAAATTTATTACAAAACAAAAAAAAAGTAAAAATAATTGTCTTAAAAACATAATTCCTAAAAAGGATCTTCAAAGCTTAAACTATGCTGAAGCAAAAGAAAGTCTTCAAAGATATTCTTGAAGTAAATGTTTCAAGATAAACCTACTTCCTCTCAAAATGTAACTTTATAACAATTTACCTTATATTATATACAGTGGATGATTAATAATGAAATAATAATAATAATAATAATAATAATAATAATAATAATAATAATAATAATAATAATAATAAAGAAATAAGAAATTTCATATATCTAACTACTTTAAGGTAGACAGTTATACCTTTAAGGTAAAAAAATGACCAAACATATGACCAAATTAACCACATATGACCAAAAATGGTCATATGTGGTACCTTAAATTTAAGGTATAGTTTTTAACTATAGGGTCATGGTGAATAGAAACATACTCTAAGACCTCGCGTCACATCCTCAGAAATTTTTTTGTTTGTTTATCATCAGAAGACTCAACCTTATTTCAAAAATGTAAAAAAAAAACTTTTTTTCAACAGGGTTTTAGGGAGAAATCAAGTATTTTAAGCGAATGCCCAGTAATTTTGTTGTTCAAGATAGGTAACTAAGAACCATATGTTATGTTCAAATTTCTAGTATACTAGAAATTTGAACATAACACATGGTATCAACATATATGTTGATACTGGTATCAAATAAGAATGACCTGCAAAAATTTAAGGTAATTGGAGCTAACCTGACCCCGCCCCGACTTCTAATTGTCCCTTTCCTAGAACTACGTCTCCTAAGATCATAAAAAAAGATTTTTTAAAGTTCTATCACAAATTAAATTAAAATTTATTGACAGATTTCAAATTTCGCCTAAAAATCTTCTTTTCGTTTAAGATTTATGACTATTAGAAGTTTAAAATTTCTCTTATTTACCCCCTGAAATAACTTTGAATGGTCAACGAGAAATTTTTTTTTGATGAAATTTGAAATCTGTCAATAAATTTTGATCTAGTTTAATATAACACAAAAAAAAAATTCCTTTTATGAACCACACTCTATGGATGGGAGTTTTTATGAACCATACTTTATGGATGGGAGTTTTTATGAACCACACTCTATGGATGGGAGTTTTTATGAACCACACTCTATGGATGGGAGTTTTTATGAACCATACTTTATGGATGGAAGTTTTTATGAATCATACTCTATGGATGGGAGATTTTATGAACCACACTCTATGGGTGTGAGTTTTTATGAACCACACTCTATGGATGGGAGTGGGGTGGTTAGGGATTAGAGGATCTTCACGATGCCCGCGAGCATGTATTTCGAGTTTCAAAAGTGAAATTGCAAACTGAACTATAAGCTTACTAAATACTCAATTCTATTGCTATTTCAGTTATTACTTTTATTAGAATTCAGTTAGGGATCGTCAATAAATAACGAAACACTAAATTTATTTAAAAAACAAAAGTCGGAGATCTTTAATTCTTTTACGCGGCAATTTTCATTAAACTTAATGCGCTATTTTGATTCTTTATTTAACTTAAGGCGAGAGAAAATCTTTTTGTTTTGTTTATAAGTGAAATAGAGCGTTGCGTAATTTATGGACAATCCCTTTTACAATTATAATTACTGTTTCAAATATTAACAATAAACAACTGCTAGCCGTCACTAATTGTTAATAATTGAAATAATAACTCCTCACACGTGTTAACGTATGAAAAAAAAAAATTACTTATGACTTTAAAGGCAATTTTTTAAATAACTTTGTTTTGACTACCAAATAATCGTAATATGATTGAAGTTGCAAACTTTCTGAGTAGTGAAGTAGAACGGAAAAGTGTGGAATCTGGTTTCCATGTTAAATTGACTGAGAATAACAAGCTGATTGGAAAATCATTCGATGGTTATAAATTCCCATTGTTATTAGGAGTAAATAAAAACAAAGAGATAAGTACATTATTTTTAAAGAATTAGAATGCAATCTGTATCATTCATTTTTATTTTTTATGAATGTATAGCTGGTAGAAAAAGATACTCCTATAGTGTATTGCAATAACGTTGAAGAGCTTGTTGCAATGGTGTTTCATCACAGACAGAAACAAATGATATTGATATCAAATTAGGTGTAGATTGAGGGCAGTGATTCTTTAAAGTTACTCCATCAATCACCCTAAAACCAGAGTTAGAAAATAATAAAATCCCAAATAAATTGAGGAAGTGTAACGGATATGCGTTCAGACATTTCAAAGATTTAAGTATACACAAAACTATTATACAAGCCGTTTTGCCTTCATTGAACGAAAAATACCATAATGATTATGATATTTTTCAAAATTATCCGCAGTTTATTTGCGGATAATTTTGGATAAACTAAACATTTCTTAATTAGATTACACAGCGTCTGAAAATCTAAAGGTTTTGCTTCAAATGGTTGGAAAACAAACAGAAACATCAAAACACCCTTGTCCGTTTTACATGATCTCATCTCCTAACTTTCAAAAAGCTGATCATTATTCTTTAAAATCTTTGTTCAGGTTGTACAACCAATGGATATCTGATGAGGAAAAATTTATAAAAATGCAAAAATTTATATATATGTTGTTCAACCTATATGTTGTTCAAATTTATATATATGTTGTTCAACCTCCTTTACTAACAGGGAACAAAAATAAAAAAATAACTTAATATTTCCCGTCTACATATACTGTTAGTTACTGTAGAAAAAATTTCAAAAGGAAAAAAAATTGTTTAAAGACAAGGAGTGTGGATTACAGTTTGTCAACCAATACCTGTCTACGATAAACATCTGCATCCTACTAAGGGCAGCATTGTTTGGAAAGAAATGCTTGCAATAAGTTGTTTAAAAACATAGACAGCTTAAGGTGTTTTTTACGAACTACAGAAATCTAGGTGCTACGATCCCTCTTAAGGTACACATAATTAAGCAACATTGTATTAAATTTATCAACTTGAAAGACATGTTAAATAAATTATAAGTTTGATAAAAGATTATAATAATAAATAATTATAATAATAGTAATTAAATACTTATTATTACAATATTACAACAGTTTAAGCAAGTTAAAACTTTCATAAACTAGAACGATTATTCATTAAGTAGACAAGAATTTATTTTTTGAATCTTGAATCCATTCACCAGGATTTCAATCAGTTTTAGCGAATGAAAAAAGTTAAAGAGCACATTCCAAACTGTATTGAAGTGCTAAAAAACGCAGCTGTTGCTTACAACTACAAACATTTTCAAAGTAGATTTCAATTTGCAGGTAGCTTGTAAAAAATTCAACATTAACATCCTATGAACAATTTTTTAACATAATTTTTTGATATATATAACAATATATGTTGACATGAAAATTATAAATAATAATCAAACCACATAGACAAGAAATTTTTTTTTACGGCGATAAAGTAATTGTGGCTAACCCTATCGGACCCCTAACAGCCCGCCCCTAATGCATGATTCCTAAAAGAATTTTTTAAATTAATTTTTGTGTTGTATAAACTAGATCAAAATTCATCAACAGATTTCAAAAAAATATTTCTTGTTAAAAAGTTACGACCATTTAAAGTTATTTCAGAGGGTAAATGAGAGGAATTTTAAACTTCTAATGGTCATAAATCTTAAGGTGGTTTACCACGAGATAAATTTTTTTGTCAAACTAGGTTTTTTTATTTTAGAATATTTAATGAAATAGTTCCAATAACGAATTTTTGTTACTAGTTATAAAAAAAAATTTTTAATTTAGAAAATTTTTGTAAAAAACATATGATTTAAAAAAAAATAAAACCGTTGAAAACTGTACACATGAATGAAACAATAAAACTCAAACATAAAATGTTTATTTCTCTCAAATTTTGAACAGATAATCTCACCTATATTGTTTAGTTACTGAACTAAAATGAGGTTCATTGCACAAGTAGAAACGCCAATTTTTAAATTTTTTATGACATACCACTTTTCGATGGGTTTACATGAAAAATTATGAACAATGAGTAGTAATACTGTAAATAGAGATATCTTGATTTTAGTTCAGTCTCCAGATCTTAGTAATTATTGCAAATGCTTAAAATTTTAGCTCCATATCTTAAACCAATTTTAAAGTATCTTGTTCCACGTAAAGATAAATAGTGAAAAATGATAAACTGAAAAAACAACATTTTAAAAATAAAAAATTAAAAATCTAGAAACCTCTTAAAAGCATACAACTATTTAGCTCCAAGTTCTTGTTCTTTATCAAATCAGCTTTTAGATAATCCTCTTTAACAGATTTCTTATTTTTATTGAATTTCTTTTTAATTTTTCTCCATATTACTAAGACAAAACCTCTCCTTTTCCAATGAACCGGTTACAGTTTTACCACTGTGTGGTATATTAAGATATTCAAAACCACGTTTAGGACTAGATGTTCCTTCGTTGTAAATCAGTATAGCTAAATTTACTTTGATATCTAAGGCACATTTCTTCATAAACATATTTTTATGACACTTAGACCAAATTACATTATTGATCCCATAATTGCAATTTTTTGATTCTCCATAAACACCTTTTCACAAATTGGCCATCACTTAAATCCTTGAAATTATTTAATATAATATCGCGAACCCATATTGGTAGATTAACTTTTAGTTTATAGTTGTTTACAGTTCACCTTCAATTTTTTTCTACTTACACTAACTTTTAGGGTTACACAGGTCATAAAAATTAAGTTGCAATTGACTTTTTGGAATTGATATAGTAAAAATGCTCCGAAAAGCAACAATCGTTCTTAAATTAATGTCAAATGCACTCATGCCTTTATATTGTGCGTGTTTTTTTTCCGCAGTATTACTTGTAAAAGTGCACCATTCATATAAACAAGATATACATTTCATTTTCAATCTGTATGAAAATCCTATTCCCTTTTAATCATCATTTTTTATGTTTACTTAATTTTGACAACCTGGGCAGCTACCAACTTGTATCAAAATTTCTTTGAAAACAGTGAAATACTTAATCAAATTAAAATCACCTAAAAACTGTTTTTCATTCAATTTAAATTTGCACTAAATGATTTTTATAGTAAAGATTTTATTTACTTTTTGAAACTTTTTGCGTTTTTGTCTGTTCAAAGAAAATGTTTTCATAACTTTTCTTATATAATTCTTATTATTTCCATTTATTTTATTTATTAGCTAAAAATAAAATGATTAAAATCTATTAACAACTTTATTAATAAAAATAAATATAGATATATAGTTTTGTCATAACTTATCTCTAGAGATAAATAAGTGCTCTGTAAAAGCTCTTACGTAACACTAAAAATAAATGTTGTTTGTTTATTTTATGATAATCTACGGTATAGAATAGAGTTGACCATCATACTTAAATTCCAGTTTTATAAAAATGTGCAAAAATTAGTCCAAAACAAGAATAAAAAGTGTTGCTAAGGGCCGTTGCTATGCAAAACAAGTTAAACCACCTTACTTAAATTAAACTTTTTGTGTTTATTTTACTACAAAACAGATTTCAGAAATGAATCCAGGGATAATTATCCTAAAACAATTTAAACTGAAAATTTTAAAAAATATCAACTTTATATTTAAAGGTGGTAAAGCACCTTTAACGAAATGAAGATTTTTCGATAAAATTTGAAATCTGTCGAAAAATTTTGATCTAATTCATGATAGAATTTTTAAGAAAAATTAATGATCTCAGGAGAGGAGTTCTAGGGGGGGGGGGCAATTATGGGTCGGAACAGGGATGAGTTAATTCCAATTAACTAGAATTTTTGCAAGTCATTCTCATTTGATACCAGTATCAATATACTAGAAATTTGAGAATGCTACATGGCTTTTAGTTACCTATCTTGAACAACAAAATTACTGGGCACTCGCCTAAAATACGTGATTTCTCCTCAAGCCGGCCAAAAAAGTTGTTTTTTATATTTTTGGAAGAGGAAAGTCTTATGATGAAAAATAACTACAAAATTTACTAGGGATATCGCAAGGTCTTAGAGCATGTTCCCATGCACCGTAGGGTACAGCTTTCTACTTAAGTGGTGAGATATGTGATTACCATTGAAGTCATGATATATCATATACCTTAAGGTTATTTCTACCCTTCCTTTTTTTTTAGAGTGTATATGTTTTTAACACATAGATTTAATAATTTAATATGTATATTTTAAATAAATCTAATACATATTTTTATCAAACAATAATAGTACTATTACTACTATCATTTTTATTTCAATATTTTTTTAAACTATGGGGGCGGATGACAGGAAAGGAAGGGGAGGGGGAGAAGTTGTTTTCCTCAAGGTTTTATTAACAATCTTTAAATTAAAAAAACAAAAAAACCAAAGAAAACAAATTTCAATAAAAAAAATCTTAAAATGAAAAAGTCACATGCTATGAATTTAAATTATTGGTGCAATGCAAACTGCAACACCGGCCCCACTTCTAGCGTCTGGCATTGGGTTTAATAACTGCCATTCGCCATTGTCAGGGTCATATACTTCAACCGAGTCAAGAAAACGTTCCCCATCGTAACCACCTAAACAAAGAATGAAAAATTGTGAAAACTACCATTTTTTTGTTAACCATAATATATTTGTTTTTATGTAAAGCTGCAACAATTAATATTAGAGTTTGAAGGTTTTTAAAAACCGGTTTTTATAATAAATTTGACACATTCAAAAACCGGTTTTTAAATTTAAGAAAACCGGTTTTTAATTAAAGGCTGTAATTAAAGCCGGATATTCTAATTGGCCGAAAAAAACGCGGCCAAAAGTCTCACGATTTTGGAGGCCTAAAATGGGTTTGGAAAATGTTTCAATTTGCTAAGGTTCGTTGATAGTTATTGTTAAAAAATTTAACTATCATGATTGTAACGGTTGCACAACAATTCCCTTTGGAATATTATTAAGGTTTTGTGAAGTTCTGTTTGCACAATCATCACCGCACTATACCGCTTGGATATTAATTCTGCACGAAAGAATTCTAGAATAAATGTATTTAAAAACCGAAACGCTCAACTAAAGAATTGTAGATACAAGAGCAAATAACGAACAGTTCTACACTATATATTCCTAAGAAAGTTAAAGTTTTGCAACACTTACAATACTGTTACTTTTAATGAAATTAAAATTTTTTTTTTGACATTTCTGAAATTATATTTAGAAGCGTCGATAGCTAGTGAATTATATATATATATATATATATATATATATATATATATATATATATATATATATATATATATATATATATATATATATATATATATATATATATATATATATATATATATATATATATATATATATATATATATCTGTGTGTGTGTGTGTGTATATATGTATATAAATGTATATATAAATTTATATATATATATTAAATATATATGTATGTATATCTAAATATATATATACATATATATATATATATATATATATATATATATATATATATATATATATATATATATATATATATATATATATATATATATATATATATATATATATATATATATATATATATATATATATGTATATATATATATATATATATATATATATATATATATATATATATATATATATATATATATATATATATATATATATATATATATATATATATATATATATATATATATATATATCTGTGTGTGTGTGTGTGTATATATGTATATAAATGTATATATAAATTTATATATATATATTAAATATATATGTATGTATATCTAAATATATATATACATATATATATATATATATATATATATATATTTATATATATATATATATATATATATATATATATATATATATATATATATATATATATATATATATATATATATATATATATGTATATATATATTTAGATATACATACATATATATATAATATATATATATAAATTTATATATACATTTATATACATATATACACACACACACACAGATATATATATATATATATATATATATATATATATATATATATATATATATATATATATATATATATATATATATATATATATATATATATATATACACATATATATATACCACGCCGAAACACAATGAAACAAAATAAATATAGTATTTTTATACCAAATGCAAAAAGTTTATTTCGAACAACAGCAACAGAAAGAGCGCTTCGACGTTCATTCATAGATGAGATATTGGTCCATCGGTTTTCGTACGGACAATATCGCTCAACGCTATTTAGTTGTGCGACGCCATTATATCCTCCAACTGCGTATACATGACTATAAAGAGAGTAAAGTAATGTGTATTTAAAAAAAAAAAGAAAGAAAAAAAAGGGACTGCAAATAACACTAACCCGTTCATTGAAGTCACACCAGCACCACTTCTGGGAGTATTTAAGGAAGCTAAAAATTTCCAGCTAGATTCTCCTACCATGTAGCTCTCAACTGTCTGGAGTCGATTTTCAGAGTCAAAACCACCAACAGCATATATCACACCATTAAGTACAGTACCACCGACTCCTTAACAAAAAATGTAAACTACTGTTGAAGTGATTTTGTTTATAGGCAACATAAAGAATTAAAGAAAAAGCGAAAAATAATTTTGAATCTTTATCTTTTAAGTCATTAATTTTATTGATTAGATGGAGTGAAAAATATTTGATACAGAGTGATTGGCCATTACATTAGGACAACACATTTTTTTTTACAATTAATTTCAAATAAATGGCTTAAATTATGATAAAATAAATATGTTATTTTTTGTTACTATCCAGTTATTTCCATTCTTAGTAAATTAGAAAGGTATTTTTATTCGCATTATCATTCATATTTTATTTTACAATATTTTATATTATAACATAAATTTCCATTTTTAGTAAAAAGTTTAATAAAAATTTTATCAACTAGAAATTCTGGCTGTCATCAATAACCTGCCATAGCCAATTTTGTGCATTTTGGACAATTTGAGGTTATTTTTATGTGTTAGTTTGATTGAACTTTCAATGTGATTTAGTTTAATTCTTGAGTGCTTTGTTTCATTAACTTTTTCAGTGATTAGATAATAATAATTATTATTATTAGATAAAATAATTTCAGTGATTAAATAAAAGATTTTTAATGTTTAAGTAAAGAGTCTTTTGGTCTGCACTTGGTATTGCTTTTGCTTTAGAAAATGGTCTTCTTACTACAAACTCTTCTCCAGTATCAATTTTTTTTTGGAAAAATGAAAAGATATTTTTAATGTTTAAGTAAAGAGTCTTTTCATTTTTTGAAGTTCTAAATTTAAATTTTTAGCTATGTGGAAAAAATGTGATATGCCATTAACAAAAATTATTCAAATTAGATTTAGTCGTTTACAGAATACACAATATTCTCAATGAAAAATTGCACACATTGTAAAGATTTCTCACCAAACCATAATGTGAAAGAGAAAAAAAAATTGATACTGGAGAAGAGTTTGGAGTAAGAAAACCATTTTCTAAAGCAAAAACAACACCAAATGCAGACCAAATTATCTGGAATATCGGGTTTTTGGGAAAAGAATCTGGCAAAAGGTATTTTTATTCACATTATTATTCATAATTTATTTTAAAATATTTTATAAATATTTTAACTTAAAATAACCATTATTTTAGGTTTGCTTCTCAGATAAGTCAACCTTTCGAGTAAGGATGGACAAAACAGCTTTTGTCCATTGTAACGATGGACAAAAGCTGATATAAAGTTTTATCTTGACTAGATTGTGAAAACAGTCAAGCATCCACAGTCAGTAATCTTTTTAATATTTGTAAGCAGGTCTTTTTTAAGTGGTTGAGAAAATGAGGCAGGACCAGTATAAAGAAGTTTTGGAGAATCAGTTGAGACCATTTTCAATGGTAGATTGGTCTAAAAATATCAGAAATCTTTTATTTATGCAAGATGGTACAACTTGCTAAACAGCAAAAAGTGTTATAGCTTATATAAAACAGGGAAAAATCGATCTATTGTCATGACCAGGCAATTCATCAGATCTCAACCCCAAAGAAAATATTTGGGAACTAGTAAAGCAAAAGATTGGAAAAGAAATTAAGGTCTTATGGAAATGATTATCAGAATCTTGCACAATACCCAGAGTTAACAGAAACTATTAAAAAGTCATTTGCAAGTCTTGACACATTAAGCAGTTTTTGCAAATAAAGGTGGTTTTACAAAATATTGATACTTTAAATATATATATTACATATACTTGTTGTAATAACTAATAAATATTCAAAATGTTTGAATTTTTTTGGTTTATATTTTACCAAGTATTACTTTGTGAATAAAAGAATTGTACTGTTGCTTTTCATTTTGCTTAAAAATTCATTTATAATTATCATTGTTCCTAATGTAATGGCCACCCACAAAAAAATCTATAAATTATTGACGCTTAAATAAAAAAAGTAAAAAAAAAATTAAATAATTTTAAAATTGTATTATTAACTTTTTTCTTTTAATTCTTAAACAAAACTCATGTTTTGTTAAGGAATAAATCTCTAGTAATAAACATAATTTTAATTAAAATTCTAATAATAAACATTTAACTCTTATAATAAACCGTCTTAACATATGTTTGCATGCGCTTTAGTTAACATATTGAATGTATTCATTCAGTTTTCAACTTAAAATTAAAATAAATTACAAATCAAAAGTTTTTTGCTAGTAACAGTATTTTTACCTATTCGTGGAGTGTTCATTGATGGAGCTGGTTCCCAAAGATTTTTCTCACTGTCATATTTTTCAACTGTATTTAAATGAACCATTCCATCACTACCGCCAAAGGCATATATAACACCATCAACAGCAGCCACACCTAATCGATGTCTTGATGAATTTAGTGACGCAATATTTTTCCATTCTTGTGAGTATGGATCATAACACTCAACACTGTTTGAATCAGATTTTCCTTGTAAAGAATTTGTACGTCCTCCAACCATATAAATTAAACCACCTTTGTTTAAATTTAATAAAATTTAATGGCTTCAGATTTTCCAAATTTGAAAATGA